>OY787665.1:5037216-5445734 GCA_963678985.1 Spisula subtruncata | reverse complement strand
GAAGTTACTCATGTTATCTTAGATCAGAAAGTAAGGAAAGGGAAGTAACACATGTTATCTTAGATCAGAAAGTGAGTAAAGGGAAGTAACTTATGTTATCTTAGATCGATCGTAACTACTCGGGTCTATCGGTGATGAATCCTGAAGCTCCCTCGGATGTATGTAGTGTAGTGATACGTGGAAAAATTCCACACGGTGATTCGGTCACACATGTGTGATGCGGTTTGCCCGAAAAATAAACCATAACATATCCATTGCATATGTAAGCTATGAAGTTTTTAAAGAACATAAATATATAAAATAGCTAAGTTAAGTGTATATTTATGCCCAAGATGTATAAACAGTGCCGCAAGTTCCATTTTTAATCTGTTTACAAAACTATTCTGGCTTCGCTAAGAACCGTTTGAATAATGGTGACGTTCTATTTTACGTCCCAGAGATGATTCGTCTTAGAATTGTCCGAGATGCACCGATTGATCTTAGATGAGAAAGTGAGGAAAGGGAAGTAAATCTTGTTATCTTAGATGAGAAAGTGAGGAAAGGGAAGTAACTCATGTTATCTTAGATCAGAAAGTGAGTAAAGGGAAGTAAATCTTGTTATCTTAGATGAGAAAGTGAGGAAAGGGAAGTAACTCATTTTATCTTAGATCAGAAAGTAAGGAAAGGGAAGTTACCCATGTAATCTTAGATCAGAAAGTGAGGAAAGAGAATTAACTCTTGTTATCTTAGATAAGAAAGTGAGTAAAGAAAAGCAACCTGTTATCTTAGTTTAAACAGTGAGGAAAGGAAAGCAACTTAGGTTATCTTAGTTCAAGAAGTGGGGGAAGGGAAGTAACTCATAAAATCTTAGTTGAGTTAGCCTTTGACGGAATTTAGAAAAAGTAAGTTACTCTTACAATGGAAATGGTATTGTTATGGTAACAGTGCATGTTAGAGGTATCATACTGTGTATAGCGTTACATGAACACATTCACCAGTCCCAGTCTCTGGATTATGATTAATTTAATTTCACAGTAGACTTGTTTCAGTATTAATTTCGTTTTATCTTGGAAAGTGAGAAAGGGAAGTAATTTAAGCATGAAATCTTTGTAGAGTAAGCCTTTGACGGAATTTAGAAAAATGAAGTTACTCTGACACAGGGTGCGGTTACAGTGCATGTTAGAGGTATCATTCTGTGTATAGTGTTACATGAACACATTTACAGGGCTGGTCTCCTGATTATGATTTATTTAATTTCACAGTAGACTTAGTTTCAGTATTAATTGCATTAACTTGCATTACAAGTAAGGAGAGATATGTGATGTGCACTATATAAATGACATAGTGACATTAAACAAATGTAGAGGGTAGCTCTGCTGTATTGTTTGTCAAAAGTGTTATATCTCTGAAGCATGCAAACCATGTGCATGTGCTATAATAGATGGCTAGAATGTTATCCTTTTATTTGTCAACCGAGTATTTGACAGACAACTGGCATAATATGTAATGCTGAACTTGTCTGGTGGGTTCCTTTCTCAAATCAAAGTGAAAGAAATAAGTTATGTAATATAGATAGTTCACTTCCATTGATGTGGACCAAAATGAATTTTGGTTTGCCAACTATATTATCCACAGAAACTAAAGATGTTGTTATCATTATGCCCCGCATCTTTGATGAGGGGGTATATTGCTTTTGCACATATCAGTTGGTCTATCGGTCTGTCTGTCGGTTGGTTGGAAGAGCAAATGGTTTCCGTTCAATAACTCTATGTACGCTTTGCCCTAGCATCTTCAAACTGTACACAAAGGTAAATTAGCAACAGTAGATGACCCCTATTGAATTTGAGGTCAGTAGGTCAAGGTCACTGTAACCTAACCATTTCTGACTATTGGGCTGCCATGGGAGCATTTGTGTTTTTCGCACAGGATTTTAATTATGTAGGAAAAAATACTGAAATTTACTGAAGCAATAAATTATAAAAAATATAAAAAAAGAAGCCTATAACTCATTTCATTTTCACAGATATTTTATAAATAATCAACAGAATTGTTATATTTAATATAAACGCTTACATATATTTTTAAAAAATTGATCAGAGTCAAAAACAAAATGCTTGAATGTATGATTTCTTGTTTCATTGAGAATGCTGCATTTTCATTGGTCAATTTTAAAATTTTACTTCTAAATGACCAATGAGATGCTTGAATATTTGATTTGTTTATACAGGTGACTCCTGACGATGTAATAGGTTTATCACAAGTAGATATTCCTCATCCTAGATTACTGCACTCCGATTTCCTGAAATTTTCCTACGCACCAAGAAGCCTGGATGAAGATAAAACCTTACTAGTAAGTTTGATTGGCTTTCTCGTGTGAATGTGTACTGGGATTGCCATTCGTTTTGTTTGTTTGTCCGTCCGTTTGTTACAAAACTTAAATTTAATATTTATTTTATTTCCAAAGAAATAGTATTGGGCAACATCCTTAGCCTATATTAGCCCTCTCCTTACTAGTTAATTGACTTAGCTAGTAATTATGGCTTCCACTAGGGCATGAGCGTTTATTGAACACAGTCTTGTTTTTAGTTGTGAGTCTTAATACTGAGCCATCTATACTTCAATGGATTTAACCTGATTGAGAGACTTGTTGAATGGTACCAAGCACTATTTAATGAAATGAAGCTTTTTTCTTAAATCCTTGTTTCATACCCATAGATTTATTATTATTAACTAAATAACAGTCTGGCCTAATATTGCCATACTTGGTAGGAATGTTCTCATGACTAGTTGTTTGAGTTTGTTAGTCAAAGGTGAAAGTTACCATGAACTAGGAAAATGTTAATGATTTTTAGCATGTCATACAAATTATACATTGAAAAAAACCTTGAAAAATAATTAGCTGCCTTGTGGAATTGTATTAATGTTTTACAAACATCTTATTTGTATTTTCAGGGATGTTTGTCAATGTTTGAAGATTTAAATCTGATATCAAGATGGCGAATTAGGAGAGATGCTCTCGCAAGGTAGATTGCCGATGTTTGTTGATTTAAGTGTTATATCGAAACTTTGATGAGTGAATACATAATCTAACACTTAAGTCTAGTTTACTGATGTCACCAATAAAATGATAGCATTGCACCGCTCATTGTCAGTAAAATAAAGCTCTTACAATGTGTATCTCGAAAAGTGCTTATTAATAAATAAACTTAAAAGTATCTTTAAAGGGCAAATTCTACCTTCAGAATGCTCAACACATGCTTAAATTGCACTTATTTAGTGCTTAAAAAATAGATAAAAAAATTGTTCCTATGACCTATAAAAATTGAAAATCTCTGAATATGACAAATATTTTAGATAACTTTAAAATCATTAATTTTTCGTGGGGGATTAAATTTCATGGATTTAGTTGTTCACCCTCAACCACAAAATAAAATCCCATCGACTAATTATTTAGACCCTTGCATTTATTACCTGAGATGCAAAATCAACGAAAAATGTCCCATCGAAATGGTCATTTTTACCAAAACCACAAAATTTGGTCCCATCGAAATAAAATGATTTTACAGTATGTATTTCTCTCCTTTCAGATTTGTAATGATGGTTAAGAAAGGCTACAGAAACCCTCCCTACCACAACTGGATGCACGCTTACACTGTAGCACAGTTCTGCTATCAACTTATCAAAAATCTGAAACTGGAAAATAGTTTAGAGTAAGTATAGACAATTAACGACCATTTCTTGGACAATTGACATTACGCCAGTTGTCAATCAATACCCTTTAAATCAATTTAATTGTTAATTATGCTCACATAGTCCAATGGACTAACTTGAACACCTAAGCCAAAGATCCTTCCACAAACAATCAGGTGGAGTGATCTCTGCTCCTAGGAGACAATCTTGATTGTTCTATTGAACGACACCTTGTTAAGGGAGATAATTCTTTGTGTTTGCTCAAAAATATTCCACACAAAATGTACCTGATGACGTTCTAGCTCATCCATTATCAGAATAGTGCTGGTGTGGTTTGGGGAAAGGGTTAAAGACAGTAAATGTACGCTATAGAAATGATTTTGATATATACTTGTTAATATTGTGTATATTTTCAGTGATATAGAAATGTTTGCCCTATTTGTGTCATGTTTATGCCACGATATTGATCATCGAGGTACAAATAATTCTTTCCAGAACGCCTCTGTAAGTATCATACCTTTATACCAGTATCAAATATCAGGGGAAGTTTGCAACTAACAATATCTCAATACAAATACTGTAGAATCATTTAATTTTGATGGGACGAAATTTTGTGGTTTTGGTAAAAAAGACCATTTCGATGGGACGTAAATTTGTGGATCTTGCATTTCAGTTAATAAATATACAAGGGTCAAAACAATTGTTTGATGGGATTTAAATTTGTGGTTGAAGTGAAGCATGAAATCCACAAAATTTACGCCCCCACAAAATTGAATGATTTTACAGTATCCTAATTCAGACATATTAATATCTTCACATGGGTACTGTTTTATCAAAGGACTTACGGAGTTTGTAAACTTACGTTCAAATTTAAATTCTTTATATTCCTTTAACAATTGCAAATTCGTGAACATATATTCTTTGTAGGAGCTCATTAACTGAATCTTCATAAGTGCTGCAGTTCCATTTACAAAACTTTATAGTGGTAAAAATGTTATAAAGAATTTAAATTTGAATGTAAGCTTACGATTTGCGTAAATGCTTTGATAAAACAGTATCATGGAGCCTACAGTATACACATTGTGTCAACATAGTCTTAATGTACTTGTTGATTCCGCAGCATATAATTGATTTGCAACTACTGCCATAATGAAATTTGGAAATTTCAAATAAATCAACTGTCCCAGATCTAGAGTGTTTTTAAAATATGGGCCCTGGTGTCTCCATGTATGATCCCAACAGCCTCATGCATAGACATTTTCCATAAACCAACTGGGGGCATTATGTGCCAACCTGCATAGACACAACAAGGGCTTAAGTATCGCCGTGCATCAACTCACCTGAGGGGCCGTTATGTCACCCTGTTGCTGCATATACTCATCAGGGACCCTAATGTTGCCCTGTATATACCTGCCAGCAGCCCTAGTCAGGCCTAGTGTCACCGATCACCATTCAGTGTTATGTTATTGTATTTGTTTGTGATATGAAATTCTGCTGACTCGTATAATTTCAGAGTTCGGTTTTAGCTGCATTATATAGTTCGGAAGGATCGGTATTAGAGGTGAGAGACCACTGTTTTACTCTACAACTTCTAGTCTAGTATCTATTGTAAATTAGAAGTATGTCTCTTTTTCAGAAATCCGTACTGGCTGCCTTGTATAGTTCTGAAGGCTCAGTGTTAGAGGTAAGGTTGTACCACCTGCTCACGTTCCCCCCCCCCCCCCCCCCCAGTTGTGACTTACGCTATAGTCATGTGACATGTGCTGGAATAACTCTCTGCTAATGTAATCTAGATATACAGGCTGTTTGAAATGTTCATTCACAATGCTTATTATTTTGACATGCTTGCCATATTTCAGCAGAAAGCTGACTGGTAAATGAAGGCTAAGCTCGGCATTTTTAAAAAAATATAATGTTAAAACTACAGGCTTAACAGATTTGTGTTTAAAACCATCAAGTTGTTCAGAATTTAATCTTTAAGCGGTAAATTAGAATTTTATATTGTGTTACCCTGGGTAGTTGGGAAAAAGATATTATATTTAGATTTTGTGAATGAACTGTGTGAACATGCTGTAATCATGTGGTGGAATAACTCTCTGTTTATACCCGGATATGGTGGCCATGTGGTGATATAACCTGGATGTATTGCTGAATGTTGTAGTTGATTGCATGCTGCTAGTCATTATTTATATAATTATAATATTTATTATATACCAACATATTGTATTGCCTCAAATACAGGGCTCGACACTAACACTGTTCCCTTTGTCCGAGGCCAGTGAAAATCAAGAAGGACCAGTGATAATCTTGGAAGGACCAGTAACTGTTTTATTTACAAATTTTGCGTTTCTTTGCTGGGGGACCAGTGACCAAAATAGATAGTGTCAAGCCCTGATTCAAGTATGGAAGTTATTAAAGTATTTGTATTATTATAATGCATTATTCATATTAGTGCATTCTTCTGCTTTATCTTGAGTATTCCAATATGTAAGCAGGATGTCATATTTAGATACAATGTCTATCTTCTATTGTATACTTCATATACATTGCTTTTTTAAACATTAAAACGTTATGTGCTCATTATTCATACCTGCCAAGTACTCCTATTCAAGTGGAGTTACTCCTATTTTGTTGTTAATTTCTTGTTGTCCATGTTCACTTTACTTTGAACAAATGTACATTTGATTCATTTTATGATTTGCTGTCCCATATTTATAACCACTAGAATTAATACATTCCTTGTTGATGCATCTAAATCATATTTAAGTGCATCTCGTGACATGTTTTGCTTTATCACTCCTATTTTGGATTTAACCAGCTTGACAGGTATGCATAATGTTATGAGCGTTTTAGAAGATTCTACATTAACCCTTTACTCATATCCTCATCCTATATAGCTAGTACAGCTTCAACTATTTCCAACAATGACTTATAAGCTAAATAGTAACCTAAATGTGTACCTTTGTTGATAACAAATCATTGCATGCTAAATATGTTACTGCATTCAAACTGACTTAAAGTATACATTTTATTAAACTGTGATTCAAACCTGTTATATCATAAATGTTATGATTTTATTAAATGCTACCTTTTACCTGGTATTACTCAAGAGCCATGGTCCCTGGTCAAAATGAAAGTTATTTCAAGAAAATATCTTGAGAAATGGCAAAGTTATGGTCAATTTAGACTGTTTTGGAGGAATTATTCAATAAAAACTTGAGTTTGACATGGAAACAATGTAGTTGAAGCCTCTTCTTTGGTAAAAATGGATGACCAAATATGATTTTCCTGATTTTAATTTTGGCTCTGTTGACACCTCTGAATTAGGCATGCCTTCATATTATTTGAACAAGGAGATAGATTGATTTTGGTGTTATATATATTTCAGCGTCATCATTTTGCACAGACTATGTGTATACTGAATACAGAGGGCTGTAATGTCTTTGAACACCTGAGCAGCAAGGTATGTAACTTTTTATATCTAAAAAATGTGATCCCAAAAGGGAAACCAATGTTCACAATGAACCCTCTAAAATGTCCTCTAAGACAGAAATATAATAGACCTACTCTGGATCTCCACTAATCTGTATGTACAAACAGATTCTTACCATTATAATCCTTGTGTCACTTGAAATTCATATCTGGACAATAGAGTTGGAGTCATTTGTGTATGCATATGATTACAAAACCAGTCTAACTAGGCCAGGTTTGTTTGTACCTACCTTGCACAAAGTTCCGGATCTATTATCACAATGTTGGATGTAGAAGTTTTTCTTGTCCACACTGTGCTTTTCAAGGGGCATAAACATTTGGAGAAAATGGTTAAATGAAGTAAGAAGCTAATGAATTCACTGAAAATTGGAAGATTAAATATATAGAATGGTTTAAAGAAGCTAAATTAAAAGCAACTTCTGTAATATCATATACTCATATTTCTTTAAAAAAAATAAAAATTTATTGTTCAAAATTGGAATTATGCCAGTAAGGGAATGGCTAATCTGTTAAAAGAAGCATGTTTCTTTGTTTGATTATTTTTTTATTATTTGTTTGATTGATTGATTGCAGGAATACCAGCAGGTGTTAGATCTCATGAGGGACATCATCCTGGCTACAGATCTTGCACATCATTTTAAGATTTTGAAAACCTTGAGAGAAATGGCCGACCGTAAGTCTGGTGTTTTCTTGTTTATATTTTCCAGTTAAAGACCAAACTTTATGTTATACATAGATTATATGGATTCTATGTCATGACAGTTGACACTAGGCCGATCAGTCCTGCAAATGATGTTAATTTATTTGTAGTTTTAGAATGAATATTTTAAAATCGCTAACAAGAATTGTGTTTATAATTTAAGTAAACTGATATATTTAGGATTAGACCGACTTTATCAAATCCATTCTTTCTTCACCACCCAATTCAAATTTATACAATCGCCAGGCTTTTCTGAAAGTGATAAAAAAATAGAAGCTTAAATTTACCTATACCTTTAGCATGGACTGTTTATTTTGTCCTGGGATTTAAAAGTAGTGCTCAAAGTGGAAGCCAATGGGGCCAGCTTTATTAAGATAGATAAGACTTCACTACTAACTGCTTTATTTCATTGTTAAAAATGAAACTGGCCCCCTTTGTCGTTCACTGTTAGCACTGCTGTTTCATTCCACACTTTCTTGTCACTTCAAAGACTCTTTGTCAAATTTTGAGCTCTTGGTCTTCATTAGGAATTTATTTTTAATTATAATTGTAACATCTACTCAAGTGACATCCATTTTCTTTGAAAAAGAGTAAGTGTTATTTTAACTATATTAACTTTCCAGCAATAATTATGTATAATATAAGAGTTCACTGCTAACTGCTTGTTGTTTCAATGTTTCAGGAGGGTTTGATAGAACCAGAGTGAGAGATCGGAAGAATCTGTTATATTTATTGATGACCTCGTGTGATTTATCCGATCAGACCAGACCTTGGGATAACACCAAGAAAGTTGCAGTATGTACTCTCTTTACTTCTAATTCAGTCAAAATTGCACCTCTGTGATCGGCTTGTCAATTTCCATAGAAATCTACCTTTATAGACAAAATTAGTATGAATTTTACAAAAAATATTTATTTTTTTCATTTTACTCTGTTTCAATGATAAAGTTACCTGTTGGTACAGCTTGGTGAATTTTACCTGATCTTGACCTTTATGCATGAATATATTATAAGGTTCTTGCTTTGAATACCGGTATATTTTTGCATGTATATCTATTTCCGCAAGCAAATCATACAATATCAGTATTTCAAATTTGTGTTTGTACTACGTCTTGAGTGTCTTTGTGATACTCCTGATTATGAAAACATACAACCGCTGTTATAAATATAGACAAGAACATTGTTATTCAGTATTTTCATGCATCAAGGTCAAGATCACGTCAAATTCTCAGAGCTTTACCATCTGTTTCCATGTTTTAAATTTGACTAATATTAATATAGAGTAATGTAAGTATTATAATATATATACAAAATTATACACTAGAATATTTCAATATTTTGACCTATTGGTCTTGTTGTGCCTCATTTGGTCGCTGTTTTGGCATGAGTTTCTGTGGGCACTGCTCAGGGTAGTTGTGTCCTGGTGTTTCTGATTTCTGTGCTCGGCTGGTTGGGTTGACATACCTTCCTTGTTGGATTTTCTCATACCTTTTTCTATGGGAGCTATGGGACAATCTAAATAAATGTACATTTTGCATTTTAGAGTGTGCCATAGCTCCCATAGAAGACCAATATGTCAAAATTTTGAGATATCAGAGTGATTCTGCTACAACCAATATTGTGATTCCTTTTAGGGATTTGTTATAACCAGATTATATAGATCTACTCAGATTATAGAAAATATACTGTGTATTATGTGTCCAGCGAGTATATTATTACTTCCTTTGTGTTGCAGGCACTGATATATAAGGAGTTTTTCTCTCAGGGTGATATGGAGAAAGCTAAAGGGCTTGAGCCCAGTGATATGTACGACCGGGAGAGAGCCCAAATACCACAATTACAAATAAGCTTCCTAGATCATGTCGCCCTTCCAGTCTATAAGTAAGTATAGTTAAGTTCATACTCATTTATTTAAGGTTGATTGTGAAACAAGTTTTTCCAAATTTTATTAATCACTGTCGACACCTCATTCCTGATGTTATCCATCAAATATTTTTTACCGCGTCAAGGCATTGCTTTTAAACTGAGCATACTTGTTTACAATCATAAACACAATACATTATAAAAACCGTGTAACACTTATGGAAAATTCAACAGAATGATGGCCCCTGAATGACTAAATAGTGGTCTATGTCCCCTTGCAGGGTTTGACCGTACTGGTAGATAGCTTACGAAAATGGCTTCCACTGGGGCATAAGCCTGTACTGAATGCAGTCTTGTATTACCTGCAGATAATGAAACAAACAGGTTAACATACAATATCTATTTTCTGGTTAACATACAATATCTATTTTCTGGTTAACATACAATATCTATTTTCTGGTTAACATACAATATCTATTTTCTGGTTAACATACAATATCTATTTTCTGGTTAACATACAATATCTATTTTCTGGTTAACATACAATATCTATTTTCTCCTACAGCCTACTAGGCAAGTTATTTACATCAGCAAATGAAGTGGCAGATCGGGTAAATGACAACAAACGACACTGGGAGAAGATCTCTAGTTTGATACAGTTACGACGAGGTGGCAGTCAGGTTAGAATGACATTTGAGGAAGTTTTAGCTATAGAAAATGAAGATGAGGATGGAAATCCTATAGAGGAGAAAACATTGTTACCTAACGGCACGGGGTAACATCATCAACTACAGCAAATAGTGTATAACAATATCATCTCATTGTGACAGCATGTGGCGCTACTAGATCCTGCGGAGTCAATGGTGTGCACTGACAGCATGTGGCTCTAGTGGCTCCTCTGTCTGAGTCAGTGGTGGTGCGCACAGTCTCATCATGACAGCATGTGGCACTACGTCAATGGGGCACTACGTCAGTGGTGCGCACAGACAGCATGTGGCGCTACTAGCCCCTCCGTCTGAGTCAGTGGTGTGCACAGTCATTCATAACCATCTCAATATTCTAGTGTTTAAAACAATCATAGTTTCATTAATTGTTATTTAATTGATTGTCATTAAGTGACGGCATGCAATCAATGAAGTAATATATATATAGTTGGATTGTTCAGCAAGCTTAATAGCATGTATGTACATGTCCGAGTCACATTAATCAATCTCATTAAAATCACACCCATATTACGCTTCATTACTATACACTGATATAGGATTTGATGACACTCTGTATGGGGTCATGTCGATGTGAACTTTACATCATCCAATCAAATCGGTACTTTAACAAATCTGAAAGTGCAGATAATCTCTGCTGTACTTTGTACCTAGTTTACAGTTAGAAAGATGGTTTATACATATAGTTTATACTTGACGGACTTTAGTATACATACTGATGAATAGCCATACTATAACATGCACTAGAGAGGTCTTTTGAACATGACCTCTTATGTAGTGAAGTCAGATCTAACTAACGGTGTAAGGAATGGAGCAAATGCTTGGGTATGATTTTAATGAGATTGTACATTAAGCTTCTATACATTCACAAGTTTCATTTTCTGTGTCAACACTGATACAGAGATAAAGAAATGGTTCTGTTCTGCATTACACTGAGCAAAATTTCTAATTGGTCACTTTTCAAACCCAAAATACGTAATTTTGATTTTTTGATGATTTGATTCGAAAGCCGTATCCATAAAAAGCCCCTGTGCTAAATATCATCAAAACATGTTGTCACAGTTAAAAGTATTTGAGGTTTGAAAAATGACCAATTAGAAATTTTGCTCAGAGTATATGAATGGTTATTTGTTATATGAATGCAGTTCACATGTGTCAAATCATATCATTGTCAAAATAAAATCATACAATTTTGAATTGTTTACTGGCAAAGAAGTGATGACCGGACACAATTGGCATAAAATACGTTGTATGAACTAAAAAATCGACTTTTCCGCAAAAATTTTTGTGTTGACACATACCTGTGTTCAAGGCCGTTGCTAAAAATAGATCACCCAAAAATATGACATCACGTGAAATGCCAAATTAAGGGCCGAAATGTGTGTACTTTTGGCGCTTTTTTAACGATGTACAGAAGTAATGACCGGACAGTCTGTCACGAATATTTCTCGATTAATATTTTGAAAAATATTACCAGGAATGTTTAGAACAGTGTCCTTACTTCACATGCATGCAAAAATATTCATGATTTACGGTAAAACAACACGTGATACACAATGTTTTCCCGCTAGGGGGCGTTCTGAGACAGGCTAAAATCAATAATATACCGTACCGTGTTAATTGACCAAAAAATCGAGAAAAATATTTTCAAACGACTTGAAAGTCTTCAAAAAGTATGGACAGGATATTAAAATGTTTAATTATCCGATATCCGAGAACTCACTTTACTAATTGCGGTAAAATTAGTGTTGGATAAAAAAAATTAAAAAAATAATAATTAAAAAAAATCAGCCGCCAAGGAGATTGGATCCCAGGGCCTTCAAAGTTAAATTTGGAAGTAATTTCCGACGTCGTTAACCACTCGGCCACAGTCTCAACATGTAATAATCAATTTAATAATTTGGCAATAGAAAATCATGGGCGCACACGCTCTTTCGCGCATGCGCACACAGGAAATTCTTTCCCCGGCGCTGCTAATGTCAACATCGCAGCAGTTGACGATATTTTTGATAAATAAGTAATACTTTGTTGATTTTGACAATTTTTTTCTACCAGAATCCTTTTAAACATGCTACTAAGTGATTTGATACAAAAAATTACTATTTATTGAAATGAACAAGGCGAGGAAACCGTTTGTCCGGTCATTACTGGCGGCCGGTCATCACTTCTTTGCCAGTACATGAAGATGTTCAGAATAGTGTGAGGTCCATTTGCACAGGAAAGTCCGGATTTATCTGAACCAGAGTATTTTTGCAAAAAAATCATTCATATTGCAATACTTGTAGTTCTGGGTAAATTTCAATTATATCTGGCCTTGGATCTTTTCAAGATTTTGAAAATTCCTGTAAGGTCTGTTAAGGAACAATTGGTCCAGATGGGATATAAAGTGATTTTTTCACATGGGTCTAAACAAATTTTTTAATGTTTCTACAATGTGTTTGAATAAAATATATTTTCCATTTGCAAACATGGCTTTTATTTTTAGATAATATCTGTATGTGGTGAGCATTGTTTTAAGTTATTAATGATTTTTATTTAGTTAGAATATTATAATATTCATGTCTGTGATTAAATGAGGTAACATTGCACTGATGCCTATCTTGTGTACTTGTGTTCGATCTGTCCAATCTTACTTTCAGTTTTTACATGGAGTGTAGTCAGAAATGCTATGAAATATTATAATGCAAAAAAAACCTCAGTTATAAAACCTACTATTGTGACCCTTGAAAATGATACAGAAAACCCACTACTGTGATTCTTGTTAACTAATTATTAAACCCACAACTGTGACCCATGGAATCTAGATAAAAATCCCCTATTTTAATCTTTGAAAACTGGTGGAAAAACTGCTATTTTGATCAAAGACTACTTAATAAAACCCTATGTGACCCTTAGTATTTAAGCAATCAAGTGAAACTGGACTTGGAAATTGTAGTCTTAAGTTTTGGTTGATTTTATTACTGGTGTGAAGGTTAAGTGAGATTTTACTGTTATTATGTTATTGTTTAAATAATGACAGTGATTTCAAATTTTATATTTGTGAAAATGAATTTCAAATTATTATATTTGTGAAAATGAATTTCCAATTATTATATTTGTGAAAATGAATTTCCAATTATTATATTTGTGAAAATGAATTTCAAATTTTAATATTTTGTTTGATTGATCATGTGGGTATTTAGCATGCTTGTCTTTTCTGACTTGAACAATATATTTAAACTTTTACTCCATAGACCTGGCTAACCTGTTGACTTGTAGATCAGTAAATTAAGGCCATTGTTATATTGTAGACACCATATTCTCACAGGTTATCTGGTGACCTAAATCATATCAGCATTAAAATTGGGTTTACAACTTGGAATCCTGATTTTAACCTATTTTTGGACAAATTCGATTGGCAATTGAAATCTTTCATGACCTCAAAATATAATGTACTGCTTAAACTATATACTCTCTCTCTCACCACATGAGAAATGGACACATTGAATGATATACTGCAAAATCATTTAATTTTGATGGGACAAAATTTCGCGGTTTTGGTAAAAAAGGCCATTTCGACCTTACTGTTAATACTCAGCCATAAGTCACACACAGCCATAAGTTGCGGGGGACTTTTGAATAAAAAATCAAGGGTTTTGTCTAAACCCAATTCGTGGACCTTTGCATTTCAGGTAACAAATACAAGGGACAAAATTAATGTTTGATGGAATTTGATTTCATGGTTGAAGGTGAACCACGAAATCAACAAAATTAAATTCCCTGCGAAAATTAATGATTTTACAGTTACACTGTATTCATAGTGATTGTTGGTCAATCTACCTCAATATTTACAGTCCTAGGCTGGTAGTCACAAAGCATCTAAATTGAAAAGTTCAATATGTTCATACAAGGAAAACATTTGTCCTGCACATAATAACTAATAGCTCCATAGTTAAAGAATAACTAGAGTGTTCTAACTGAATGTGGTAGCTCTTCCTATAATGCTTTAAAACAATGTCACTGCTATCATGTTTAGCTGTTACAGTTAAGATAAGATTAAAAATGTTTAGTTTTCTCCTAAGATGCTTTGTGAACACAGTTGTACCAGCCATGATGTCTCTTGTTTTACCCGACTAAATACTCTTATTGAAGAACAAACTGAGTGATAAACGCAACACTAGTGTAACTCATAACTTGTGAGGAACTTGAAGGGAATTACAACAGTGTGGTGTTTAGTCCTCAACATGTATGTATGGATATCTACATATTACACAGAATATATTATTAATATACCATTGTATAGCACTTACATGTTTTCTGATAACCTTGTTAAGATTTAAAAAAAAGTTGTGTACAGGTTTGACAAATCATAAAGCCAAATCAAATTTATTTAATCTGAGGGTTTGGTGCAAAACTAAGCCCTTTTAAAAATAAAATATCTGATTATTGGAAACACACATGAACACCTCAAATCTGACGGATTCCAACCTCAATGGGGAGATTTTCCTTGAATGGTCTTGTAAGAGTGACATTTTCATACTATGTATAGTCAATCATTTAAAGCAATAACTGTGTATTATTAACTCACTTTATGGAAACTGATTATCTAATGTATTTTTTTTTATCAGTATGAATGATGTTTGTCAATTGCATCAGCTGTTATTTTAATCATTTAATCATTAAATCGATGTGTGCTACAATGCAATACTATATAAGTGATTATGTGTTGATTATTTTGTTTGTCTTAAAGTTACTACCCTTCATAATTACATATATGTGAATTTGTATGTATATATTTATATGAATATATGTGGATATATGTGTATATAGTAGTATGTTTGTTCATGCTGTTCACTGAGATTCATTATCAAAACCATTTATCTGAGAATGACTGTTAATGTTGCCAAGAATGTACTGATTCTGATAAAAAAAAACTCCCAATTACCTATATTCAAAACTATGAGCCAATCATTATTTGCTAAAATGGTTAATATGACCTGCTGTTTATTTTACATATTTTACTTCTTATTCTTACTGCTGCTTACTGAATCATTAATTTCACTTCATTTGTATTATTTCATTGTTGAACCCTTTAATCAATCCCAGTCGGCCATTTTATACTAAATCGAGGGCTCACTGCAAAACTATGGTAACTACATCAATTTGTAGAGGCGTGTACCATAGATTTGCACTGAGACCTCGAAGTGCACCTGTAGCAAGCAACTACTTTTCCAAAATCACCAATTTTAATCAATCCCTTTTAACTAAAGTACCTTTTATTATATTTTATAATTTTATATACATGAACTATCAGGTGTAAACGGGTGTGATGCTATTTGTATGCCTGGGTATCGCCAGTCCTTCTATGCTGCAATGAGCATGTATTTATGCTGATTGTTATTTTTGTTTGTAAATCTGTAATAGATAAAATCACTGGAATGGTAGGGTCTGTTTTGTACAAATGATTGGACCAATACTCAATCATAATTTAGGTGCTAGAGCAACATTGTCACAGGATCCATAAAACTGCACATATTTATGTTTTCTACTATAAAATGTACATTTTGGTAATTATATTTCTAAACCTAGTTTCCAACAGAGTAAAAATCCAGTTTTGTGTCATGTACTCGTATATTTCAAAATTTACAACCAATATATATAGCTTTCCAGATTGTCATGATTTGTTGGCTGAAACTTGCTTGCATTGTTGTAAGTGAATGGACGTATAGTTTTCAACTGAAGTCATATAAACAATGTGATCAGTTAATGCATAAAGATCATGTGATCAGTTAAGTCATTCAGACCATGCGATCAGTTAAGTCATTTCGACCATGTGATCAGTTAAGTCATATAGACCATGTGATCAGTTAAGTCATATAGACCATGTGATCAGTTAAGTCATATAGACCATTGGATCAGTTAAGTCATATAGACCATAGGATCAGTTAAGTCATATAGACCATCTGATCAGTTAAGTCATATAGACCATAAGATCAGTTAAGTCATATAAACCATAGGATCAGTTAAGTCATATACCATGTGATCAGTTAAGTCATATAGACCATGGGATCAGTTAAGTCATATAGACCATAGGATCAGTTAAGTCATATAGACCATCTGATCAGTTAAGTCATATAGACCATAAGATCAGTTAAGTCATATAGACCATAAGATCAGTTAAGTCATATAAACCATAGGATCAGTTAAGTCATATACCATGTGATCAGTTAAGTCATATAAACCATAGGATCAGTTAAGTCATATAGACCATGGGATCAGTTAAGTCATATAGACCATGGGATCAGTTAAGTCATATAAACCATAAGATCAGTTAAGTCATATAAACCATAGGATCAGTTAAGTCATATAGACCATGGGATCAGTTAAGTCATATAGACCATGTGATCAGTTAAGTCATATAGACCATCTGATCAGTTAAGTCATATAGACCATAGGATCAGTTAAGTCATATAGACCATCTGATCAGTTAAGTCATATAAACCATAGGATCAGTTAAGTCATATACCATGTGATCAGTTAAGTCATATAGACCATGGGATCAGTTAAGTCATATAGACCATAGGATCAGTTAAGTCATATAGACCATCTGATCAGTTAAGTTATATAGACCATAAGATCAGTTAAGTCATATAAACCATAGGATCAGTTAAGTCATATAGACCATGTGATCAGTTAAGTCATATAAACCATAGGATCAGTTAAGTCATATACCATGTGATCAGTTAAGTCATATAGACCATCTGATCAGTTAAGTCATATAAACCATAGGATCAGTTAAGTCATATAGACCATGTGATCAGTTAAGTCATATAGACCATCTGATCAGTTAAGTCATATAAACCGTGTGATCAGTTAAGTCATACAGACCATGTGATCAGTTAAGTCATATAAACCATGTGATCAGTTAAGTCATATAGACCATCTGATCAGTTAAGTCATATAGACCATAGGATCAGTTAAGTCATATACCATGTGATCAGTTAAGTCTTATAGATCATGTGATCACTGTGTACTTGTGGTGTCTTATCGAGTGAAAGTTGAAACTTCTTCTTACTTTTATTATGAGATTGTGTAACATTAATTAATTCAACATTGCCATTTAGTAATATATTATATTGCTATATAATGCCATCATGTTTATTGTTAATAAATTGTAGAATAGTTTGATATTTGCTTTGATAAGCTGGCATGAGTTGATTATGTTAGGGTAGTTTAATTCTTTTACTGTATATTATCAAGTCGTTTATTATGAATATTATTTATCTGTTATGGCCATATTACTTACAATAAATTGTTAAATTGTACTGTTTTGTCTTCCGTTTCTTGGTGTTTACCTTAAGCAGAGACCAGTGTGTCAACCTTAAGAAGAGGCCAGTGTGTCAACCTTAAGAAAAGGCCAGTATGTCAACCTTAAGAAGAGTCCAATGTGTCAGCCTTAAGTAGAGGCCAGTGTGTCAACCTCAAGCATGAGTCATTTAATTATGAACCATGTGTAGTAAAAAAACAAATAGTGCTTCGAGGCCAATGACCCTATATTAAAATCGTCATGGATGTCAGTAGCTTTGTTTTCACCTTGTTATATAGGATATGAAAAAAATTACACCAATAGCATCACACCAATAGTTTTTCAGTGATGAGAGAATCCCACCATAAGGCAAACGGAAACTGCTCCGCATTGAATACACTCTTATTTTAAAATAAAAGCAAGGAAACATTTTAATACAATAAATATTCCTTTTGATGGTCGTCTAGTAAAATTCTTCTAACTTGTTTGTTGGATTAATAATAGCAACACACTGTGCTTTATATTGTTAGACTGTATGTCTGGCTTTATGATCTCTTTGATACTCAGTCTTTTTCAAATTTTGTGATTCACAAATTCAGACTAAACACAGGTAAAAATATGTAAAATACATCATTGACAATAAAAAAGGTATGGGAAAATCAGACAGGGAAGGTAGCACTCAACCTAACCAGCTGACCACAGAAATCAGAATCCCGACAACACAACTGACTTGAGCAATGCCCACACATTAGCCAAAGAAACAATCAAAAATCCATGTCCCACTGAAAAAATGCAGGATGACCCAATTTCACAAAGAAATGATAGAATAGCGGTTATTGCATGAGACCGAATGAAATGCAGCCAAGACTCAACCAAGTTCCCTAAGGCCCCGCTGTAGGGCGACACAACAGCACAAACCCATGCCAAAACGGCGACCAAAGGAGGCACAACAACCTAAATATAATAGTTTCCGTTCAAAATATATCTACTAGATTAATCTGATAACATATCTGTCTTTACTAACATCTGTTTTAATGAGCTATTTTTCAATTGAAATTTAAAGGGTCACTTTTGTACACAAAGCATGAATATTTTAAATGAGATCAAGATCACTCACCGTCTGAAGACTATTCCTTTAACATAGGTATACTCCATTTACAAATGAATACTAACTGCACATATTATATAACAAGACTTTAGTATTTCTGCTTATAAAACACTCACATGATCACATTAATCTTATTTCAGAGAAGGCAATTTATTTTCCACACACTTTTTGAAGCACATGCTTTTCATGCTAATTTTGTTGAAATTGACAAGGTTTTATGTTAATAACGAGATTACGTCGTTATATGTCACGTGTTTATTCTGACAGGTGCCAAATAAGAATTAGGAAAATCTAAAGCGTGAAAAAGTAGCCGATTTCAAAATGTGTTAAAGATGTATATAAATTGCATGTACTGTAAATTTGTACTTATGTGTGGAAAAGGGATGATATAGTGTCAAGGGATCATGCGATGTGTCAGGTTACAGGTGTTTGTTGACTATAGTGTCACCCGTAGTGATAAGTAAATATTAATAGGCAAGTCAACGAACGAAAAGGGGTTGAACTAATTGCAAAAAGAATTTCTTTTTGTATCCTGCGACAGAGTATCAATGTGCTAAGGTCCTATAAAAAGTTGCAAGTTTAACTCCTGTGCAAAAATGAATAATCAGCTAATAAAAGTTTTCGTTTTTTTGAAAACTAAAAACCGCGCGCGACGGCATATACTCTACACCGTAGTGAATACTCTTCAATCTCCACGGTAGTTGACACGCGCCATTTGCATAAACATTAACCTTCAATGTTTACAATCAGGTTGCATCAACGTATCGAAATGTTCCAATATGCGTTATTTAGATGATTTACGAAGTTGCGCATGGAAAGGTATTTGTTTAATCATTTTCCTGTATATGCAAAACATATAAGTTACAAACCAACGTCGCGCGAATGATACCATATGTACGATAAATGATGGTATTTTAAGCATCTCCATAACGAATGCAATCATAGGGTCGGTATTTCAGTCTGTTTAATATAATGTTTAATGTGTTAATAATGCCACCAACATAATATATTAGTTGAGATAATATCGACATTTTGATTTTGCGCTGGACCTGTTCTGTTCCATGTTGACACAGTGTCCAACTACGTGCTGGCAGTCTTCAAACCTAGGCAGTCTCCTTAACGACTGGTTAAAGTTCAATGAAATTTAAGAACTTATTCTGCATACGGTCACGTAATCGTTGTCATGGTAAAAACTTAAATTGGTCCCCAATTGTTATCCTTGATAATTTTGGTTGGATTTAGTGCGGTTACTTGATTAGTCTTTTCTTTTCTTTGTCTGCTTTGTCTAAGTTAATATCCTACCGTTGCCTTCTTTAGGATTTCAATAAAACGTCATACACATTGAAAACCAAAGTTGGTTGCGCATAATGTCAGGATTTATAGGTTTGATACTCGTAATTACCACAGTTGTGACCTATCATGTGGGACGATTTTGTGTCAGAAATCATTCTAGTTCTTAATATGTGGTATGTGTTGTTCAATACGCTTTGTGTTGTTTTTGGTAAAGGGCTAAATGTGCTGATATTTCGCTAGCTTAGAATGAGAAGGTCGTAAGTACAACATCGATATTTTGAGAACACAAGAAAACAATATCTGAAATTTACTCTTACATGTACTTATGGTAAACTAAGCTTTTACAACTTCATTTTTGTCGACACGACACGTTCCGATTTTCATGCAAATAGGCCCCAGAAGGAAAGCGCCTTGTGATGCAGATTTCAAATTGTATCAGTCTTAATTATAAGGTCGTAAGTAGTAGTTGCGACTTTCTCATTCTATGCCAGAGATTTTTATAGCCTGTTTTTCTGAATGAGGTGATGACAAACAAAATTTGACACATTTGTTGTTATATAATTGGTTTATTTAAGAAATACTCGTATAAAATATACACATCACAAAATGATAGATTAACAGCACAGGAAATTATCTCCCTTTTATGATATTTCTCAAATTTTATATTGCTAAATGAAATATTTATAATAAAATTGTACTTATCAGCTATATACATGTTAGTACCGTAACAAACTGCGTAAATATCATTATGTACACACACTATTTTTACATAATAAAAATTATATTTTATACAGAAACTCTAAATTAGAATCGAGCCTCGAATTTTAATCCCAATGGAAATTACAATATTTTTTGTTTATCTTATTAATTATAATAACAAGTAGACTTGTAACATTCTCATTTTCATTATTAGATGTTATATTAATCAACTACACAACAACGTTCCCAAAAAAGTCGAGTTATCATTTCCAAATCTAAGTCTCAAGTTTCAATCCTAATATAATGTGGGAATAAATATATAGAAGAAGACATGTAACAATGGTTGTTAACTTTGAACGCAGAATGTCACATATACAAGACACAAACTAAAATTTGACAGCATAGGCATAATATGTCATAGAATAGGATGACAAATAAGGCCTGTGGAGCCAAGTTTTATTGAGCGCCTTGCACTTCTGTAAAATGTGACTAGAATAATTACCATTTTATCATTAACATAACTGTGCTTTAAAAAGGCACCACAGTTTGGCATATAATTAAGTTAATAAAAAATCTTTCATAAAGAGTAAACAAATCAAAACAACATCATATATGTATACACTGAATATTTGAGCACAGATACGTTTACATGCTAATGATATTATGAATTATGACGTGGCTAAAATGACATTAATAGTGTGTGTTGTGAAGAGCTTGGTGTGACCAAAATTGACTTTGTCAAAGCCACACCATATCATCTTCATAAAGCAGTGGTTAGTCAAGTCTCCAAACTAACATATCGCCAAACCCTATTGGAACCAATCGGTTAAATTAGCCCATAAAAAGCAAAATAGATGATGGTTTAACGAGAATGCAGAATATAGAAGGTTTTGTATATTTAAAATAACGTCTTAACAGTTTTGTTTCATGCTTACATGGCCGAAATCTGATTTGTAAAGGCTCATAACACATTATGCACACAAACAATTATGGTAGAATAGAACATATACATTGTTCTCATATTGTGTCGATCTGTGATGTCATTTTTTTCTATGTGTGTTCTGCTCAACCTCTCCACTGAAAATATATAATAATATCAACGTATTATAATTGAGTTTCTAACCAAATATTTCACAGATCAGTTGCCTCAAAATTGATTAGAACTGACCCATATACAAATGATATTTTGTAAAACAGTAATTCCCGATGTAGCCCAATAGTCATTTATCCAGTTCAGTTAGCCTTTACTTTTGACCTACTCGCCTCAATCTCGCATGTGGTCATCTACTGATTGTGACTAGCATCCATAAGCAAGTCCCTCCATTCGATCTTAAACCCTTCGCTATGTCAATTTAGTCTATAAGCAAAATCTGAAGTTAGATATACTTTAAAATTATTGCAATACACTAAGAGTAATGTTTGCTGTTTTTATGCTAATTTTGAGTCCATCCTCGCATGAAAATTATCAAAATGACATTTGTCAATATTTGAGACAAGATGTTACTCAGACTGAGATGTTTTGGAGATGGGGCCCGTTACAACTTTTCCTCTACGAAGTAGAAGATTGATCTGAATGTATACGTACCCAAGGTGTTTTATCTCGTTGACAGAAATCACATTCTTTTCCGCACACATCACATATGTCCGAGGATTTTAATGCGTCAGGTACATAGAATATTGTCATGTGGTCACCTGAACAGAGACACAAAAACAACATTAAATACTAATAACACAATAAGCTTATGTTAGATGTTCAATTATAGTAACATGGCTTCAAATCATCTGTGTGTACCTTATATATAACACTTTTTTTTAAAAATGACTGTACCCTATATAAAGTGTATTTCACGGTCTAATTCAAGTGCTACCTTCCCTGTCTGAATTCCTTATACCTTTTATCAAAGACCTAAATTACACAGATTGGAAACCTGTGCCAAGTCTCACGATATCTCGTGGCAGGTCTTCTGAAATCTCCCGAAATCTCGTCTGTTTTAATACCTTGTATATCATGTTCTAATATACTTATGAAAAACTAATCATTCTATGCAATAGATGTATTATTCAGCTTTAAAATGATACCCCACTTATTGAAATAATTCAATTAATAAAACAGTAGACCCCGAAGAGCCAGAACTTATCTTATTTTCATCAAATTAATGTAAATTCAAAGTTTATCAGAAAATATCTGATTTGCCTCATTCAAATCCTGATTTTATGTATTTTATAAGAGGTAGACAAAATTGAGCTACTTTATATAGTAGAAGAAAATTATCTCTTTAAAATGACACATTGTCCATTAAAATTGGATGACGAAAAATAGTTTTATGCACAATAACTGTCTCTGCTGCCTGTTATTTTGCGTTTGCTCTAAATTGTCAGTGGAGTGTCCAATCTGTGTAATTTAGGTCTTTGCTTTTATGAAACCATGTGATGTGTTTATGGTCATCAGTATGTTCATTTACACAAGTTCATCTCAAATTTAAATAAGAACGCGCTTTATCGTTAAACATGTAATTTCACACATCGATATAAGGCCAGAAAGATTAAAACTAGACTGTAATAGGTCACTATATAGTGGCCCGTACGGAAGTTTGGCAAATGCCCAACTATGTTGCCTCTATAGATAAAGTCTTTACAATAATGATAATAATTATAATGATAATAATAATAATAATAATTATTATTATTATCACTATACACATACCTGGCTCATAGTAATCGTATACTTTGATAGGTACGGCTTGAGCATTGGCCACCATTCCTGTTCTCTCCATTGGTACCTGAAGACAAACCTCTTGCTTACCAATCTGTAGAGAAGAAAATAGAGTAGACAATTAATAACTTTTTACTACTATGAAACTCATTTGTGGTACTGTAACAGGCTGTCGTCAGTATTTTTCTGCATTGTTCGTCTCGCATTACTCAGTATACAGAAATGCACGCTTTTCTGTCTACTTGAACCACAGTTGATTGGCATGCATGAAGTTCCCAAAATTAAGCAATATTCTGGATTTGCTAAGTTATGCTTAGCTTATGCCGGGCGGACTTGAATATTAGTATGTTGACTCATATCGAAGTTGAGTAGTATAAAATATGAATTTCTAAATATTATATATCGCTGGCTTAGAATACATTTAAGAAGGTAGTAACTACAAAAGTGCTATTTTGAGAAACAAGAAAAAAACTGTATAAAAAATTCAGTTTGGTCAATATGACAAGTTCTGATTATTATGAAAATAGGCTGAATAGCAGGGCCTTGTGGTGCAAATTGTAAATATGTATTAGTCTTATAAGGTCATAAGTAGTAGTTACGACCATTCTAACCCAGCGATATGTTTGCTTAAGACTGTTAAAGATAGAAGAAACTTACCTCATCTAAATAAAGTACAACTTTCTTATTACCATCTTCAGTACGTTTCAACAAGGGATGTGAACTAATTCTGGTTTTATCAGCAACAAAACCTGACAATGTTCCAACTTCTATCACTGACATACCTGCCACACCTTCCTTACGATAACTGTAAATATAGACATCAGACATCATTGTATAACACATTCATATGGATTTGAAGATCACCAAATCATACTTGTAATTACAAGTATTTCTTTCCTGTGGATTTAGCAGCCAACATCGATCTATGGTGCCCAGGAATAGACACTGCACTCACAGGTACCAATTGCGTTATATTTATAATCAATTAAGATCAAGGATAACCAATAATATCGCCCATTGGGTACAAATAGTTTACTATGTTGTGGTTAGATTCAAATTTGTTAGTAAATCGGCTTTTACAAATCACATTTGGTAATTAACAATACAGGTTGATACACTATCTGCCGCGGAAAAAATACATGTCATGTACATCATTGTAAATTACATGTATACTCACTTGAGAGGGCATGCCACCAAACCAAGGCTCTCCGGGGGAAATAAGCGCATGCTTTAAATCTATTCGAGCAAGAGCCAAAGTGTACGTCATATATAAAAAACGTTTGACATGTTTTGGATATTAGCTTTATGTATTTAATCAAACTTAATCACTAACCTGGTACAAACTTGAACAATAAAATCGTCCATAGTTTCTTCTAGGAGTGTAGCCTTTAAATCAAAGCTTGGCACATCATCATCTCGTTCAATGTTGTAGAATACAGCAACCTGCAAAATGAAACAATGGCAAACGGTAATATAATTATACATTCACACCTATATATGGAGTTTAGATTAAAATGTTAGGTTTGGAAAACCTTTAACAGACTGAATACACAGTCAAACTCGCTATTTGATATAATTATTAGATGAGACTTACTTAAACAAAGAAGTGGTAACAGTAGAGTAATTTATTTTTAGCTTTCAGTGAATTATGGTGATTTTCAGTGAAAATAACAATGACAAATAACAGTGAAATTATCGTTTTGTTATTTTCACTGTTTTGGAGTTGGTTCCAGTATCGTGCAGAAAAAGAAACGCAACATCAACAGCGCCGGGCTTCAAAATATGCGTTACGTCATTGCGACGTCATTTTGTCACGTCGTGGCGTTCTAATTTCAACGTAATTTTTCCAATTTAGCCAATTACTGCACCGTTTAACGAGAAAATGAAGAAAATAATAAACAGAAAATTTGTTAATTTTTGGTGAAAGATCTTATTTTATTTCACTTGTGATCACAGAAAATTATATTTTCACGAGTGGCGTAATACTATTTTCTGTGATCACTCGGTGAAATAAAATTCGATCATACACCAAAATCAACAAATATCCTCTATATAAATGAAAGAACAATTGAACGTTTTTGGAATATTATTATTCAGGGGATGTCGTTTTGTTGTACATGTAATAAAATCATCGACTCAACATTTACCTTAATTATGTGTATATAATGTACATACCTCAATAAGACTGAGTCCAGTTCCTGTAGCCTCAATATTCACCGATGTCATGTTGCTTGGCAACTGTAATAAACATGACATTACTACATTATAATTGGCAATAATATCAATATCTCATTTAATTACAATTAAACCAATATAACTTAAGTTAAACAAAATGAGTTTGTCTTAGACTAGTCATAATGTAAGAATATCATTAATTTTGATCAAATGTATGACTGCCGACCATGTCATATTTAAATATTGTTAACAAGAGGTACTAGTAATACTTCTTCCCGTTAAAGTACTGGACCTCTCTGGAACATCGACATATTTGTGACTTTCAAATTGATCAGACATTTTCATGTACAATGTATCTGAGGTTGTCAACTTTCAATTACACTAATTCATCGATGCTACAGGTTCAGTTTTCACGCATACTTTGAGAAAAATATTTGAAGCTGATGAAAGTTCTAAAAATGTTCTAACCAAAAATATGACATAGTAAAATAAACACAGTTTTGGCATAGATTTCGACTGGTTAACAATATTCCTAATCATTAAAAAAATAATCAATTACCTCACGGCTTTGTAAAACTAAAGCATTGTCTGGTGTAACTAAAAATTGTTCTTTTCTAAAAGCATCAGTTGGTCCACTAATTGTGATATCGGCGTTAAAATCTTTGGAGTACACAATGGCTGCCAGCTGTGAGAGCGCCTGAAGAGCCACAATGGTATCCTGAAAATATCATTTAATATATTTAAAAGTATTTATACATATTCTCTGGGAAACTGGCACTTATCATTTCGGTGATAAAAAATAAAAAGAATGCCGCATTTGAATAATTTCAGAGGCAGATTAAATATTAAATACTTTTATTATTACTGTATTTCAAATTCATAAGAAACCGAAACGCGA
Source organism: Spisula subtruncata (assembly GCA_963678985.1). Lineage (NCBI taxonomy): Eukaryota > Metazoa > Mollusca > Bivalvia > Venerida > Mactridae > Spisula > Spisula subtruncata. The sequence continues at coordinate 5,419,118 of OY787665.1, read as the reverse complement.
GTGTCAAACCCTAATGCTTCTGTTGCCCATACAATTTAATTCTAGCTTTAGTTGTATAAATATTAAACTGCAAACACGTTTAAAGCTAAGTATGTACGTTTTAATTTTTTAAAAAATACTAATGGTTTCAAAAAAGGCATGAGGAAATCCGATAGGGAAGGTAGCACTCAACCTGACCAGCCGAGCACAGGAATCAGAAACACCACAACGCAACTACACTGAGCAATGCTCACACATAAGCCAAATAAACAATTAAAAGTCAAATTTGAATACAAAAAATGGTTACAACGTACACAAAACTCAATATTATGCACTACACTAAAACAAGTGTTGCAAATTAAAGATACTTGAATTTTATCAGGTTTGAAAGTGTGTGCATATGAAACCATACCTGTGTTGAAGCAAATCCACCTTCTGGATTTCTCTGGCTTGTCAGCCATTTAAGGACCAGGAGTCCATCATTACGGTTATTTGTTGCAGCCAATGCAAGAAGTGCGTAAGCTGATAATTCCACATTCAATGCTTTGCCCTCATCTGATCCCCATGGATGTTTTGGCTTGACTGCAACTTTAGCCTTCTTCCAATACTTCATGCCACCTAAACACAGACATGTTTTCTATCAATGTTTTGATATTTCAAACCCACCCATAGTGTTTTAACATGTTTTAACACCAACAAATCAGATTATTCAGAGTAAGAACAGGAACCATTACCAACCCTGACAGTGTGTATAGAGAGTGTAGTAAGAAGAAAACAAACAAGGCAATTCGCTGGATTAGAATGAGAAGAATTAAAAGACTAATGGTTATTTGAAATCTGCATCATAAGGCGCTTCTTATGAACCTTTTTTCGTCTTGGAGTGTGATTATCAAACAGTTTTTCGTGTTTTCTTAAAATATTAATTTTGCAGTTACGAACTTCTCATTCTAAGCCAGAGAATGAGTATGGTAAAATTCTGTATACATGTACGCTTACCTTCGGTGGTTGCCAATTGTTGGAGTTTATCTATTGCTGTTTGGGCTTTGTTACTACCGGCCAGAGCAAGAACGTAACTGGTGATCGCCAGTTCATAAACATCTGTCATTGTAGTCAACTCATTCTCCAGATATCCTAATGAGATGTTAACGGCATCATTAATCTCTTTGTCAACCTGTATAAAAATACAACATTCAATTTGTTCATTTCAGTTTTTATCTGCATACAAGTTGCATCTGTGTTAACTACAGTATAAAATATTCGGGTAACACTGAAGTAAGCAAAGGATGATTGTAATTAGGTAATGAAAATATGTAATACGTTGTACGCACGAACAAAATAGTGAAATACTGAGGTTACCTAATTAAAATTATAAAATCTTTTAAACAATTTTCAATATAAATGATAGAAAAGCCATTGATACACAATACCATTTCCCCCTGCTGTATAACAATGCATACACTTAATTAGGGTAACATGCATGTAAGCAGTTCGCAACATTGTTATTTTCATTGTAAGCATATTATCGTTACTGTAAAGTAAGCAAATGGTATACAACATGTATGTGATAAGCCAACGAAATTATGTGGTACACCTGTACAAATTCATGAAATACTTAGGTAACTAGTACCTTATTCAGTTTAAATTGCTCTTTTATAAACATTGTAATATAAAAGGAAAGCCAATGACACACAAGAACATGTTTTCCATGTTGTAAAAAAATATATACAATGCAAGCAACACAAGCTCACCCCTTTGGTATTCCTTGCCTCTAACAAAGCCGCAAGGACAAATGCTGTCAATGATCTCTCGCCAGCGATGGAACCACCCTGAATAAAAACACATCATCATAATTAACTTTCTTCCGATGAAATCATATTCCTACTTTGTTGCATATATCCATATATGTAGTACAACTACAAAAATAGCATGTCCATTCTGAAAATACGTTTGGCACAAAAATTAGTCATAGTAGAGGTGACCGTTGCTAAATTCATGTAACTACTTAAACGTACACACATTTACTGAATTTTATGACTCTGATATACTACGACTTGAATCATTGTATGTACTATTTTACGGTTATTGTACTAACCTGCATTTCTTTGTGAAGTACCCGACCAGGCTCATTGAATGTACCATTTGTGTTCAGATGTTTCAATATCCATGTGATAGTCTTTAGCAGAACTTTGTCATCCACAAATATGTAAGGTTTCGCTTGTACGAAAGATTTCAACACAAATGCTGACAACCTGTGGAATAGTTGTAGAATATATATACTAAGTACAGCCAGTTTTAAATTTTAGGATTATACGTAGTTTGTTTTACTTATATATGAACTTGATTTATCCGTTTCAATTAAAAAATCTCATATTTCTACAACTTCATTGTATGGGTCAATGTTTTATGCGATTAAGAATTGATTGCCTTTCAAGGAATCTCAGTGTAAACGAAAATAATCGAAGCATTATGTTGCACTTCTCTATTATAAGCTGATATGGCTGCAATTATAGACGGACTCTTTGTAACACATTGTGAATGTAGAAGTCCATTCATGTTGAAAAGTCTAGCATGTTCCTATTAGATTTTAGAAAAAGGAAGCATAAACAAGTCAGATTGAACATACACGAAACCTTCTCTAATCAAATGTAGCATATAGAAAATATTTAAAAATCGAAGTTAATGTCCTATTTAGAATTTAGAAACAGGATTTGTGGTCCAATCAAATTTGAACAAAGAACTTACCACATACTGCCGGATGGATCTCTGTTTCCAAATGCACTGAACGACCCATCATCATGTTGATACGTTAACTCCCTCTGGTAACCTATAAAACATAAACATCAATAAGTTTCATTGGGCAAACATATGCTATATATGATGGTGTTCAAATATAAGTATAGTTGAAAATAAACGATGGTTGTGTTCATTACACAAAGTAGTATTTCAAATTATGGTAATATAAGTAATTAGGTCACATTCAGTGTATATTTAGGAAATAGATCTTAGTTTTCCGTGATATACCGGCCAATATATCACGGTTTGGAGTTCATATGCGTAGGAATTAATCACGAAGGCCGTAGGCCTGAGTGATTAATAACTATGCATTTGAACGACAAACCGTGATATATTGGCCGGTATATCACGGAAAACTATGATCTATTTGCATTCTAACACGTGTAATATGCGCAATTTCATATGGACTCATTTTTATTGCAGAGTGATGCGTTGTTTGTCGTGTTGCTATAGACAACTTCCGCTGTTTAAAGTATAAAACCTCCACCCCTGGAATATTGTTTTTTGCTCATTTCATTTAAACAGAGGCATAACTAGAGCTCATTCCAAACTATGTATTTCATAAAAACTAAAATGAATCCATAAATGCAATTGCTGTTGCAATAATAAGGATATAATTAAATAAATTAAGAAAGAACGCTACGCAAATAAAAGTTCGCACAACGTCACGTTTACGTTGACGCCAAATAAACGTCAATAATCCATGACGTCATTTGATAAACAAGAGGTAAATTCCATTCATAAAAAGCGTTATTTATACGTGGGAGTTAATTCAACAGCCAAAAAGTAGTACGGCAAAAACTGTGATATACCGGAAATTTAACCACGGTAGAGTCCTATACGTTTTCACGGTGCTAAAAATAGACTGTGTTATAATGTTCGGCAATTTCGAGGCCATGTGACTAGAGTACTCCATTGCCCAAACTAATCTTATGCGAAGGACATGACACAGGTTCAGTCTCTGTAATTTTATAAAAAAACACCAGCCCATTTCTAGACATTATGGGCAAGGTTAAATCAGTCATAAGAGCTTAAGAAAAAAATAAACACAAAGGAATTGCTAATTTCTCACCCTTGACCATATAATTCTTTGCTTTGTCCATAACTGCCTGGTCTATATTATTCGTAGTTTCCAAATATTGGGTGACAAATATATTAGGAGCAAAGTTCAACATGTTTTGTTCTCCACAACCATATGGCATCTTCAACAAGGAGTCGAGTCCATTTATACTAGGTCCCATCAAATCACCTGTAAATAGAACATTTATATAATAAATTATACATTTGTGGTGATTTATTTTGCACGGATGAAACTCATCATAGAAGTGTAAATGAATATACAAAATAGATCAAAGACACATGGCCCAGTGATTATAAACATTTCTCATTCTCATACTGAAACTCCAAACCCCATGCTCCAACTTGAAATACAGCCTTTTTTAGAATTTTGCATCAAAACCAACACCAACTTGTATTTTCAACAATCAAGATAAATAATATAGAAATTTTATGCCTTTTTAACAATAGTTATCGCATTTTTTCAATGAATATAAAACACTTTTTATACGTTCGTACGAGGGTTTTCTTTATACTGTTTACTTGTATTTGATACCACACGGTCCAGTATTCAAATGGTCGAATGTCAAATTGATTTTATTTTTATCAAGACATTCGTTCTGTTTTCATAAGCGGAATGTATCATATTTTGCGTAAGAAAGTTGTAATATATTCATGCATGATGTTAACATTTTCAACAAAAAAAAATCATTACCTATCGCAGTCACACGTATTCTTTCTGATCCCTTTACTACTGCTGGTGGGAATTCTATAGGGACAGTAGTCTTGAAATTAGGGGTTTGCTTCAAATCAATCAGTACGGGGTTGTTGTATTCTTGTGGCGTTCCTTCTGGCTGTAAAGGAAATATAACTTGATTTCCAAATATGATTCATTAGTTTCTAAATAGTTTGTGTTTTACGTATTTACAAAACATTGTGATTATTAATACCTTCACTTTGAATATGCTATTCAGGTAGTTGTTAATTTATGAAAAAACATTTTTGATGTTGAGAAGAGACTTAGCTATTTTTAAAACAGATTTCTGACGATACATAAATTATTCCAAAACTAATAGGTCGTGAAAAAAGTGCTTGGAAGCCAAGATCTTTCATACTGTAATAAACAAGACATATAAGTATAATTAACCAAAGCAAAGCTTAGTTCAGTGCTGATTTCTACAAGCCCTCATGCATTATAAAAAAAGACTTAGCCAATTTACAACAGGTGATTCAGGGACTATTTCAAAAATGAGTAGGCGTGGAAATAGAAATGCTCTTAGAAGCCGATATCTGTCATACTGTAGTAAATATGACATATAATTCACAAAAGCAAAACTTTGAAATAGCTAAACATTTAGTAAGAAAGAAAAGCTCTTCAAAGGAAGTGCAAGATTGTCTAATATAGTATACGATATACTTACTTCAACCAATAGTTGTTTCTCCAGTGCATCAGCAGCGTACAGAGATTGAGCATGGACTTGTAAGTTTATTTTGCCTATCTTCTTTGGTATAATCGGGAAATAAACAGCAGCTGCACTATTTGGTTTAATCTATTAAAAAGTGTATGATAAAATAAGATTATAAATAATAAAATAAACAGCAGCTGCACTATTTGGTTTAATCTGTTAAATAATGAATGATAAAATAAGAGTATAAATAATACTATTGGTGTAAAGTTAAAAAAAGTTAAGTTACCAATTTTCTAGGGCTCTTTTAAGCTATATGGCAGCTCAAGCACCCTTTGGCATTTTAATAGTCACTGATGTGTAATAATGCAATGATGTTTACGCGTGTTTTACAAACACAATATGTTAGTGAGTATTCGCTTTGAATGAAATAATTTTTCCAAACTTTTTTTCTCACTCATTACTGGTTTGCTCTTCTACAAGAAATAGTCTTCATGTACATGCTCCGAGTATCAGTCATACACGACTGACATTTGCAGGACCACAACCAGAAATAGTTTTCGTTGTGCAAGCAATCAAATCTCTTCCACGTTTGAACAAGAAGAAAATACAATATTTACGAATATTTACCCTGACAAATCTTGCCACATCAGCTGAGTAAGACTTTGTCCAATATGATGTAATGTGTACATTGTCATAGTCGTCATTCTGCTTCAGCAAAACATAGGCCTGAAAGTATAAACCAATCTCATAATATAAATATTATTTGATATAACGGCCGATAAAGTATATCGAGAAAACAAATATCTTAATGAACAGACATGGTTTTTGAGTCAGAAAACATTTTTCATAAAAACCCATAACCCCCAAAAACATTTAATCATAACTGCAATCGGTCTTGGATTGTTTTAGTGTCTGGCTCAATAGAAGATAAATATAGTTGTCGATATACATGACATACGATGAACTGCTTATATTATTATTATACCATATTTATATAGCCCTTTTTTCATGTATACACACGTTCAAAAGTGCTGTACAGTCCCGACTAATACATGTTTAAAACAATATACAATGTACATAAAATATACAAAAACATTTTTATCAACGCTATTTAGTCTCCCATCAGTATCATATTGCCGAAACGAAATGCAACATAAAACTTAGGAGACATGGTATATAGAAATACTTTGCTACAATAAGATAGTGGTGTACAACGATTTGATTATCTGTAGGGGTATTAACTGAATGTAAACCTCAACTAGGACAAGGATAACGTCAAGTACCATTACCACATGTCCTTAACCCTTAAAGGAATAGTGATACTTCCTTTAAAAGGGGGATGACTCACAGATGACATAAAGTTTCTATCATTATATGAGTTACAAAGGTCGAAGAAATAACATACTTTCTTCAAGACCTTACCATAAAGGTCGAAGAAATAACATACTTTCTTCTAGACCTTACCATAAAGGTCGAAGAAATAACATACTTTCTTCTAGACCTTACCACACTTAGAAACGGGGCTCTACTTAACCCAGTAGACGGGCGTCTACTTAACCATGAACTTCAGCATGAATAAGCTATAGTAAAATAATGCGTTTTCAGAGCTTTCTTGAAGGACGGGAGTGTTTTACTGTCTCTGAGTGCTGTTGGCAGTGCATTCCAGAGTTTCGGTGCAGCAGCTGTGAAACATCTGTCACCGTAGGTCACAGTCCTCGTCCTTGGCACAACTAGAAGAACAGAATCATTTTGAGACCTTAGCTGTCTTTGTGGAGTATAAACTTCCAACATACTTCTGATGTAGCCAGGCGATTTTCCATGTAGTGCTTTGAAAACATGAGTCAAAACCTTGTTATATTGTAACGTTCATTGTTTACTCTGATATTTGAGCCTATATTCGATGTATTAAAAGGCGTTTGTAAACCCATTACACAACCCCTAAAACATAAATGGAATTGATTCGGGAATAGAGGTATATATACCAACACGGCATGACACAACCTACTTTTATACACATTTAGTATTTACTTACAAATAATGGGTTTGGACTGTAGTTGAACACATTGGCTTGGATGATGACCTTCTCGTTTCGGATCACAGAATATGGCATATGTAGACTCACGAAAAATGGCATGAATGTCTTAAGCTGAAATGAGAAATTACTTTATAGTTCGTAGTTTATACGAACAAAATTTCAGTAGATTTTCAATCAAATTATTCAACTTAAATTTATCCCCTCATTTATCCATATCCCGTTTCTATAAAATTGTCAATTGGTTAGATATTATGAGAGACTGTTTCCTTTGTTAAACGTTTAATAAAGTAACATTTATTCCATTTCTTTTTTCTTTTTATGACGCTACCATGATAGCATTCGATATTCTAAAAGTTGACGCCATGAGCGAGTTCCTACACTCAAAGCGGTCTCTCTGGCGACGAGGAAATATCTAGGTGTTTTTTTTTACAAGATACCAACAAATGTATTTTATGTACTGTTCAAGATCTATGAAGTGCGGACCCAACCTGGGTCGAACTTGCATGAAATGAGGAAATGTATTAACTTACCGATGCTGAACTCTCAACGACACCTAAGCCCGATTGTGGATGAACAGCAAAGGCCGTAGCAATCCAAGATGTTATAGTATCTGGTACATTGTCCACAAACTCAACTGTTCCATTAGCCCTATGAAGATAAAAAAAAATTAATCTTAAGGATGGAGTTAACGATTTCTCGTAAATAGAAAATGTGTGTACATTTATATCTTAACTTTGTGTTGTTATGTTGTTTACAACTTTTTAAACAGTACATGAATGACTGACCATTGACCTAAACAGTTTTTTTGCTTTACTACACATGTCACAGAAGAGAATTAGCATGCGTTACCCGGATTTCCAACCTGGTTCATTTTGGCAAGAAATAATGTGTTATATATATATATTTATATGCATTTGAAAAGAACATAATATTTTACAACCATACCTAATATAACATAAAACTTGCATTATGAGAAAGGGAAAAGTACAAAAGAATGTTTTCATTATTTAAAGTACAATATACAGTAGTTCGTTTTAATTGCTAATGACGTACCAGTTTGTCAAACTATACAATATGAAATGATAAATATACTTTTTTATAACACAATCATTGGCTACTGAGCTTATTTCAAGCAAAACACAAGTGCCAAACACATTAATTGTTCCAAAATATGTACACCATAGCCCCGATCATCATATCAACATGCAGTGAGATCATTTTTTATATCCTTGTATGGTGGATTATATATTCATACATATTGTGAATACAAAAACTGAAATCAATAATTCGTTCTACAAATATGCAAGGTACATGCACATTTTCCCATGAATTAACAACCTTTGCCAGGTAACCCTATTCCACAAATGTTAATCCTTTGATTATAAATGTTTTTTTCAATAATTAGGAGCATCAGCACCATGCTCCATACATTGACCATTTAATGTATAACCATTCTCTAACTACATGCAAATTAATGATGAAATTAGGTACCAGTCGGTTTTGTGCTTATATATAGGAGCATATATCGATGGCTTAGAATTAGAAGGTCGTAAATACCAAATATATATTTTGAGAAAACACGGAAAAACTGTCTGACATTTACTCTTTACTTATGGTAAAACATACTTTTACAACTACATTTTGGTCAATATGACAAGTTCAGATTTTTATGAAAATGGGCTCATAAGAAGCGCCTTGTGATGCTTATTCTAAATATGTATGAATCTTAAAAGGTCGTAAGTGGCACTCACGACATTTTCATTTTAAGCCATCGATATATGAAATAATGTATAGTGAGAGTTACACGGGCAGTGTGCTTTTTTCCAAAACCAAAATAGTAAATATTAATAACTAGGTTATTAGGCACTGGAAAGCATTAGAAGCAAAAATAAACAAAAAGCATCACGATTGTTATTCATTAGATCAGAAACGCAAGATTACAATGTCAATGTTTAGTGAAAAGAAGAAAGAAAAGAAAAGAAGACATACAGAGCTTGCTGAGACTTCCACATCCAAGTCTCTGGAAACAGTTTTCTGACTTTCTGTACAGGCTTAAGCTTTGCAGGAGGGGATGGCATTGGACCGGGAGCACCTCGTGCAACATTAGCCATCATTGGAGCATCATCCATCATCATATCACCGCCACCAGCGAACATCATTGGCATTATCTCAGGGCGAGCTGGTATATGTTAAAAAGTTAATACAGTGTAAGTCTTCCTCTCTATCTTCCTAGTAAACCTAATATACCCATACCATATGGAATTAGTTAGAATGGTGTTATTCTGCACTTCTTATACTTAGTAATTTGGGACTTCCACATCCAAGTCTCTGGAAACAGTGTTCTGACTTTCTGTACAGGCTTAAGGTTTGCAGGAGGGGATGGCATTGGACCGGGAGCACCTCGTGCAACATTAGCCATCATTGGAGCATCATCCATCATCATATCACCACGACCAGCGAACATCATTGGCATGATCTCAGGACGAGCTGGTATATGTTCAAAAGTTAAAACAGTGTAAGTTCTTTATTTTCCTAAGAGTAATATACCCATTACCATATGGAATTAGTTAGAATTATGTTATTATGCACTTCTTATACTTAGTTATTTGGGACTTCCACAGCCAAGTCTCTGGAAACAATTTTCTGACTTTCTGTACAGGTTTAAGGTTTGCAGGAGGGGATGGCATTGGACCGGGAGCACCTGGTGCAGCAAAGGCCATCATTGGAGGACCATCCATCATATCAACCCCACCATCGAACATCATTGGCATTATCTCTGGACGAGCTGGTTTATGTTCAAAGTTAAAACAGTGTAAGTTCTATATTAACCTCAGCCTTATATACCGATTACCATATGAATTTTGTTAGAATTATGTTATTCTGCACTTCGTATACTTAGTTATTTGGGACTTCCACAGCCATGTCTCTGGAAACAATGTTCTTATTTTCTGCACTGGCTTTAGATTTCCAAGAGCTTCAGGGGAGGCAATTGGGCCAGCACCAGCAGCAGCAAAAGCCATTGGAGCATTCTCCATCCTTCTGAACATCGGCATGATCTCAGGGATAGCTGTTATATGTTCAAAAGTAAAAAAGGTGTAAGTTCTCGACTTCTTAGCCTAATTTATGACTGACATCAGAATATAATTGCGCTGTGCGGTGATCGCGGTAAGGTTATAGTATTATTTTAGTGGCATTTTATTTTGAAATGCATGGTTTTGAGCGCAATGTTCAGCACTTGTGTCAGAGAGCCTGTAGTTTAGTGTGATATGCTTTTTTTCTCTTGGTAAATGTTTATTGAAATGCTGACTCCAGTCCACGAATTTATTGAATGACCCTCGTACCACCACTATCTGAAGTTTATTAGGTTCTTATTTTGCAAATGCAGCAAATGTTGCAGTTTCGGATACTAATGTTGGACGAGCAGCAGCTGCAAAAAGGTTACCACCAAAACAACGACATGTACTCGGGGATGGATGTTATTTGTTCTGTTAGAATGGTGTTATATATAGTTATCTGTTTCCTAAACGCATTTAATATTGTACGTCAAATTTCGGATTACGGAGTTCAAATTATGAGTAAAATAACAATTTCGGACTGAAATTAGTTCAGATTGTGGAGGATTACGGATAGTAGAGGTTTCGGATTGCGGAGATTCATTTCACATAGCGTAAAGAAGGAAGAAAACTGGGACCAAGAAATATTTTCGGATTGCGGAGGAGTTGGGATGGGATTGGAGAGTTTACGGATAAGGGAGTTTCTATTGTAGGCGAATTTAACAGCTGACTTGAACAAGTTTGAAGGGTTTTGTAAGTAACAAGAACCAACTTCCCAGAAAAAGTGGCTATAAACCATCTCCAGCCTGGCTGTTAAATGTTAAATGAGAAAGGTGTATTAGTTCTGTGGTTTCCTACACATAATATACCGGTTATCACAAGCATTCTACAATGTCCAACTTCTGTGAATGCATTTAATACTGCAAGTCACATACTTAGCCATTTGGGATTTCCACAGCCATGTTTCTGGAAACAATTTCCTCACTCGCTTTGCAGTCTTTAAGCTGGACTTGGGTTGTGGTGGCGAAGCAAATGCCATATTGTTCGCCCTAAAAGCCATTGACCGCATCATTGGCATTGCGATTGGCCTGTTTGCTGTGTACAAAGTGTGTGATTAGAGTTCACTTCTAATAAAATTGATTATGTAAATACCAAGACTTCCAAGAAAAGTGGCTAAAATAATCTATGAGTATGTATGCATAGTACATGTGTATATACAGTATGAGAAATGCGTCAGAAAAAGCTAGCATGTTTATTTACAGCAACATAACAGTAACCATTCTAAACCATTTATTGACTACTCTACAGACCCAAATGAAAACACAAGCAACCATAAGATGCAAGTAGGAATACAAACTGGACATACGGGGACACCTTTGTGTGCCACATCCATGTTTCGGGGAACAACCGGCGAACTCTTTCGACTTTCTTAAGCGTGACTGGAGCAGGCGCAACTGCCATTTCAAGCATTTCACCCTTCCTCATAACCACTGGACCCCAAGCTATGTACACATTAAATGACATACCATCACAATTATGTATATACTTATCCACAACATGAGCATTAAGTATAATATATTGAACGAGTGCTTCATTAATATAGACATCAATTATCGTGCTCACACATATACCCCTTACGCACCTAAATAATTCGCATTTGATAGAATTTCCGAAATCCTATACAACATGTCAGTTAGAATTATGTGTAAAAAGGTGTCCTTATCCAAAAATATTATAAGTTTCGGAGCACAATTGTTAAGTTTAATAGTGGATAGCCCTAATTATACGTGAATACTCGTACGAAATGAAATATGTCTTGTATCTACTCTTTGTTAAAGAGCATATTATGGTTATTTTTTCCTAAACCTTATTCACCGACCACTATCTGGATCGTTTGTTTATTGTAAAAATGCTGTAAATGTCGCATTTATTATTCTTAGTTATTAAAGTCTTTCACAGCCATGTCACTGGAAACAATTGTCTGACTTTCTGCACTGGTGTTAGATTTCCAACAGCTTCAGGTGATGCCATTGGACAACCGTGACCAGCAGAAGACTTAACGTGTCCTTTTGGGTTGTTGTTATATATGAATAAAGTGTTATTTCTTTGCTTTCCTAAACATAATATACCGGTCAGCATGAGCACTTCTGTGAATGCATTTGAGATTGCATGTCACATACTTAGTCATTTGGGACTTCCACAGACATGTTTCTGGAAACAATTTCCTCACTCGCTTAGTCATTTGGGACTTCCACAGACATGTTTCTGGAAACAATTTCCTCACTCGCTTTGCGATCTTGAAGCTGGAAGTTGGTTGTAGTGGCAATGGTTGTTTTACAGACCAAGGAATAGCCAAAACCCTCCCCTTTCAATTCGACTATCCTGATCGCTGTATGCAAATTGTGCAATTATACTACTATTGTTTCGTTTGCAAAGCAAATGGTGGATTCAAGAACTCACTTTGAACACGATTGATAGATTATGTAACTTAAAAGACAGAACTTCTCTGAAAGTGGCTTCAAAGTATAGCCATCTATGAGTATGTTAAAAAAACTGCAGAGCCTTATAACCATTCGACTGATTTGATCACGTGTATGCGCAAAAGTAGTGCACATCGAAAACCAGGTCAATTGGAATTAATGACGCGGGTGCATAATATACTACATTGACTACTCTACAGACCCAACCTAGAACACATGCAACCATAAGATGCAAGCAAAAATACAAACTGGACATACGGAGACACCTTTGTGTGCCACATCCATGTTTCGGGAAACAACCGGCGAACTCTTTCGACTTTCTTAAGACTTACAGGAGCAGGAGCTGGGGCACCAGCGCCAAACGATCCAGCTGCCATTGCAAGCATGCCTCCCCGCCTCATTACCGTTGGACCCCAAGCTAAGTACACATCAAATACACACCATTATAGAAATGTACTTATCCACAACACGAGCAGTTAGTAATTTATACTGAACAACGACTGGTCCATAAATTCACTAAGCTCTAAAAGACATCAATTATCGTGCATACAGACATGGTCAAAATTCACTTGCCCCCAAAAATCCTATACAACATATCAGTTAGAAAAATGTGTAGAAATTGGTTCTTATCCTTAAATCGTTTTGGTTTCGGAGCACAGTAGTTAAGTCCTGTAGTTGATAGTTAAGCCTTCAACCAACGTTAAAGCTCGTTAGGAATGATATATGTATATATCTACTCGGTGTTAAAGAGCACATACTCAATTAACTGTGATTTCCATAGCCACGTTTCCGGGAAGTGTTTTCTTAACTTTTTTGTTGGCTTCAAATTACTGGTAACCAATGGATTCGCGGTTGTAGTGGTAGACAGCATAGTAGCCATTGGTCTACTTGTGGTTGTCATGGTTGTTGTCATGCCCATAAAAAACACTGGCCCATGATCGTGTTCTATCAATGTTTTGATGAGAAACAGTGAACAATAATAATGATCATTTTCAAGATACTTATATCCATCAACCTAATCATCTTGGTATATGTCAGCATCAACAGTCAAATATTTGTCTATATCTAATTTCGGGTGCCTCTATAAACGTTACATAATGGATGATAATGCTCTAATACTTATTAGATTAAGTAGTTTTAATATAGTCCGCCGATGATAACTCTAGCCTTTGTTTATAAATGAAAATGGAAATTAAAGCAATTCCAATGTCCATTTTTGTTCCACCTTGAGTGTTATTACTTTCAATCTTCACTGAAAACAAGCATCCAGTTGACCATGGTGTGTTGATAAAACAGATTGTTCGTTTATATTCAAATCTAGAGTTATGGTCGGCGATCTATATCTCAAATTGAATTATGTACAAACACAAGGAGGATCAGATTGGTGCACACGTATACAGTGATGTAGCAAATGTCTTAAAACTGATTATGTCTAGGTCCTATTGACCATTTTTGTCTGGACTATGTACTCCCGATTTAATAAATGGGCACCAACAGACATCGGGAAAATGGTCCTGGTGGTATAGGGGAAGTTTGGTGAGGGTATTAGAAAATTTGAGAAATCCCTTTTTCGATGCCTCCTGAAGTTACTTTATTTTAATCGGGAGTACATCAACGAGACAAAAAATGTTCGGAGGGACATATGCTTAAACACACAATGTGTTCGATTTAAAGAGTAATATCGTGTTACGATTCGTTGTCCAGAATGCTTTTTTATAACAGCGATTGGTATGTTTGAACATTTCAGTGAAGAATAATTGAACAAGTATGTTTAAGTTTCTTCTAGAAAGACATTTGGACACTCTAATAATGTTGAAATAGAACATTTTAAATGCAATATTTAAGCGACTGATAACTATACAATGTAGTTTATACTAATCAAAGACCCGTCACAACCCACCAATATGTAGGCATTTTGTTTAGTTATAAAACAATAATCTATCCGCTTTGCTACATGTGGAAAACAGATAATAAAACATTCTAATATTAACTACTGTTAAGATATGATTGTAAAACAAACATTGATAAAAGTAACCAGACAGGAAGTGATTTTCATTTAAGCAATACAGGGAATGCATAAAGTGTATTTAGAAACAAACATCATCATGTGTTTTACAATGTAAGTCATAGACCTTTATACAGATTGTATAAAGGTTTTTCCGCATAACGAGCCACGTTAAATGGCATTATTAATACTGGAAATTTGTAGAAATGATGTTTGCTTCAACACTTTTGATGATGTTTTGTCTACTTACGTTCTTCGTGTTCATAGACTAAGGCATCTGTTATATAGGCTAATCCTGCATTCTGTAAAATAAAATGGATCTTAAGCTATGCTACTATTTGACATCATTACATAAGTCAATTCATTAATACTCGGCTTCAAATGATCATGCTCATGTTATGCACACATACTGTTTCGGATCAAGCAGGCATTGATAATTAATTATTGGTAGAATATTGAAAATACACGACGTATTGTGCTAAGTGATTGGGGCCTTATCCACCAACGTTGTAAGTCTAAAAATCAGACTTGGAATTTAAAAGGCCAAATGTTCTATCACTCTCACGATGATAAAGATGTACCGATTTTGATATAAATTGGTATACAGCTTCAGTTGGAAACAGCAGATAATCGGATACAATTTCACATGGTTGAATCCGTTTGCAAAGAAATGGCGATGGATATAAATGTTGTGAATTTTCAGTTTAAGTCTGAGTTTCAGTCTTACAACATTGGTGAATAAGGCCCCTGGTCACGAACCTTATATACTTCACTCTGTTAACAATTAACATTATCATACTAAATAAATACATCTCGTGTAAACTAATAAGCACTAGTATATTTTGATCGAATTTGAAGGAATTTAAGGAAAATATTATATTATATAGTACTCTTCTAGACATTATCGCCGGGGTATTGGTTCGGAGAAATATTTTTCAACATTTCCCCAGCAGTAAGGGGAAGCTGGAAGGTAAAACACGACCGTTGTCCCGGTCTTCTACCGCCCATCCCCGGGGGTTTGGGTCGTGGATGCAACTGACTTGCGCGTTATTCTCTGTAAATGTCGTTGAAGAAATCAAAACGCTACATGGAACCAACAGTATACAACGATAGAAAACTGACCTTGAACACATCTCCTGTATCATCCCCACTACCTGGCATTGGCCATCTCCAACAAAACCATCCACATGAAGAACTACTACTAGTTGTATCATAGGATTCGAGCTCAGACTTAACATCACCGGATGTGACGTCATTTCCGGTTTTAAGGAGCTGCACACTCTTGTCAACAGCGAGCACATTAACTTTTGATCCAGGGTCAGCTCGTACTGTTAGTTTGATTTTATCAGCAGGTTGTACTTCTTGTTTGTCAAAATCGATGCTTACCTAAAATGAATAGTGAAATATCAACATATTAAAGAATTTATGACAATAATACTATGTTTTTGTACTAGTAGTTGAATCTAAGAGTATGTCGTATTTGCTTTCAATCTAATGTCTAAATTATAGACAGTACATTGTAATATACGTCTCCTAAATACCCTGTTTTTTTCTCGCCCTAAATAACTAATTTCATCAAAATACTTAATTTCTTCCCATTATACATTGTGCATTGAGCACAGATAACAACATTATCTACCTCGCTACTGATACTTTGAATCAATTTATTTATATGGAGTTGCTTAAGGAAGGCATAAGATATTATCGGCATGCCATCCAAACTGACCGACAAACAACTTACTTTGTTATCAAATATTCCTTCCACGTTAAAAGAAAAGTAATCAGCGACAATTTCTCCATCAGGTTTAGCGTAATACACCATCACTTTAGCTTTAGGTGCCATCTCTGCCGTTATCGGTAAGTTGAGTATTCCACTTAAAAGGTCAGCTTCTCCAGATGCAACTATGTTACCTTTAGACATGACCTGTAATACAACAATCAGTGAAAACCAACACATAGACGTTTGCTAGTGCATGTACCGTCATTAGCATTATTCTGTTATATAAACGTGCAATAATAATGTTTCTTTAAAATACAGGGTTCAATGTCTTGGCTTCTATAGTAATAACGTCTTAAGGTACTTGGCTACGTTCGTCTGCAAAATTCTCACGTCGCCCGATTTTCATGAAAATTGGTGTGTAATAAGATTGGCCATTATAGATTTTAAAAATGTAATTATTTTGCACACTTTGGCTGACGTCGCCATGGTAACGTCTTTCGTTCGCAGCACGTGTAATTAGTTGCGCGACGTGAAAAAACCCGTATAATTGTGTCAAAAATGCATATTAATTATTTATTTTGTCTCAAAAGTATGTGCTTATAGCTGTGCTTGTGTCTCAGCATGTGTTTTATTTGTCATGTTGATCCTTTACAGCATGGAGTGGATAAAACGACGTTGCCAAGTATATTTTGACGCTTGACGTTAGTCATACTCGACGTCGCTTTATGACTGATATCTCGAAAACAAAGTAACCGACTACTATTTTTTATTTCTTTATTCCATTCTCTATACATTTTGCATTACAACGGTATAAAAAAATCGATATGTCAATTGTGACCAAATTAGTATAAAAACCGTATGAAAATAAAATTACAACGTAATTTTCTCACAATTTTGCGCGTCGTTACGTCAAGAACGTAACGTTAATGCCATTGCTTGCTATTGGACTAACATTAGGAAAATTTGTTTTTATATTATGATATCAAATGACAAAAACCACATAATTAAAAACTTCGGAAATGAACTATACAAACTTAAATAACATCATGGTGCCGCTCCTTGACTGATCAAGTCTCTACAACAGACACATCTTCTTCAAGGCAATAAACTCCGGGTGGAGTTTGAGAAAATAACGTCTAGGTAGGTAATCGTTTTCACAATGCATGTACATTGTTTACTGTGAGCCCTTGATCAGTTGAATTTGATATGTTGATACATGTTATGTTTATATACTCCACAAAGTGGAAGTTGTAAGATGGGTTATCTGTAATTCGCTTGTCTTTCCAACTGGCCGTCTGACCGTTAACTGACTATTGCGGACGTAATTACTCGTACAGTTGCAATGTTTTGCGCGACTGTTTCTATTTATTTCCACTTGCTAAGTATTGAAAATATGTGGGTTTTTGTTTATAAAGGTACACCGAAGACACTATGTTAGAGAACCTCCAATCCGTGCTGAGTACCAACTCATACGAATACCTCAATCACATGATTGCAAGGAAGGCGCAAAAGGGTGAAACATACTGCGAATCTGAAAGTTTTGATTATCGGGTTGCTGCTGCTGTGTTTCAAAAGAATGATAATTTGCCGCCAATATTGGCACCAAACGAAAAATACGAATTGATTGAACGAAAAATATAATTCGCTAAAATGTGCGATATCGATCAATATGAGGTGAATTACACATTACACATTGTAAACGCTAAAACTAAACCATTTAATGTATTTTCTACAATATAGACCAATAAAAAACGGAACTAGAGAAAATCAACTTCGTCTCATAGTTCAGATACATGTATAGGACCGTTATCGGGCGGATATTAGGTTTATTTTTGATATACTGAAATAAATAAATACATCACCAAAACAAATGAGTAAGACTTCCCGTGCGTCAAGAAAATCACAAAACGCACGAATTCCATGTGCACCATTTACGCATTATAAATTTTGGTGTAAATTGCTTCGAATCCTTTGTAAAGTTTGTCAATGGAAAGAAAATCACAAAAATAAAGTTCTAGGCTTCGGAATAAAAATGTCAGAATAGTCCTAACACGGGCCAAATCATGCGATTCGGATGCCTTCATGACGGAGGCGTCAAATGGGAGGTTTCACTTTGGCTAAATTGTCATGAACCGACAATGTGTCATCTGTAAACACTGTACTAACACTTTGGTACCGTTTATGACCACCCATGTACAAGTCATCCATATGAAACAACTCTCCGACAGGACTAGTAACTACACATGTAAGATATTTATGCAAAGTTCATAACTGGTTCATACAAATTTTGCAGCATTCGAAAAAACGCAATTCCTACTATTTGACTTTATCTTACAAAGATTGTTTGGTAAAAAAAAAACAAGCTCAGTAGCATTGCAATATTTCAACATACATATATATAGTGTACACGCAGATAACCGCTGAGTATTTAATTTATTTTCTACAAATATACAATACAGTATTCAGTCTCTTATAAACAAATATTACCTCCCTTTATATTGTGCAATTACAATAATGAATTATGTTTCTCTATACATTTTAGTTTAATTCTATCGATATATCAGTTGGTAACGTCGTATGTTTAATTTTTATTGATTTGTATTTTAGGCAGAAAAGCGACACAGTGGTTTCCTACAGACAAGACCTATGAGTCGGGTATTGGTCCTGAAAACATTTCAGAAGACAACGTAACGAGTATTACCACTAGTACGAATGCCATTCACGACATAATAAGGGGGGGGGGGGGGGTAGTAAATTTTAGGATAGTCTGGAATATTCTAAATGTTATCAGGTAAAAAATGAAATATTGAGAGTTGATATCCAAATATACTATGTTTCATTTCGTTGTTTTTTTATTCGCATGTAATAATTATTGTTTTCACGGATACTCTCACCGAATTTAAACTTAGATCTATACTGATATTGAGAAAATATTTTTTATGTAATTTTAGATGTGCACATTTAAACATTGTTAATGATAGAATTTCGTTACGTCTACTTCAAAGATATAATGATATAAAAACAAAAATCCCCGATGTTAGTCCAATAACGAGCAATGGCATTAATAACGTTACGTCAAAAGACGCGCAAATTGTGAGAAAATTACGTTGTAATTTTATTTTCATACGGTTTTTATACTAATTTGTTCACAATTGACATGTCGATTTTTTTATACCGTTGTAATGCAAAATGTATAGAGAATGGAATAAAGAAATAAAAAATAGTAGTTGGTTACTTCGTTTTCGAGATATCAGGCATAAAGCGACGTCGAGTACGACTAACGTCAAGCATCAAAATATTCTTGGCAACGTCGTTTTATCCACTCCGTGCTGTAAAGGATCAACATGACAAATAAATCACATGCTGAGACACAAGCACAGCTATAAGCACATACTTTTGAGACAAAATAAATAATCAATATGCATTTTTGACACAATCATACGGGTTTTTTCACGTCGCGCAACTAATTACACGTGCTGCGAACGAAAGACGTTACCATGGCGACGTCAGCCAAAGTGTGCAAAATAATTACATTTTTAAAATCTATAATGGCCAATCTTATTACACACCAATTTTCATGAAAATCGGGCGACGTGAGAATTTTGCAGACGAACGTAGCCAAGTACCTTAAAACAGATTTGATAGGAATATTTTACGAAGCTTATGTTTCATCAAATAATAGTATCATACATAAGAACATATGGCAAAGCAAACCTGGTTCTAATGGTTGCAATTCGAACATTACAAAGTTTTAACGTACAGTGTTGACGATGAAGTCATAGTCTATAAATTCATATGAATCATCAATGGTAAGGCAGGCCTAAATCATTTTTTTATTTAACTGTTTCTTCAACAACAATTATGTAAACTACGATGTAATTGATTACGAACACCAAGTTTTTATGATCGTGTTGATGTTCTTCTAATTGATTTAGTACTGGACATAAAGAGGAGTTTGGGGGAGGAATTACTTGTAAAGGAGGGTCTATACGTACCTGATATACTGCAGTTGCCTGGTTACTGTCTGTAGATCGGATTTGTATACCAGCAGTATCACCAGTCTATGAACGAAAGGAAACTATGAGAATAATCATACATAAATACTGTAGTGTTACAAAGAATTGCGTGTTACATTATATCTTATTCCTACCGTAGTATACTCCATTTTCTTGGAATATTTTTACGGGACTATGCAAGGCAATGGTTAGAAATAATATTCTACATTTAAAGGTTCACAAATATATGTGTAAAAATATGGAACTTTGTTCGAACTAATGAATAACAAAGGTCCACACGGAAGATCGGAAACTGAATGTGTCAACCTCGTTAAATAAAGGCGTTACTTACTAAACTTACTTGCTTTGTAGAATTGTCTATTTACGAGATTCGTACATGCATCTTCCACTTCAAACATCACATTCACATTTTTATTTTTTAAATATTTTATTCCAGTTTTAATATCGATTCTGAAGTCGAACAAGTTAATTTATATTAAGAATGCAAACGTCTATAAAGTATGACCCAACCAATACCATACCTTTGGATTGTCTGTCAACAATCGTAGCTGGACATAACTGTCACTTGGTGAATTGAATTTGTCGATATTTTTGTATGCTTTTGCACCATTGTAATCAGCCTGAAAGAGTATATTTCATAGAGTGATTAATTCCAATAAAAAATAAAGAATACTATCATTAAAACCACTTAATTATGATTAGATTTGTGTTCTTATTTATTGGTGTCTTGGTTAATACTTCAAAACACACGAATTGCATTTGTTTGCATTCCAAAGAGTAACATTCATTTGATTTGATGGAGCTCAGACGAAGATATTGCTGAAATGTGCACTTTAAACAATCAAAACATCCGGATTGACCGCAATGACTGATTTGGAATGGATAACATGCATTAAATTAAAAGAAAAAAACCCACCACAATAACATAAGAAGTCACAAAGTATTGAACTTGTGACCAACGTAAAATACAATGTTGGAAGTTATACAAGTTATCAAAGTGAAGACGGGCGAATTGTTTGGCATGTTGATTGTTTGAAGCCAATAGGTTTTCAAAAAAAAATATTGAGGTGGCGATAAAAATTATTTTCCTCGTCAATAGATGTGCCTTCGTCGAGGGCATCCCATTTCACACCTTACAATTTCTGAGTTAGTAGAAGCCAATAAGATTTTAAAAAAAAACGAGGTGCCGATAAAGTTTATTTTCCTCATCAACAGGAGTGCCAGGGTCGAAGGTGTTAGTAGAAGCCAACAAGGTACTTACCACCATGTTGACTCTGGTGACACCAGCTGGTATATCTAGTGGTATTTCTACAAGACCATCAGCAGGTACGGTCAGCATGATCTCTGGTTGTTTATCTTCTTGCTCTCTAGGGGACCACCAACCACGGTGAGGTATAATCGGTGGCTCAATGATCAGTTTGGGTAGTTCAGGCATAATTAAGGTACCTGAAATATCAACATGATCTATTTATTATCATGTGAAATTAATTATGACTGACTCGGAGTGTTGGCATTAATGTTGTTTCTTAATTAACTTCAAAACTTTTGATAATACTAATCAAGTATTTGACTAACACTGAGAGAATAAAATGATACTAATGACGTATTTAAGTAACTTTTAGACAATTGATAAAACTAAATTATATAATGCATCTAAAAAACTTTAAGACCTTTGATTATACTACTAACGTTTTTAATTTGGTATCTGATAATCAGTACTAAAACACATTACCATTAATCATAATTGGTTGTGGTGGTGTTGTTGTTGTAGTAGTGGTAGTTGTTGTTGTTGTAACGATTGGACGATAGAAGGATACGTTGAAAGATAGTTGACTATTGATCGCAGTGGGTGGGGTATCATCTTGCTCTGCGACCTTCAACTAATAAAATACATAGTGGATAGATATACAATAAATGTATGCATGAAATAGTTACACAGTGTACCGTTAGAATAAAGTAATCACAAGCATTTATACTTTTAAAGATATATAACGTTATACGTCACATGTGTAGTATAAGAAAATAGTTTTACGTACTCGCTATATCTTTCCGAATACAAGGAAAGGCATTTCATATAATGATAGTAAGTTACATTTGTCACATGTACTATGATTACTCTGAATGACCAGAAGTAAGTTGCCGACTACACATCTTTAACGTAACATTCCAAACTTCTCCAGCATAAGAAGCCCATTCTTGTTCAACCAGCGTAGAAATATATATTTTTGTCCAGAACATACATAGTCTGGGGACTTGTCTAACAACTGATTTGTGAGGATGAAGAAGTCTCGACAGAAAAGAATTTTCACCTCGTCCACAAGGCATGCAATCCATCTGATTGATGGGTGAATAACACGTACACAAATAAAAGAAAAACTGAATTGTCTTTGAAAGTTTGAAACATATTGTGTTATTAATCAATTAATAAATGTGCCTCCATATATCAGTGGTTAGTGCGATTGTCGACCAATCTGGCGACCCGGGTTAAAATCCGGGTGGAGACACACCTACAGATATATGCCTGTCATATTTCAGTAGAAATAAAGCAAATAAAGGCTATGCTCGGCATTACTTTTGAGCACAATAGAATGAAAATACACGTTTATACATACCACTGCCGTATATGAGAGTCCTGGCTTGAAGTTACTGGGAAGTGAGCCGGGAAACTCTAGCTTGATCGGATTCTCGAAAAATTGAACTTTGGCTTCCTCTGATGATAACTTGGCCCCAGTTAGAGTCTCCGTTACGTTTGCTTCGAAAATTAGGTAGCTACGGTCTAAATATTTGTGCACACTTGTTAGGTCCGACATAGGAATTGAAAACGTTGCAGTTCCATCGATCTAAAAATAAGCAGTACATACATTACATCTCGTAAATTGGTTGATCATGTCACTTACTTATTGTCCATTTGATTAACTGTACTATTCATTGGCTTAGCATGAGAAGGTCGCAAGTTATTCAAAATATTCAAAATCAACATTTTGAGGAAACAAGAAAATAAATGTCCGAGAATTACACTTTACTTATGGAAAAACAAGCTGTTTCAACTTCATTTTGGTCAACATGACAAGTTCCGATTTTCATGAAAATGGGCTCATAAGTAGCGCCTTGTATGTGGTGTATGTCTTATAAGGTCGTACTTACGACCTTCTCATTCTTAGCCAGCAAAACTGTCCCTTAAAATTATTATGTTATTGCACGTTTAAGCCTTCTAGTGAGTGAATACAATGGGACCTTCGCATTTATTAATAGCAATTTGATCATCCCACCAGGTGGCCACAAAAAATTTTCGTCGCTAGAAGAACGTTCATAATGGTACGGTACTGCTACATACTCATATAGCCTACACACCGATATAAAATGAGTACAGAATGTATTGATACATACTGGCATTTGAAGTTCAAGGTCACTGCTAATTTTGGTTCTGGTTCCATTGATCCAATTAAATCTTGGATACTCTGGTCGAACTCTTATATCAGCAACACCCTTGACTGGTTTACCATAGGTGTATCTAAAATAGTAAAATATTGCTGCAATGGTATGGTTAACGATATACTAATATTGGATAAAACGAATGGCATGGCATGGCATTACATGGTATTGTAACCTCATGGGCCTTAAGGCCAACGGGTACTTAGTAAATACACTGTTTGTCAAAATGATCATCAATGATATTTGAAAAGCATTGGAAGTATTTCCAATTATTATCCAATTACGATAAGCCGTTTAATTTCTAGTATCACAAGAACATGTCATACAAACGTGGACACCATCTGATGACAAAAGACATAGAGGAGACCAAAATAGATATTGAGGAGAACAATCGCTAGTGAAATCATGCACTATCGGAAAGACCTTGGCAAAATCGAGAAGATTACGAAGGACAGGCGTCAGTGGAGGGATCTGGTTGCAGCCTTTTAAGTGCCAGCAGGCACGAAGAGGATAAGTAAAGTAAGTTTAATATTTCAGTACCACAAGTAGTGTAGATATAGTGAATAGATAATTATGTGAACGTGATTGTCTGGACATCGCAACTTCAATAGATATTATGTTAGGTTAAATCTGACTTTTAAATGCCCATTTGTTCCATAATAAGATAAAGAATTTCTAAACAGACATAGAATACACATAAATATTAAAGGTGCAGTAATTCAAGATAAAACTGGACTGGCTTTCAAAAAAGGACCATAGCTCCACAGAAACCTGATCCGAGCAATATGAAAACCGCATGTCCAAAATTTCACATATACAATGTACGTTAACTTTGTTTTTTAAAATAATCCAAAAATAGATCTTACTTTGCAGTTACTTTTCCTTCGAAATTTTTGTCACTTAATCGACCGAATGACGGTAGCTCCACCTTAGCTTCGAACTTTGGCAGCACTGCAATAAAACGATAAAATTTGCTTAATGAACGTACTATAATCGGTAAAACTTACATTAAATCTCAATGATAACTTTAAATCGCCATGATATCTTGAAAAAGTAGATCCATATTTTCTTCGTACTGGGAATCAAGAATTGTTTTGTATGTGACACACGGTGCATTACTACTCTATGATACATGTAGTATTAGATAATTATTAGTTACGTAACACAATTTTTGAGTTTTGTTATTTTTTTTATTTTTATTTTTTTATTTTAATACTAATCACAGTATTAACAAAACATAAACTATAATATAACACTTACCATATTCGTCAACAGTGAATATCTTTTCTTGCTTTTCTTTCTGTAAAAATCAACAAGATATTTAGAAAGTGGTTTTTAGATATCCCTGCTGACATCTTGTGATATTTGCCATGGAATGTCATTTATAGCCGAGCTGATTTATGTCCATGTGAGTGTTCATTTAACAAATACGGTATAAACAAAATGGAAGTATAAAATTGATATAGACCCTTTACTCCTCTAAGTTGGTAGACAAATAAAGCGATGATTCAAGACTAATTTGATGATACAAAAACATGTTAACACACAATGAGATATTCATAATGATGAAAAAAGAGTTTTTCAAATAAAAAATGTATTGTTAAATAGGCACACTATCATGAAATTTGGAGTTGATGTACATACCCCTAGTGAAACTTTAAGTTTCCAGTCTCCGAGTACAGGGGAATCAGACATTGGCATTTCAGCCTCATATATACCCCCACTCTCCATAACTTCCTTGTCTGTGATGTCCCATTGATTGATCTTGTTACCTAATGGATCCTGAAGAATAAATTCAATTGTCAGCATTTAACATGTTCATTTATATGATAGTAAAACGCACAGGCCTAAGAAATTATATCACAAAAATTGAGTTTTAATATCCCAAAATGTTCACTTATTCATTATAAATGAGTGAAAATTTCTTAGGCCTGTAAAAAAAGACATGAGGAAATCGGACAGGGAAGGCAGCGCCCAACTTAACCAGCCGAGCATAGAAAATTGGAACAACATAAAAACAACTACACGGAACAATGCCCTGACACAACACAAATAAATGATTTAAATTTAAACCCCAAGTCCCAACCGCAAAAATGCTAGATGATCCTATTTTCAAGAAAGAAATAACAAAAAACGGTGACCCCAAGTGACCGAATGAAACGCAGCCAAGTCCTGACCTAATTCCCCAAGCGCATGTTGCTTGGCGTTAATCGGAATATCATTCGACCATTTCTGTACACCAATTGCTTTCAAACATAACAAGAATTGCGTTTATGTTAATATCATATTGCGCCGTTGATAAACTTGCAAAAAAAATAAAACACTCAAATCAAGTCGGTTCGAACAATTACAAAGACATCTAAACACACCATGGAGTAGGCTCGAACAATAACACAACCATTCAAACAAACAATCAAAGATAAATTCATGCAACATAACCATCGGCGCATAACACATGCCTCATTTTGTCGGTTTTAACCAACAATACAACCCATAAAATATACGGATACTTACGTATATGTCGATATCCAATTTGTCAAACAAAACCTTCAAATCTGGTGTAACACCGAAAACTCGAAAATGAACTGCAAGGAGAAAAACAAAAAGGTTAGTTTTGAATTTATAGAATTCTGCATATGGAAAAATAGACAATACAATAATTGTATTTATTTCTTGCTAGTTTTATGAGTGTTCGTTATACATATCTCGGCTGTAGTGGTCATGATTGAATGTCATATTATAATGGAATATCAGGTATTCAAAATATAAAACAATGGACCTTTTCTGTTGTTGCATATTTTGTTTATACTGCAAAATTTAAAACAACAATTATTAGTTTTTTAAATACGATACAAAAATGGGTAATTGTGTAGTTGGAATAACAATATACTATCGTTGTTGCTTCATTGGCTACGGTATATTTATAATAAAAATATATAAATTGCCTTGTAATATCGAATGAACATTGATTCTTTTTCTAACAAAATGTAGTACGTCTACAATATCATTCCGCGGTGTTTTTTGACGTGTTCGAACAGAGAAGAATTTGGGAACGAGGCTCTTAACATGTCGCATTCAGAACACGAGTACACTATTAAGTATTCCCAACATACATTTTACAAGATAATAACAATGCATCTGCATTTTAAATATGTTTGACAATAAACTAACAACCGCAACACTTAATAAGAATTCTTTGACAAGTAGGTAAACACGAAAGTGCAATTAACTAAGTTCAGTAACAGTTGTCCTAACACTTCGCAGATATACACATAGTTTAAAGTCAAGATACGTATAATGCGTTATTACTGGCTTGTCGTAAAATAAATAGTCAAATAGTCAAAAGGGACATAGACTTGCAGCGCATTCTGACTTGAGTGGCGCGAGGATACCTAACTTGCTCGTTTGAAATTATTGCAAATAATCGGAGCATAATTAAGGATAAGTCTAAACCACCGATGATTTGAGATCAATGTGTTCATTTAATTGATATTATTTAATGTTGGTCAAGTGTGTAGCGTAACCTGCACCTGCTATTAACAAATCCTCGAACCCGTATGTTTGATGGTTCCCAATGAAGCAAAGGAACTTTTTACACCGGAGGCGTTTTGCTCCATTTAGATTATGGTGCATGAACGAACAGCCAAAATACCAGACAAGCACTACAAACAGTTTTAACAAAAGCGCTATAATTATTATATCATTTTGTAACATTTCTTAGGCAGTATAACGACATGTCCTGTGTATAGGAATCAGTAAGGAACACGTATGGCGTCTTATATTTTATTCAGGTGATTAATAAGGTATGTTTGCTACAGTACATGTATGGTCCTGCAATGTGTTATGTCGCTAGCTAAGTACAAACATTGTAAGACTAGTATGATATATTTCTAGCCACGATGTTGACAGAAACAATTAGTTACCATACCAAAACCATACCACGACGACGAGTAACCCCGTTATGTGATGATTTGTTAGTTAAACAATCAGGTCAAACTTTTGAAAAAGTTGGTTTGTGGATCCACGGACCATATTTGTATGTAAATTTTTAGTAAATGTTCATATTCGTTTATTCCTTATAAGTATTTTCATTAAGCGAACCATGCAGTAGAACATTTGGCTAAGCACCAACTTAGTTTGTACCTCCCCTGTGTGTGGAGAAGTTGCCGGTTGCTAACAGAAGATTATGTAAACACCAGTTGATAATTAATTCAAGGAACGCTGGTTTGGCCAAAGGGCCAACCTATAATTTTACAAAAATCAACACCATCATGAAGCACGAAAAAAACTAATATAACAAAAGTCATTGGCCTAAATATTACATGTGTTATGAACCATGCATTCTTGTAATTAATAACAAGCTACATTTATCATTCATGCTTGTACACTTTTTGTTTAAGGTCACTCAATCTTGGATACATAGTTCGTAGGTTTTTCCACGACCTTAATTAATGACCGTGTCAACGTAAACAAGATGAACTAATTATTTCTCAGTTGTACTGTTAGTTTTGCTTACCGGTGCTATTTTGTAATACGTATTTGACATATACACGTATAAACAAAAAGCGTAACTATTTACTCTAGACTTATTGAGTGCATATTTCTCAATTGTGTGCTAATCTTAACTACTTGCCAAGCGAAACGCTTAGGAACTTTCAAATCCATAGCCATACAATTATTATGTGTTTGTCATAAATATATCATGCTTGATTTACCCTGTACAGTCAGATCAAATACAATAGAATAATGTTCAAGACTTTAGTATGAATTGTATTATTTGTTTTAAAATATAACAAGCTTAAACGTACATACAACCAAAAATATAAGCGCAAACGACATGCCGAGCATAGCTTTTATTTGCCAATGAACTTTCGCATCTATGGCAGTAATTTGATGTGATACCATAGAATCGTGGTTCGAAGTGATAAAAGTGTTGATAAAATGCAAATACTTTAAACTTCATGTGTTAGATCATTCTGTAAATAATTTCCTGTGTCAATGAACCCACAATATGTTAAGCCTAGGTTTCATTGAGAACTTTTTGCATCGGCGATGTTTTCCCGATTTGAATAAATTAGCTTCGTGAGGCATTGAGAACAGGGATTTAAAAAAATCTTCTGATGATTTCCTTAAAGCTACTCCTTGACCACGGGGATCCTTTTCTCGATGCATTCCGATGCCCATTTATAGAATCGAGGGGTTTCCACAAGACTGTAGTAAGTCCTTCTTTAATTATATGTAGTTACCACAGTCTTGCGGACATCCCTCGAAAAAGAATGTGCATCGCCGAGACAAAAATGCTCATTGGGACCAAGACGTACCTGTTTGTCCTGGCTTGTAAATAGCTTTGTCAGTTTGGATGAAGATTGAATGACTCTTGCTCTCATATTTGAGTTCAGTTGTGTTATCAAACTGTAGTCCACCTGTTCCGACTATACGTAAACCATACTCCCCTTCTGGTAGAGTATCGGGTACCTGTTGAAAATGTACAGTAGATATTAGGAAAGCAAATTATTTAAAACTCAATGTACAGTAATACGATGTTTTGGTAGAAAGAAGCGCCTGTCTGTGAGTCAGAATTCTGGGGCCCATTCCATATTGACCACTTTTCCTGATAGTAGCCATTATTTAAAAACATTTGTCAAGGTTGATAAAAGATTTCACGGCCTCGAACAACTGTCCGTGTAAAATGATTTAACAAAGGCTGAAAGTCCACGAACAATCTGATGACAATAACAATTTGGGGTACTAGTATTGACGCTAACTAGAAATCCACAAATGTTATCTTAGTAAATGGATATAATCCCGGGACAAGAACTAATCAACTTACGGGTAACTCTATTGTTTGAACCACTTTGTTGGCTAACTGTTTGTAAGCCGTACTGATGGGTTCTAGAGGTACGGGTGATTGTGTGGTTGTCGTTCTCTCCTCTGGTCGCCAGCCCCATGGTGGTCTACTGTTCTTGTGTGGTAACTTCTCTAGGGTTGCTGTTACATCTACTGGGGTCAAAGGATCAACTAGGAGTGACCCCTGGATGGTAAGCACATGACCGGGACGTATGGTCTTTGGAGCAATAAAAAGATAGGAACTGAAAGGAAAGTTAGTTGCTGATTATAATACAATAACATTCACAGATGATATATTTGTCGGTATTACAGGAGCATTTAGAGAACAGGCTCTACAACAAATTCCATACGATTAAGTTACATTATTAAATTATTTGTTTGGATTATCATTTGAAAGTTGGCTGCGTTTCCTTCACTCTCATGCAATAACCGCTCTTCTATAATTCCTTTGTAAAATTGGGTCATCCTACATTTGTTTTCGGTGGGGATTTTGATTTTTAATTGTTTCTTTGGCTAATGTGTGGGTATTGCTCAGTGTAGTTGCTTGAAATATGTAATGTTATTTCCCGTCCCATTCCTACCTTGCCTAGTATTGTTTTAAACTAGGTTAACCGCTATTCTATATTTTCTAAATGTAAAATTATGTCTTCCTGTATTTTTCGGTGGAGACTTAGATGTTCGCTTGTTCCTTTCGTTTATGTGCGGGCATTGCACAGTGTAGTTTAGGTGTGGTGTTTCTGATTTCTGTGCTCGGCTAGTTAAGTTGAATGCTGCCTTCCCTGTCTGATTTCCTCATACCATTTTTGGAATTCAAGAATATACAACGATTGCGATGTTTCCATTTCTTCAATCCACCACATGCCCGCGTGTATGAATTATTTCACGTATGTATGCGATAATTAATGATGTTATGTTGTGTGAAGGACAGGAGATGCATGAATAATTACCCGCTATGTTTGGACATATATTCCGTGAATATCACATATTCCTCATTTGTGACACTTGGGTATAGTTTGCGTAATGTATAGACGTATGTGATTTCAATGAATCATTTGTTTCCGAAAACAAGAACGTGCTTGAGATGCTTCACTTGTTTAACATAACATAAACGCTTTTCTTTTTATGCTTGATAGCAATTGGTGTACAGAAATGGTCGGGTCTAGGTTGCGTTTCATCTATCACTTGAGATTACCGGATTTTGTTATTTCTTTTTTAAATTGGGTTATCTGCATTTTTGCGGCAGGGACTTGGGCATAAAATCATTGCGTTAGGTTGTGTGTGGGTATTGCTCCGTGTAGTTGTGTTATGTTGTGTTGTGGTGTTACTGTTTTCTGTGCTCAGCTCGGTTAAGTTAAGTGCTGCCTTCCCCGTCCGGTTTCCTCATATACATATTTAATATCTTATAACTGAACATGTCAAACTGCTTTCCATTGAATTGATATCTCAATATCTTCATGTCTTTCTTGTGCCATGTCTATGTATTATGTGATCTATTTTTATGTTTTATGTGCTCGGCTAGCTAAATTGAGTGCAGCCTTTCCTATCCGAGTTTCTCATATACTTTTGGCGAAAGACATGTCACAGTTTATGTTGCCAAACACTCACTTTCGTCAATACCGCATTTATTTATGTATTTAATCACAGAAAGCAATTTCCCAGCGCGGTTTACGAAGTCGTAAACATCTTTAGACCTTTGAGTTGGAAGGCATTAGTAATATTTCCCTATTGTCGTGTGGAAAGTGCTTGTGAGCAATAGATGAATTAACAAACCAACTATATAGAAAGGTACACTTATGTACGAGGTATACACATGTTGTTAGCTTATAACCGAGTGATACAATACATTTTTAAGTGAAGATACAGAAACATAGGTAACGACACGTCAATTAGACGAAAATTATGTTTCTGTTCACTGATCAATCATTCCATTAAGTGGCTAGTTGTGTTAACAAACGAATCCAACCTATAGCATACACAAATGTACAGGTACGCATAGATAAAATTGTTTCGCATGCATCTAGTCAATCAACCATATAGGATAAGTAGATAGAACTCTAGGTGGCCTCCTTATGTCCTGGTGCGATTCCTAGTGTGCGTAGGGTAGGATGTTTCGCATTTTAATTGCGCTCAACTGCTGTATGAAAAATATAAGTTACATGCGGAAAGTAGTATTAAGTACTGGTCAATAATTCGTTCCAAGTAAAAATTAGTTTGATGTTTTTTTCGGGTCCACAAGAGTAACCCCATTTATTTTCCCCGTCTATTGGATTGGTGGGGGTAGGAGAATGGTTTGATAAATAGGATGCCGTTTCCAACTTAAGAAAAACAGGTAACACGATGTTAATCATACATGCACAACATCGAATATTTTTTTTATAAATTACAAAGTGCCCTATTAGTACTCAATTATTCTTTAATGTTAATTTAATTGTGACAGAGTGTTCACAAATTTGTTCAATTGTGTGGGTTCGTAATTAATTATGTCGAACTAATGACTGTGCTTTCGATTTATATTGAGAGGAAAAATAAGTAAAATGCAGTTCAGGAATGCATCAATTTAAAACATTTTAGTTAAAACAAATGAATATGGGCACACTTGTTTAAACAAGTTAGGGTCGGACCTAGCAAATTTTTACCGGTACTTAAGGAGGTACGCGCGCCATTTATCTAACAATCGAATTTTCTTTGAACTCAGAAAAATCATCTAGAAAAACATTAATCCTTAAACTAAATTTTATATTCATTCTTATCTAAAACAATTTTGAATTTTCGCGCATGCGCACAAGGTAGCCCGAAACTCCTTAAAATGAAAGGTGTCATCTACTTACTTCTCTGCGATCGTTGGTATCACAACATATAGAAGACATGTAGCAAGGTATACAACCAGGCTTATACTCGTCGCCATTGTTCTTGTTTGTCCTGCAATAGAAAAATCTAAGTTTTAGCATCGATTCTTAGTCAATTTCTGTATGTCTCCCTCTTGTCGCGTGTCACCGACGGTTTCCGTAC
The DNA here is from genome assembly GCA_963678985.1 of Spisula subtruncata. Lineage (NCBI taxonomy): Eukaryota > Metazoa > Mollusca > Bivalvia > Venerida > Mactridae > Spisula > Spisula subtruncata. Next base: position 5,386,284 of record OY787665.1, on the reverse strand, counting down.
TTTCCTATGCGCCACAATGTGTAAGTATGGTCCGAGTTAATTTTGTAGGTCTAGGGAGATGTGGCCTTGAGGTTGGGAGCATGTTTCGGGTTCGAGAGGTCCCGGGATCAACCACACATGTGGACCGCTGGTTAATTTCTCTGAGCATGAATAGCCCACATGCTCCACCTGACCAAGATGACAATTGGTACTATATACCTGTGAGGGGCAGTGTCTATTCCTGGGCGCCGCAGGTCGATGTTGGCTGCCACACTTATATGATAGAAATAGACTCCCAAGGGAACTCGAACGCATGTTTCACTAGGTAGTCCAATGTTAAAATGTCAAAGTGTGGTTGAAAGGTTGAACTGCTGGAAACAGCACTCAAAAATTGTGAACTTTGTTTTTTACTTGTTCAAAGGTATTTCTGTAGTTTTGCGATTGGGATGATTTTTATTAGGTCAATAACGCATATTTGTAACAAACGCTGAACCCATGTCATTTATTCAAGAATGAAGTTAAATTTACCTCTGTCCAGTTAGTTCCTGGACTGTCACTCTTCTATTCTGGATACTACGGCAGGTATCTGTGTTGGAACCGTTATGTTTGCAGTCTTTAACAGTATCGGACACAGTCCTGTCCCCCACAAGAAGTCAGATGCTTGCGGAAGGGTTAGAACTAGCTTAACAGTACATTGTTATATCAACTAGAGCCCGAACGTGACTGGAAACGGAACTGATGTTTTAAAACTAGATGAGCGCCAACTTTTAAAAGAAAACAGTGGACTAGGGGAGGAGAGAGACGTTGTTCTGTCGTTGAATACTATAACAACGCCGCTTGCTTTCAATGAACATTAATTAAACCAGGAAAAGTAAAATACATCGAATACAAGTTTACACAACTACTTCAATCAACAAGGCACGTTATTTACAAGTGATTCATTAATTACACGTCACGTGATGCATGTTTACAAGCGAAGTGATAGATCGAATTTCGACAAACAGCCCTTGGGGGGAAATGTGTTAACCTTGTTTCATCATTTATAATAAATTATTAGTGTAGTACTTAGCGAATGAATGTCATGAAAATAGTTCAATCGGATTTTTAATGATGTCGTATAATTGATGAAGTCGTATTCGATATAAGGTGGTCGTGTTTTTGAGGTGGTCGTGTATTTGAGGTGGTCGTGTAATTGAGGTGGTCGTGTATTTGAGGTGGTAGTGTATTTGAGGTGGTCGTATATTTCGGATTGTCTTGTAAGGCAAGATGATCTTAATGTTGAGGCGGTCGTATTATTAAGGTGTTCTTTACATGATGTTTTTCTTTACCGTCAATTGACCGGATATTACATATTGCATGTTTAATGTGTTTATCAAAACAAATTAATTAGTTTTCTAAATTACACACGTACATGTATGAAGAAAACCCGTACAAATAAATAAAACTAACATTTAGTTGAACAAACCGCATAATTATAACATTTTGTCGTACGTAATATAAAGGTGTCAGTAATTTACGTTAGTCAAAGTTATTTTATGCCAAAGGCATGTTGCAAAAGTCAGTGTAAACAGCAATGCAATGTTAATTAATGTATTCTATAATATAGGTAAAAGTTAATTGGACGTTTTATTTGGCCTCAATTTTGTCATCCGTCACAGTGTTTTCATGATTAAAGTCTGATTTTAACCAACTTAGACTTAGAAGGTCGTTTAAAAATTTTCGCTGGCATAGAATGAGAAGTCCACTTACGTACCGTCGCTTCCACTACAATATCCCGGACCTACATTTTTATGATTTTTTTTTATATTTCATTTTCCGTGTCTACATACTTTTCCGCGTCGTTTCATATAATAACCACGCCCGTAAGCCAATCAGAAACGGTCTTTTTGGCGCTTTCATTGGTCAGTATTTCAAACTTATTAAAGACCGGAGCTGCAAAAAATATGCATGTCCGGCATTTTATAACACTTTAAAGCGTCATAACTATATGAGACGGTGTATAAAAGTCCGGAACTACAATTTAAAGATGTAGCTTCGGGTTAATTTTAACATGTCGTGTCTAAAATTTCGTATTATAAAACACCAAACTTACATATTTGAACTAATTTCTCATTAAATATCAAGTGTGTATTCAATTTGATATTAAAGCTTGTTTTAAGAATGTTTCGATATGTGTATATGTTAATAAGCGTTATTGAATATATAGATGTTTTGCGAAAAATAGTTTTTTGCTTCTCCTGAAAAGTTGATGTTTTGTAGGTCCGGGATATTATAGTGGAAGCGACGATATTTAGAATCAGCGTCACAAGACGCTTCTATGAGCCTATTTTTAAGAAAATCGGAACCTGTCATTTTGACCAAACTGAAGTTTAAAAAGCTTGCTTATCCATAAGTGAAGATTAATTGGCAGACAGTTTTCTCCTGTTTTCTCCTGTTCTTATGACCTCTCTCAAACACAGCGGTGTATATATTGTGTCATTAATAAACTTCCAGCATCTTTTTGACTTAAATCAACAAGTACGACGAGTCCTTTATTTGCAAACATGAACGTGTTTTATATAGAATAATTTTGCATGACAAGCCATTTATATCTTATGAGTTATGACACACACTTATAACTAATCAAATATTTCTAGCTTATGACGCATATACCCTGAAATGGCATTCGTCATGCGGAAGAACATACTGGCTGAATCTAACTAGCTGTCGACAACACTTGTCTCTAAACTGACCCTCGCACCCTTCTGGCCTACCGCTCCAAAGGAGATTACCTTAATTTTGTTACCTAGCCTAATTCTAGACGGAATGCATGACACGTAACATGATATTGATCCCACGATTATTCCGTTCCTGATTACCAAAATTAAAATAAGTTAAAGTTAAGTAACCAATTTTCGAGCGATGTTTTCAGCCGTTCAACCACCCATTGACAACTTACCCTGGTCATTGGGCTACCTAATGAAATATACACTCGAGTTGTCCTTAGACGACTTTCTCTCTCGTGTAGGCGTGGACACCCTAATCGATCTGCGGTGTCTAGGGGAAAGACACTGCCTTCACAGAATCCATTTTACACTTTGGTGGTATGGAGCATGTGGGTTATTCTTGCTCAGAGAAATTAACCAGTGGTCCAGTCGAGGGTTTACTCGATACCGACGCGTGCCAACCGCTCTCTACATATAGTGTAATCAATGTTGTCCACTGAATTAAGAAATCACTCGCCTGAATCTTCACCATGACTGGTATGTGCATACGTGCATAAGCGCATTGTGCATTGAGCAACAATGTTCAACATAAAATTTTACCACATTACGATTAATCGAAATAACCTGTAAAATAAGTTCGACTTAAAAACAGAGCTATGGTATTGTTTTATTAATTTTTATTAACTATAAACTTTATTTTAGTATTTTCTTTACCAAAACGAACGTTATTTGTGGATGAATTAAAAACTAAATCGTTATCTGTTTTATATTTATGTATAATTATAATAAAATAAATTATCACTAACTAATATTATACACGTATCTACACTAAGCGATATACAGTCTCGGTTTAAAAAAATCCTTTTGAACAATTATTCTTTAATAAAAATTAAGCGAACATAAAACTCACCAATCAGGACGTCTTTTATAATCAAAGTACTGCAACTGTTTAATCGAATTCACAAAATGTTATAGATGCACACAATTAAAACACCAGTATTTATACTGTTCCAAAGTTGTTGGTTTAACAGGAACGTTCTTTTTAAAACCACGAAACCAAGTGATAGATCGTGGTTGCACCGTGACGAACAATGGTTACTCGCTTTATCGGCTACAACACCCTTTTGAATAAAGCCACAACAAATATCTCTTATAAACAATTACGAATAGACTCGCGCGATATCCGCGTTGCCTTGGTTTTACGTTAGAGCATAGGGATATGCATGTATAAGTAACCTTCGTCGCGCATGGGCAAGCTTTGTGACGTCACATTTGTTGTTGTTCACGTGCCTAGCCTTAACGACACTTAAACGTGTATTTACATCTCAACTCGACTCACATTGGTTCACTATAAATGTTTACAAACAGTAAGCTACACTATTTATCATAATACTTGTAATACTTATTATACGTCCGTGGCTGTCGGCGCTGTTTTAGGAAATTTAATCGTAAGAAAAAAACGTCCATGTTGACGTTAGTATCGGGTCGTAACAGTACTACAGCGAATGTAGGTTATTAGGTAAATAATCACCTGAATTTCCGCGTAAGGCAAAGCTTGTTACTTTTTCTATGAATTCCAATCCCGGATATGAAAATTTAATTTCCAAGATTTGTCGACAAATATGGCAATGGACATTTACAGTGACGTTTTATCAACAATTGGAACAATGGGATTTGTAGAAAATTACAACAAAATATGCAAATGTACATGTGGAATATAAAGATTGAGAATGCGTATGAATAATATAGTATAATTTTTTTTTTTACAATTTGCATGTTTTGCGATTGATTTGTTTTAGCTGCCATCGAGTCAACAATTGCCTACGGTCAATATTTATTGTCCGGGACGTGTTGCAACCAATGTCATTAAAGATCACGACCACCAGTGCCAGGAAATCAAAATCTGCTACTTCCGAGTTACATTTTAGCAAGGTGTGCTATAAGTCAGGCTAAACATCAATGTGATATTGTACTATAAGGTCCGTTCCTAGCCTGTATACGTGTTTACAAATTGTGTTAAGTGTATCTAAACATGGTAAATAAACAAACAAACAACAATTAGTACGTTTTGAATGATATATCTTCTGGATTAATAATGAGTCATTGCTAAATGAGTTTTGAAATGAGCGTGTTTTATTTATACTGTTACGTATGTGTTATACGCCCTGGGCAAAATGTTAACACTGACCGTTACCTTCCTATGTTTATTAGACATCTACTTATGAAAATATCAACATAATAATTAACGAACAACATATTGTTATTGTTTCATTACAAAGGAACATACTTCTTGGATCCATACTTGTTGTAATTATGGTGGTTAGATATCGTGTTAACAGCGCTGGATTTCTCACCCGACGATCCAGGTTCGATGCTCAGTAGTGACAAGTCCTATCCTCTAATGAAAAATTGACGTCATTGTCGATTTTCCTACACATAGAAAGAGGTTATTGGTTCCTTATAAATGGAAGGTCAAAATTAGTAATACACGAGGTTAGGATAATGTCCAGGTTAAAACTGTTTAGCTGGACCCTGAGCATGACCGCCGTTAATGACATACAATGAAAAAGATACAGTAGAACTAACGAATAGAAGTTCGTACGGATACGGAAAGTCAAGATAAGGGACACAATTCTAGATTTTTCAAGTTTACTGTACGAGTTGCTTCCCTTGGATTTTTAAAAATATTTTATAAGAAAATCCGGCATTACTTCCCTACTAACAGGCAAACTTCAGGCGTTTTTGGTCAAATTGTGGTGTTGCTATTTTTGATCTTCCTGAAAGAGCAAATCATCACGTTTGGGGACATTTCTATGAGATATTATTAGTTTAGGCCTGAAACTATTATGACCATTCGTTTATGGTATGAGAAAATTACTGTTGCTGGTATTTACAGCGCATTTGTTGTGTACAAGCTGATTGAAACATATGCCTAACCAATGGCATTTGAATAACGTGCTAGCTTTGGTATTCTCACGGAGATAAGAATAACATCTCATAAAACCTTAGAACTCATTGAACACTCGTGTTTTAGAACAACTGAAAACAGTAAATATTGCTAATTATATTCATATCTAGGTTTATTAAACCCCCAACTATAATGCTAGATTCTATAATTCTAACTTTTCTGGAGGCTTCCGGAACCTCTACCATCCACACAGTCCAACATTTGGGGCGATAGCTCACAAAGCCATCCTTTTGATATGCGTCAATATCATCTAACTACGCACACATTATGCCTTTTTACTATTTACATATACTACAACTGTGTATTGTAACACAATTATCTTATCATCATTTTATTCAGATTAACTCAAAAGAAAAATACCATTCTGATTACCTCGGACTTTATGCTACGTGTATTTACCGGAGACAAACGGAAATGGCCGAGCTTTCACGATTGAGAAAAAAACATGAACATTTAGTTAAAATAGACTATTATCTGACTGACAGTTATTGTCTTCAAGTGTGCACACCGCCTTGATAAAACGATACCACGTTGATAGAATCCGGTATGAGCTGATATCGTTTGCAACATTCTATTTACACAGATGCATTTTTCCTTATGCATAATCACATGCCTGCCATACTGCAACAGAAAGCTGATTGGCTAATAACAGCTCTGTTCGGCATTTAGAAATACAACAATGTCTCATTTCAGTATACATGTATTTTGACTCAAGACCATAGCATACAATGCTGATACTCGTAACGTATTACGAGGATAGGGGAGGTACATAAGCTGCGTTTATTATCACAAACATGCATCATAGTTGTTAAATTCAATTTGTTACTAGCTAATAAAACAAATGACCTAGATAGGAATTCGTTATCGGCGATGTCGAAATACACATATTTTCTCCATATGACTCCCGATATGCCTGATGTTCTTGCAAAAACTGTCCATGAAGCTCCCCAATGTCATCAGGAGTACAACCATGAGGTTAAGGGACCTTTGTAAAACACACGGAACACAACCGGAGTTTTCCCCAGTCCCCCAGTACCCCGAATTTCCAAAATATTTGGGTATTTAATACCGAGGCTGTGAATGTGTCACAGAAATACATTCGAGTGTTTGTCGAACATTTTAATTTTCTCCAAATTATTTCCAATTAAGTGAAACATCGCCACTGTGTGGAGTAAAACTATTTGCATGCTTCGCGGAACACGTTTTTATCGTGGAAGCACCATCGATCATTTCAAGAGACACATGGTGCTTCGGGGATGACTCATCCCGGGTTATCCCCGATATGACATCGCGAGTATTTTGGACAAATTCAATACAAATATTGAACTTTCAAGATGTACTCGAGGTCTTATTAAGGTATCAAAACTTTCCGAAGCTTCCCTGAGACATCGAGGACCTTCGCACAGACACTACACGAGTTCCTACAATCCTGACAATTATTCTTTACTTATGGCAAAACAAGCTTTTTCAACTTGAGTTTGGTCAGCATGACATATTCCGATTTTCATGACAATAGGCTCATAAGAAGCGCCTTTTGGTATGCATTAGCCTTGCAAGGTCGTCCTTACGACCTTCTTATTCTAAGCCAGCGATATGTTATTTAATGTTGTGATTGCTTCTTGGTACAATACATATCTTTTGATCTTAAAGTTGAAACAAACCAATGCTATATTCGGGAAGTTTTAATGTAATGATAAAAAGCAAATCATATCCGCGTATTATTTTTGTGCATATTATCAAAAATATGTGCGATAAAGACCCATCAAAAACTCAACAAACGAGTTATCATCCAATGCGACAAATATGACGAAGCCGACATAACGTTATCTATGCCAGGATATATCGGGCGTTGTTTCGATAAAGGGTATATTCAGTCATCTTAGATCGACCAATGGTTATAGTATGGTCATTTCGATTGGAATTTATGTGATATAACGCAGGCGTATTTAGTGTGACGTTAGTTGGGTTTGCAATATTTTCGGGTATGGAATAATCAGCGATTGTGACATCATCGCATGGACAGATTTGTGTTTCTAAGATAATAGGGCATCACCAACGCACGTATGAGTAAAGAACGAAATATTGAAATAATTAAACAAAACCGGTGCGTTATAGTACTTTTACTGAGATGGATTATAAATTGATAATTTTGATTCTTGTTGCTGTTGCCACATGTACTGAAGGCGGTAAGTTCACCCATTAATACATTCTTATGTTCAACATGCTATAAAAATATTCTAGTATTGCCTTTGAATTCTGTATAGAATTTATAAAAAAAATCCAACTTCAGTGATATCCATGAGATTTGTCTACCATGGATAACGGTTGTTTGTGGTGCATTCTTTGTTATTGCAGATTTTACGGAATATTTGGACTTTGGTGGCTCAATTTATAATTTAACCTAGAGCATATTCGCGATATGACCCTACTGTCGACCATGCTTTCAGAAACACACAATTTATTCACGTAATTTTCTTATTAAACCAATCATCAGTTTTTCGCAGGATGTTAATATTCAATCAGTATAAGGTTACTCTTACACAAGTCATCGGCCACTTTTTGGCATGACATTGGTTTTGTCCGGGAGAAACTAGAGTTGCATGCACCAGAATATCCTTGATGATAAATCAACTCAATATCAAATGGTTAACCTAGTCAAACTGTTTGAATATTGAATTGCAAATTTAGCGCGTTTACGTAAGCCTGCACTATTACATTTCTAGAAGTTGTTAAGTTTAGTTCAAATATATTTTATTTTCCAAATTATATACAGTACTAAAAGTATTTATTTCTGGCATTTATATCGCTGGCTCAGAATGAGAAGGTCGTAACTACAAAATTGATATTTTAAGAAAACAAGAAACAAACTATCTGAAATGTACTTTTTACATAATGGTAAAACAAGATTTTACAACTTCATTTTGGTCAACATGATTTTCATTAAAATAGGCTCACTAGAAGCACTTTATGAAGCCGATTTCAAGTAAAAGTAAAAATATGTATGCTTCTTATTAGGTCGTTAGTAGTAGTTACCACCTTCTCATTAAAAAAAAGGTATGAGAAAATCCAACAGGGAAGGTGGCACTCAACCCAACCAGCCAAGCACAGTAATCAGAACAACACAACTAGCGATATATTATATTTCACTTAACTCAACAACTGTTTCTTCAGTTACAATTACACATAAAACATATTCTATTTGCAAGAAAGAAATTATTCCATCTATCACACTAGTACTACATTGTATAATACCAACGTAACCTTTGTTTGAACTTTTCATTTTTTTCATTTTTGATAAAATGTAAATATTTTAATAAATAGTGTTGTATGAGGTTTTTATTTGTATTGAGATTATCTTCAAGCACCATGTTAGATTTCAGTTATCTTGCTGATACGTAACCATCGTTAATTTCCGTTCGTCGTTGAAAGGAATGTTGATTCAAGATTCAAATATTCCGCAGTTCACTTTAATGAAGCCCTAAACAATGTCGAAACAATATTAATGTATGTAATATAGAACTGTAGCATCATTCTATTTCGCGAGTATTTAAAATCAGGGAAATGTGACAAACGGACATTTTGCGAGTTACTTGAAGTCAATTTGTGGACTAAAACATTTGGTGGTAAACAGCTTGATTCGTATTTTAGAGAAGGATTCTTCGCAAGGATTCAACTTAGTTACAAAATGTAAGAAAATAAACAAAACCTAGTAATCTCCCACGAATATTAATGAGTTCATAACATTATGTTATCCAATATAAAATGTAATGTTAGTTCAACGGATGCATGAAAACACGGTAAGATTGTCTCGTGATTTTTTTCGTTGAAATCATTTAGTTATTTCGGTGATCTTTGTATACTTGTTCGCATAGTGTCTGTATGTTTTCGTTTGAATTGTCTCCCCCGTATATCAAATATGCATTTAAGTTGATAGAACACGTTTTATTAACATTATAATTTTGAGGACATTGCATGATTGTTTTTGCCTATTGCTGCTATAATTATTTTAGTCATATTCATGTATACATGCAAACTCTACCGAAACAAATGTATAGCTCAGTAAGTAATAGTCCCAAATCTGGTTAATCAAAAATTTGGTATGTATGTGATAATGCGGTACGGGCCAAAAGAATAAAGCCAAAATGGGGTGTTACGTGAAAAACATCAGACGATATCAAATTCTTCGAATTTTTACTCTGCATGGTCCCTAGTATCACAGACAAAGACGTTCCAATCAATTATTTTTGGGAAAACTTTTCTATGATGCTTTGAAGTTTGGCATGTATACAGCTGTATGACTGACATGTATTGGGTAGTCTCTATATATGAGTGCAATGCGTCATACTGCAATGCGTAATACAGAGAATAAATGTGCAATAATTTCAGGAAATAAAATGTAAGGACATTAATGGGTAGTCATGCAGACTAGGTAATATCTTGATTTTTAAAGTTTATATCATCATGGGGATTTTCTCATACATCTTTTAAAACAATGTTTGACATCCGTCTCTGTTAAAATCACAAATATTTATAATATGACGCTTAATATATTCTTGTATTCCTGTTATCAATTTGAAAGGACAAATTTGACAATACTATTTTTTATAACAATTTATCTTTTATTATGATTACACCAGCATAATTATATATTATATTACTAGTAATACAGTAGATGTTTTACTTATGTTAACTAGATAAAATGTCCAAACCCACCACTATGTAAACTGATTGAGAATTGCTGTAACCAAATAACCGCTAAATCCCGGCCCATACATGCAAATATATTTTCAGGCGTTTCAAAGTAGGTTGCAGCGCGGATTTGCGTGGTGTACTAGTATAATTATAGATCATATTGAGCTGTGCTATGCGCGGATTTGTAAGATATATATAATATATTAAATATCCGTCTCGTTATGCATTTAATACTTCACGATTACAAATGTCACAGGAGGTTAACACAATAAAACGCCCCAGTTAAAGCTATATTTATATACTGCCAACCCCATCCTGCATTGGATTAAATATACCTATGGTGGGTACTGTTTATTAACGACCTTGTGCTAACGTTACCTGGTCCCCAACTTTCGAAGAATCTCAAGTAGAAATCTCACCTCAATTTCAGATTTTGGTCAAATCTAATAATCTGAATTTTAGGTAAATCTTTTGAAATTTATTGTATAATATAAACTCAAAATATGCTTTGTAATGCTAATTCTGAGTTCAGCCACTTATGGAAATTACCATAAACATATTTGACAACATTTTAAAAAGTAGAATTTCCCTCGTACTCTTTTTGACGGTGGATACCACCATTAGGAAGGGTGTGGCTTGTCAAGTGTGATAATTATAAGCTATATTGTGGTAATTATAGTCAAATAATCAAATATTCGTCATAAGATAAGTTACTAATGCCTACACAACCGTCTCTATTTTGATAAAGGTATACACCACATGCTGAATCTTTAAATCATTGATCCCAACTTTAATAATACAAATCCGTACTGGTATTATTCATTGATATCAACAAATAAATGTGATTGTTTATTAAATCTACCTTAAGTTTTCTGGCTTGACAAAACAAGGTTAGCAATCTAACATACATAACAGACATAAGCTCACAGCAATGTTAATATTTGTACTCCATTGGTTGACATGTTTATAAAATGCGGTATGATTTTAATACTGTAAAATAATGGTTTATTTACCATGGTAGAGAATATGTTTAGATGTTTTCGTGGAAACAATCATCAATAAAATCAAATAACCTCTATCGGTCGTAAACAACAATAAGTTTCCTTAACATTTGTTAAAGTCTCAAATTTTCCAGTACGCGAAATTGTCGAAATGCACGAAATATATAACCCATGTATATAAATAGCTTTACAGTAGTAAAGCATTTGTGACCATTTCGATGAATCTTCTCCCGGACAGTAAAGCAACGCACCCACAGATAAACTATGTCAAGGGGTTGTTATCAGGGCCATTACAAGTCCCAAAATCATGACAAGTGTAGAACATGCTAGTTCAATACGTTATCATTGTATAAATATGAAGAATTAGTTCATGCCGCAAGTAAAGTTGATCTACCATTATCTAACGTTGGAATTATCGGACTCTATGATTTATTCATAATTAGATGTCTAGTTGGAAGCTTTAACGTATAACGCTATAATCTGTATGGGCGTATGGGAAGTTTTGTATGACACGTGAACATGTGATCCGTCGCATACATACTACACGCCATGCACCCGTTGATACAGGAAGTAGTGCGCTTGCTGTCATCCTTCTGAACCACATACGGTTATTTATCAGTATCCACAATGGTTGCACAGTTTGAGGATGTGCTTTGTTGTCTGGTCTCACAAACGGGTATTTTTGATGCTTCAAACAATGTTACACCCTATATAATATATTTAATTTTTTTTTAGAAAAAACAGGAAGTCGGCACTCAACATAATAGACATAGAAAAACATTGTATACCACAATTACACGACACGATCAAAATGAGCTGAAGCATCGGTTTTTAAGCAGGTTACCATGTCCGAACTGACAGCTCCCAAAAAGTCGAAATACAAGCGCTGAATAAGCTGAAAGACTTAGACCTATAAATATCTGAAATAAAAGCTGAAAGCTGAAGCATACCGGACAAGTTCAATTATGCTGATTCATTTGTATCTCGCCTATACAGAGAGCGTTCCAATGCTGTTATTATACGTCCTTTTTTGTCAACTTCTAGTACAACTATCGTTGTTTCAGATGATTTGTGTTTCAGTTTCAAGCCTTGTTTTCTTGGTATTGACTGCCAATCATCGGTATTGGTTCTTCTTTTATTTAAGGTGGAATGACAGTACCTTCTTCCCTCGTCTTTTGGCTATTGTCTTAATATTCTTAAGTTCCCAAAGGCATTTATTCTTAAACTTTACATTGCCAAAATTTAATGTTTTATTCGCTGTTGTTATTAATGTATTGATTTTGATACATTAAACGGGTATGCATCTACATGTTCAGTGAGTAACAACATATATTCGGATGCAATTCCACATGGTTAAATCAAATTGGGAAGAAATGACAATGTCAATTTTAAGTTCAAGTCTTACACTGTTGGTGAGTAAGATTACTGTTCGGGACTTGTGTAAAACATGCTGATTTGACTTTGTGGATGTAATCCCCGCTGTCATTAGGCAGTCCCTATTTCTTAATCGTTTATCATATATTCGCCGAAATCATAATAAAGATAGGATAGTAACCATGGGAGTGATGATATTTTAGATTCGGAAGTGCTATTGCACATTGAGCAGGTGTTTGATCGCTAAATCCATGTACTTTACATGTGAACAAGTCATGTTTGACTGTTTTGGGAGCAAAGTCGCATTACAGCGGCGTTTCATTCGGCCACTTGGGATCATCGTATTTTGATATGTCCTTGTTAAATTGGGTGTGGGCATTGCTCCATATGGCTGTGTTGTGATGTTGCAGTTTTCTGTGCTCGGCTGGTTAAGTAGAGTGCTGTCTTCCCTGTCATATTTCCTCATTTCTTTTTTTATCATTTATTGTGTTAGAAATGCAAGAAACTAACAAATGCCGAAAAGGAGTTTGAAGGCGTTGGAAACAATGTAAATTAAAATGCATCCACACACCATTTAAATACACATTACATTAATTAGTACTTTGATACATAATGTATACGTTCTACATAGTTACATGGTCATGATTCAAGAGAATATTAATTCCAGCTTTAAGCCGATACTGGTATAATTATGTTTCTTGTATAAGGCTATTCCCAGGATTGCTAACACAGCACTAGGATCATGTGGCTTGGTACTCCCAATGCATAAAGTCCGCGGGACGTCACATCTAAAATAGATAACAAATGCTTTTTGAATAGTGCTATTCTGAGTTCATCATTAGGTATAGGAAATAAAATATCAACAAAAAATAAAATAACATTCACTTGTTGCTATGCAGCTACCGGAAAATAAACATTTTGAAGATATGTTTTACCCATAAATTCAAAACAATTTAATATACCCGGCATCAGACTTTCGACTAAAATATATCCGTGATCAATTCGAAGGCTGCCAACTTTCGATCCCGTAAATACATTTGTCATTTCAATGACAGTTTAAGGAAAAGTAATTATTTTCGTTTATCTCCATTTTGAAACTCGTTTACAACAATATTACAAACTTGCTTGACATTAATGTGGTGATAAATATGGATGGAGATATTCTACAACATTATTACCAATTAATAACCAGCCCTTCAACAATTGCATAGTGATTAAATGGTGTTATCCGAATGTATGGACTATCCGAAATTAAATAGTTTTGCAATGAGATTTGATACGAAATAAATACAGTCATGTACTACAAAATTAGGATCATCTCTAAAAAAATCTGTAAAATACCATTTACTTATAGTAACATCCAACAACCTAATTAATGTCACACGAAGTTTTTAAAACCATTTTATTCAAATTTTGGTTTGTTGGTTGGTTGGTTCTCGGCCTTCTATAGCCGTAATATCGTCACAGGTACTTGTCTCATCGCAGGTAGTTGACAAATAACGTCTCGCAGGTAGTTTACATAAAAAGTACTTATTTTAAGCGGAGGTGAAGTATGATGATTGGATTTGTTTGGGTATGCCTTGATAGTTATTTTTGAGTCTTGAATCTATTGGTTGCTGTCACAAATCGGCTAAGTTCACTGGTTATTGTATGGCGGAACTCCTTCCACGGATCATCAGGGCCAGTAGTGAGTAAGAGTTTTTCGGTCACCTCGGTTTGCCTGATACCAAACATGTTGTGAAGGTTAGCAAACAGCTCCTCCCTTTCTTTTTGATACAAAACACACTGGAGAAGGTAATGTTCCTCGGTTTCAGCTTCTCCACACTGACATGCTGGATCAACTTCAACCCCTATGCGGTACATATGGTGTTTGAGGCTGTTGTGGCCACTCTGTAGCTGTAATATTATTATTTGCTGTTCACTATTGTGGAAGTCGATTCCATTATTGATTTTAGGTTTAAAATCAAATAGCCTCCTACCCTTGTCTGTGTTTTCCCATCGTCTTTGCCACTTGATTCTAACGGATTCATTTGCTGCCGAGTAAACTTCTGACTGAGATGTGGGGTGTGTGGCTTCTTCTCCTAAAGAAACTGCTTCAGTAGCAGCTTCTTTAGCTAGTCTATCGGCAATTTCATTTCCTTCTATAGAAGAATGACCTGGTGACCAATTAAGAACAATAGTGATGCCACACCTTTCTAACTCTGACCACAGCAGTTTAATGTCTTGTACCAGCTGGATGTGTTGCTTATTACTCCATCCTAGCGTTATGATGCCAATAGCAGTCTGGCTGTCAGAAAATATTACTAGGCGTTCGATGGGTCTTCTTTTATTTTCAGTCATTATGTGCTGAAGAGTTAATTTAATTGCAACCATATCACCCACTAAAATTGAGGCCAGCTTGGACACGGGTTGTTTGAGGTCTATCCTCTCCTGGTTGGTCACGTAAACACAAGATCCTGCACCACATGGACCTGGATTACCCTTACAGGATCCATCAGTAAATGCAATAATTGTATTAGGGCTTTCTTCATTTAACATATGTTGAATTACATCTTTGGCCTCTGTTTCCTGTTGTTTTGTCCTGGACTTAGAGGACCCCAGATTATTCCAGTAGGATGGTTTTCGTCTACTAGGCTGTAACGCTTCTAGGTAAGAGAATTCAGGCTCTATGCATTTTACGTCTATCTCTGTAAGGGAATCCATGTCACTGACCTGCTGGAGCATTTTGGACATTGGTGTAGTCTTATTGTACTGATTGTGGTCTCTGCATCTGTTGAGGGACTGTTTAATCAGTGATGCATCATCTTTGGCCATAATTTTTGTACACTCCCTAATTGCTATTTCTTCTCTTCGAAGATCTAATGGTAGTATGTTTGATTGAACCTCAAGGCCGTCACAGCTGTTTGTTTGTATACTTCCTAGACATAGGCTTAGTCCTTTTCTTTGGATCTTCTCCAACATGTGAACTACTTTGCTAGTCTGCCATACTGGAGCGGCATATTCCAGGTGAGGGATGACAAAACTCTTGTACAGCTTAATCATATTTGCAGGTGAAATTTTCTCTGCTTTGGCTACACACATTAAGAGACCCAGGGCTTTTGATGCTTTCGTTTCCACATACTGAATATGTTGATTAAAGTTTAGCTTATCATCCAATATAACACCTAAGAGTTAAGTCTGATTAACTTGTCTGATCTTTCCTTCTCCTATAAATAATTCAATTTGCTTGTCATTCTCAGTATTTTTTCTGAATATACACATTTCAGTTTTTCAGTATTTAACTTCATCCTCCACTTTTTTGTCCATTTCACCACTGATTTGATGTCAGTCTGCAATGCTGCTTCCAAAAGATTGAGATCCTTTTCAGTCCTCCATATCGTTCCATCATCCGCAAATTTAACCTTGTCACTGCTAACCTTGTCACTGCTAACATTTTGAAAAATATCACTGAGGTATAAGTTGAACAAGAGGGGAGAAAGAACAGATCCCTGTGGTAATCCCATACTGGTCTTTACTGACTCATCTTGGTACCTCTTCAAACAACACACTGCTTGTCTCTCCATCAGGAAATTCTCTAACCAATTCCATATTTGACCTTTAATCCCCATATTGTGAAGCTTTACAAGCAAACCATCTCTCCAGACTGTATCAAAGGCTTTCTCCATGTCTACGAACACGGCAGCAGTGGTGTTATTGCTGTGTAACCCTATAGTAATATCCTCCACAACTCTCAACAATGCCTGTGTTGTTCCTCTTCTCTCTCTAAATCCTTCTTGTTCTTTATCCAGCAATTTGAAGTGTTCAGCGTATGAGTATATCCTAGCATTAACTATGCTTTCCATACATTTGCCAAGAACACTGGTTAGACTGATAGGCCTATATGATCCTGCCTTGTGATATGAGTCCTTTCCTGGCTTTTGTAAGAATTTGACATTTGCTGATTTCCAAGATTTTGGCAGTTCCCCTTTTAAGAATGACCTCTGGAATAATGTTGTGATTGCATCTATGAGAATATCACTAGCTCTCTTGAGAAGGTCTGGGAAAATGTTATCTGGACCTGCTGCTTTTCCATATTCTAGTTTCTGTAATGCCGCTTCTACTTCCATTCTAGTTATGTTCCGATTCAAAAACTCTATATTGGTGGTTTCATTCATCGTTGTTGCCTTAATTTCAGTTAATTCATGTTCAACACTTACTCTGAAGTGTTCATCAAATTTTTCCTTTTCTATATGTTCACCTCCAAAGAAAGCTTTTCTTAGAATTTCACACTTTCCATGTTTGTCAAAAATTGGTATTCCATCCTTATTCAGGAGTGGTAGTACATTACCACTATCAGACCGTTGATAAGAAGTGAGTTGGTGAAAAGTTAACCATTTTCTCTTGGGGTCACTACATTTATCAATGGTTTCACAAGACTTGCTTACCCAATCAGATTTCGCCTTTTCACAAGCAGTATCATAAGCCACTTCCTTTTCCCTTAACCGTAGTAATATATGTTCTGTCTTCCTTCTTTTAAAGTATTTTTTTATACTATTTAATTCCCTCTTTGCTGATCTAACCTCTTCATTCGACCACGGGGCTATTCTTCTATGGTCTGTTTGGTATTTCTTCTTTGGGACACACTCTTCAGTACACTTTTGGAATCTATCAATAAATGATTGGTTTAAGACATCAATGTTTGCAGTTGAAGACTCAATACTGTTCCATTCCGCAAACTGTTCTGTAGTAGTCTCATTCCAAAGTAACCAGTCAGTGTCATCTAGAATATACTTTTCATGATGTTCCTTATTTACGGGTGGTAATCCATCTTCTAATTCAACTAAAACTGCTATGTGATCTGATCTGACATTTTCATGGTGAAGTGTTTGACAGCTCTGTACCTGTTTAACCATCTGAGGCGTTATAATTGCCAGATCAATAACACTGTCACTGTTTCTCCTAGTTGGCAGACAATCATTTATACAAACATATTTACTTTTCCACATATAATCTTCAAGCAACTCTCCTGCATAGTTTTCAACCTTGTTTCCCCACACTTTGCTTTAAGCATTCAAATCTCCAGTAACCACTATATTCTTAAAGTCTTTACTTAATTTTTCAATTATGTCAATAAGTGACTTCAGCTCTCCATGTTTGGATGGTGGGATATAGCTAACCACAAGTAGAAAGTCTTCTCCTTTTTGCATTTTAACGAGGGCACATATCATTTCAACATCATCTTTTTCCAATTGTGGTTTCCTTTCAATAATGAAATGTTCTGATTGTTTGGCTAATATTGCTACTCCACCATGATTATTTTCTTTTCTTGGTCTAGACTGTATATTCCAATTTTTGAATTTAATTCTGTCATCTGTATGTTCCCAAGTCTCTGTCAGACACATTATATCTATTTCATAGTTTTCTACTAATAAGTTCAAATCTTTCTTAGCAGTTGAATAGGACTGGCAATTAAGCGAAATAAGCTTCATATTGTGTCAACAGTTAATAACAATCATAAAAAAAAATAAAAAAAAAAAAAAAAATAGATAAATCAGCTGCTGTTTTGTTGTTTAGATAAGAGATTTGATTTTTAGTAATTGTAGCTTCTCTTGGTATATCTTACAAACAGAAGAAGATGCTCTGTGATCACCTGAGCAGTTGGCACACCTTGTTTCTGCACTACAATCTTTGAGAGTATGTTCACAATTTCCACAATTTTCACACCTTGATCCAAAGTCACAATTTTTGGAAATATGGCCAAGCTTCATACAATTAAAGCAACGAATAACTTGCCTTGGTCTACGTTTTTCAATGAAGGCCTCCCTTTTATTATATATCAGATTAAAGTTGATGTTAACACTGTTGTTTAACTCTTCACTAGACTGAAATGATACTTTCACAATTGGCATCGGACGTCCGCTGTTTCTATGATAACATCTTTTTGCAGCAGCTATGGTACAACCTTTATTTTGTAGTATCTTTGTAACCTGTTTTTCTGAGATTCTGGGATTCACGTTACGGAGAAATCCTATAATTTCTTGTTTGCTTGCCGGAGGGTGAATGTTTTCTTCGACTCCAAAAACCGGACTGGGCCAGTTATGTATTGCACTATCCTTGCTATCTGTATCACCAAACTGTAACACAATCCCACCTTTCGGTAAACTGTAACAGAAGTCAACTCCTACAATATTCTTTTCCTTTAGTCTATTGTTAATATCTCTGGAGGATCTTTAACCTTTTGGGTTATCAATATTATCAACTATTATTACCGTGTTCGAGTTCAATAATGTCCCTTGATGGATATTCTCTTGTTCGTTTTGGCTGTTGATCTTGTTAGGGACACTTTGTTTGACTTTAGTGCATGCAAAAGCGGGCTGGAGATTCTTCACTTCAGTGAATTGTTGTTGTTGTTGTTTAATCACTGGCTTTTGAGTTGGGTTAACTGGCTTTGCCTTAATTGCACTAGATGCTGTGGTACTTAATTCTTCAATAGTTATGGTATTTTCCTTCACTACTAATTGTTCTCTAATCCATGGTGACTTCTGTATGACACACAGTACACAAGGATATTTCACGTTCCTAAAGGTGATTGCTTTTGCACTACCTTCATCCAGTCCAGCGCATTCTATATGCCAATACTTAAGGCAATATTCTCAACGAATGAAGGTATTTTCACTAGTGTGAGGTTGAGGGGGATCTTTTTGTGTGCAACCGGCACATATGATTTCATCCACATTTAGTTGTTGATCCACCGGTTTCACTGTCACTGAGGGTTGCTTTGTAAATCATCCGTGCCATTGATGACATCCCTGTATTTAACTTTTGTTCGGTTAGAAATTCTCTTGCTTCTTCTCATCTTAGCTTATCATTTAGCGTCACACAACATGTTTCAGCATTTTAACAGTTTTACAACAATTATATACTCACAACAATCTTCACATAAGTTATAACGCACCATGGATCTTGAACAACTTCCTTGTTGTTGATATTACTGTGCACTATTATCGTTCACCCAGTCAGAACCAGTGTAGATTTCACGAAATTTTTGTAACGAATAACGACGTGTGCACTTTAACTTCTTTAACCAAAACCAAAACAAACCACTCGTCCTTGAACTTGTGTTATAAATACAGAATTATGTAGGTCAGGTAACTCCGCCTCTTGTCGCGCCAACTGTCAAATATTTCCAAGTCGTCGGATTTGTTGATTTTTTCAGAATAACTTATGATTTACACACCAAAATGTTCCGTTTAATATTTTATATCGATTTATTCAGATTGTGTTTGAATCGGTTGTGATTTCATTCATTTATTATTAAAAAACCTATTCTATTAACGGTCCGCAAACAAAACAAAACATCATGACGTCACTTCCGCTTCCACTTTATGAATGCTTTTACAGTAAATAAAATATATGCATGCAATAAATACATAAAGTTCTACTGGTATACTGGCATACAACGGAACAAAAATATGAGTTCAATAAATGCGATTGGTTTCTGATAAACAAATCCATGCTCGCAACACAAACTGGTATCGTTCAGAATATTTCAAGAATGCCACTACGGAAAGTTGGATTTTCTGTCGTTTACTAACTACTCATTTAAGTATCATTGTAAAATCATTTAATTTTTGCAACGAATATACTTTCTCACGTGTATATTTTATTTTACCTATTCCTTACAAACAAACTGTCAAATCATAACACTGGTAATTAGACTGGCTAACCAATTAAAAAACAGTCGGATATATGTCCCTGGCTCTTTGTGTACACACAAGACCGGTTTGTGTTTTGAACTGGTTGCCATTGTTATTTTTAATGGAACGTTTTCTTGTAGCTTTAATCAGAATACACTTTTGTATTGTTCATATTGATCAATTTATTAACAATAGTAGACAAAAGTGGTAAAGAAATGACCTTTCTGGACAGGAAAAATAAAGAAGAACAATAAGCACATACGAAATGTTAAAGGTCTTATTTTTCGGTCAACGGAGATATTAAGACTGTTGCACGCTGTATAGTCGCTCTCAAATAATTCAGAACTTTATTTAATCATTATGTATAAGCTAATTTGTACCAAACCAAACAAATACAAACATTGTTGAAAGCAGATTAATAGGAATGGTCGAATGACCAACTTGATTTCGACGTCCTTTTGGTATGTCAAGAGTTTGTGATTAACCTTTTATCATTTATTCAACAACTGTACTTCAAAGGTATTTGGTAGTCAATGGTATTGAAAACTCAACGTTGTGTACAGGATTTCATCGTTATTGTACGCCATCTGAGGTTATGAGATAATAGAGATATGAACTTCCGGTATAATCATCAAGAGTATAATGACATTCCCAAATCGTTTGTATTGGTTAAAGATTTTTTCTTGGAAATGGTAGAAAAAGCAGCGTCAGACATACATGTCTAGTTGTTTTGTGATAAGTTCTTGTAAATATGAATATAAACTCGATAATGAGCATCGTTATCATGCAACATATGTTACTAAAAATCCATTCTATCACCATGCAAACATACGTTCATATTTATTGGTGATTTTACGTTTATAACAAACAGTTCTTCTTTTGTAAACAAGTGGTATACACATATTAGAATCCTCAATATTATTCAGCCTTTGAATTACGTCATGGAGGCCAAACCATTTTGATGAATCCACTAATTTACGATTTACCTAAAAATCTGTGCACTATAATGCTCACGGAAATAATTGCGTCAGCCATACAAATATAGTTGTCAAAACAGCTGTTTCTCATAATTTGTATCAATAAATCAGCAAAAAGTAATATTAAACAGACAATTTTGATTGTGAATAATCCCAAATCGAAACTTCAATTTTGAAGCCCATTTGATCTATGTTTTACAAATTATCCGGGTTACGAAATAAGTTGCTCATGTGAAGGAATCATCGCTTATCTTTTGACTTCATCTATATCATAATATTTGAATAAGAAAACTTCAAACTTTATGAAGTTCAGAGATAATATAAACCCTGTATTTAGTAGAGGAAACTCATAGTTTTAGTTAAATAATTAATATAACTGCTCCAGTTATCAAACCATAAAACACCACCGTAAAACAACATAACACGAATATACAAATGTAAAGTTAGTAAGTCCATAATTTCTTTCATAGTATGTATACTTGTTTGAACCACACAGATTGCATTAAACATGTGTTGAGGAAAGTATCAATTTGATTAGATTATATTGGCTGCCGATCTTGTTATGAATGAAATCATCTTGACTTCATCAAACACTTCTACAGCGACAGCAACACAGGGACCATCACCAACAGTGAAAAGCGGACTTAAACTTAAAATTGACAACATTTATAACCACTGCCATTTCTTTGCAATTAGATTTAACCATGTGAAATTTTATCTGATTATTTGTGTTGCCCACCGAATATGTATACACACGTATATCAAATTCGATATATTTATAGCAATATGAGAGCGAATAAATCATTTGGCAATATAAAGTCTAAGTCTGAGTTTTAGACTTACAATGTTGGTGAATAAGGCTCATAACAATTGCGTCTTTCTCAAAATGTACCAACTTCAACAAAATAAACGCTAGTGATTGTTTCATACATTCGATAAAATGCATTATATAATCTTATTCACGAGTGACATGTAGATGTTCTACGACACGGACTTTAGTTAATATAACTCTCAGTACGTTAAAACACTTAATAACTTTTCTTTCAGTGAAACTAAGAGCAGAAGTATGTTCGAAGTTTCTGAATGACAATGATATCAGACACCGACTGTCTTTACATAGTGATACATCTACAGCTTGTCCTTGTGATGAAACGACAATATCATCGGATCATTCCTTTAAGAAAACTGACCATTGCTATCAGGAGTGGTTTTATGATGCGAATGGATCAAAACAAACATGTTGTTACAGGTATGCATACATTACAATCCTTATCAACCCAATTTTCGAATATTTGTATTTTGTTATTACACTGCCATGTTTGCACAATTAAGTAGATCTTTTGCTGAAGCTGCAGCTCAACAAACATGTACCACGTCTGGTACATCGTCTGGCGTCCGTCAAGTGGCGAGAGTGTGGGCATCAATCGCTGTGTTTGAATAAGTCTTTGAATGTCCTATTTTACATTTTAATAAAACGATTTTATTATACCTGTAGAATCATTTGACAACTAGATCATATACGTTTGATTCGTAAAGTCAACAACAAATTTCACAACAACAGTCTGGTGCATCGTCTGATGTCCTTAAGAATAGTGTTTGTCATTTTTGTGCCAGTCTCTGTTTGTCCTTTTATATTTTGTTTTATCCCATGAATCATTTGACAATTATGTTTTGTGTATCTCATTCTTCTATCTTTCCACATAACATAGTGTGTTCGTAATGTCCCCACCTGTTCTCTATGAAACAAACTGGCTTTCTTCAATAAAAAGCAGGATTTTATGAACTCAGCGGCTCGACATAAAGCAGCAATATCAGGGTCATGGTAATACATTTTGATATTATAGGTGATTATATAAAACTTATCTGTCGTAAACTCTGTAGCATTGTTCAGATAAACAAGCAAATGTACTCCATTGTGTTTTCGAATACTGTAGATTTGGGCATTATCACAGCGCATATTACCAAACAATGAGAGTTTATTGTTTTCAGTACTAGTGGTCAGTTGTTGACCGGTGCCCCATACGGTGGATATCTGTCTCTAGAGTCATATTCAGGGAATATTTCCAAGGCTCACGATGCATGCTGTCATGAGAATGGTAGCAGATGCTCATTGTTCTACGATATTAACCCGTCAGACGACTGCAGCCGATACACTGATCCATATACAGGTTGGTGCATAAAATATATCAAACAAAATACGTGTATAGTGTTTTATCTTTATCATTTGTGGGGAGGGGAGGGGCTGTAACAAGGCTGATCACGAACGTGATAAACTTCTCACGATTTACATCAATACGAAATATGTAGAAGGGTTTGTTATCATTTTAATAAATAAAGATAGCATTTCAGGACCCTGGAGGGTTAGGGTTTGTTTTATAATAAACTAGAAACACCTCCAGCTGATCAGATTTTAAAATGGTTTAACACTCCGTTATAGCAACAAGCACATGTCACCATCACAGGTGGCAGTATCAGTGTTTGGAAAAGAAAAAAGAACAAATCCGTCACTGAGCTAATACATTACATGGACCGTATATATATCGATTGTCTATCTAACTCCCTGTACACTATCATGTTAGTATATTAGTTCAGTACGGACATTTTTATATATTTTTTTATTATTTTATTTAATCGTTTGCGGACCAAACACTGATACTGCCACCTGTGGTCACCATCAGTTATGCCAACTCGCTAGGAAAAGTGCAGGTATTTTGTCAACTGGTTATAAAATTCTATTACAAAATATCCTTAATAGCTGAACACAATAATGTGTGTTGGTACATGTGATTGATCCACATAGAAACCTGTTTTCTGTTGGACAGGAAATTGCGCGAATAACTTCACACATGTCAGCCATTCTCCAAAAAAAAGGTTTTATGGTGTGGTATTTCACGAAATATCAAAAAGTGCCTCAGATGATGATACGGCTTCTTATCATTCTACAATGACATTGTCAATGAAGGGAGACTTTGTATAGCAGAACAATTTTTTTTTTCTTTCTTCCGTTTAATTTGCAGGGCCCACTCTGGGGCATTATCGCAAATATTAGAGACAGAGGTGAGATACAAGGAATCCGGATGCGATACCCTAGCTCGTTTCGAATAGATTCCTTGGTTCTTTAACGTGCCCGGTGTAAAGCACCGATACACGCGAGACTACCCCTGGGTTACCAACCAGGATCATCATCTCTAGTTGGGTGGGAAACACTAAATAGCGTTTCTGAAATGACCAAGTGTCCCGGCCGAGAATCGAACCCGGGACCTCTCGATCAGCAGTCTAGCGTCTTACCACTAGACCACTGTGTCAAATTGATTTGACATAGTATATCTCTTTAAACTAATACACCACAACGTAGATATAAGAATGAAGTTTTCAAGTCTGTCTTTTAACACTTGATTATTGTTTGTTTCAGTGAAATCTTGGGGAGATCCGACTATTACAACATTGGACAAGTTTCAGTATGATTTCAATGGTCACGGAGAGTATTGGTTCCTAGGAACGAAGTAACTATACATAAATCACATACACTCATGATCTAGATAATAAATTTCCATGTATCTTTCTTGAAGTAACACAAGCCAGATTATTTAGACTATTTAGTATAGCAATATGTTTGCCAAGAAAAAAATATAAAACCGAGGTCCAGTACTAAGTATTTGTATACATTAATGGGTATATGGTCGTAGGGAATGCGTGCTGTGTTCAGTTAGAAAACAGTTAAAATGTATTCGGGTTTAGTTATACAGAGAATGTGTGTGCTGTGTCACAATACCTTTCGAAACATCACCACAAGTGTCGTTTAGGACTGAAAAAGGTTAGAAAAACTCGCTACTTATTTTAAAATATGTAAATAGTAATTTGCTAGTACCGTTAAGTTTCCTTAAATATATTTTAATATGTTTCAGTACGGTAGAGATTCAAGCTAGGACAGAGTATGTAACTCTGGGAAACCATGACGCTACAATGTTTACAGCCTTCATGATAATGATATTTAATGTAAGTTAATTTGATTTGGTATAGCATGTATATACAGTCTAATAGGCATAATATCATAATCAAAGTACTGAAAGTACTGACAGGCTGGCGAACTGCTAAGGAACAATAGCTTTTCAAGTAATATAACATCAAGTGGTTTTCTAAGTCGAAAGAGAGGTAAGTGCTGAACTTAACAAAAAATAAAAAATAAAAATTAAAAAATATAAAAAATTTGGAGTCGCCGTGATTCGATCGCTGGACCTTAGCATCAGAAAATTGCTAAGCGAGTTGCTCAACCACTCGACCACGATCTCGTTGGACAAAATATTTTTTGTCTCATTCGACGAAAAATAACGATTCATAGCGACATACGTATCTATAGACGGTAATTGACATTTTATTTTTGTGAATGCAAAGTTTGAAGTAATTTGAACATACGATTACCAATACAGAGCACTTTTCCTGGATTTTTTGAAACGCCCCTCACATTATAGCGTTAAGGAATGTTTAATATAAACATAACCCCTCGAACAAACACGCATTTACCCAACAAAATGACAGACAAACAGACAAACACACACACGAGCAAACTTGGCAAGAGAAACCTAATGTTATTTGGGAGACGTTCTCCGGGAGAATCCGGGCTAATTGACATGACACATTCATTTATATAGATCTAAAAGTAGCTCTATAATACGAAATACGAAAAACATCTATATTGAAAAAAAGAGTCAAATTCAATGATGTTACGTGTGGTGTTTAGTTGGATTATAAAGTACCATCTATTAATGCGATTTTTCTTGACCAAATTCACTAAATGTGATAGACATGTGCATTTGTGTTATGGTATATTTGAATTATTTACGTTTCAGGGTCCAGATGACTTCCTTCAAATTGAGTTGCACTTCAACAGATCTTCTGGGTCGATCACCGTATACAGTTTTGGAGTTGAAGTTGGTAGTTCATCAAGATCCTCGATAGCCCCGATAAATCATGCCAGACTGGCAAGATGCATGTTGGCGGGCAAGAATGTAATACTCATACAGGGTTGTGGTCCGTCTATCTTTTGGCAAAAGGTAAGCATAGTGTATACGTCCGGTATATTGTTGTGTTCTTTAGTTACCAATAATATCAATATAACGACTGTTTCACTTAATATATTCATAAATGCACATCGTATAATGACAGATTGGCTCAATATAAGGTCACATCGGCATAATATAATGACATTCTCACTTAATATATTGATATATTGACTTCATATATTGACAAAGTGGCTTAATATATTGCTATTTGGGCACAACAAAGTTCATTTTGTACGTATAAGACAGCCAAGGCTTTCCATAATTGAAGCCTAGTATACTTTAACGTAGTCCTCGCTATTCTTTCGAATGGGATAGTTCCTTCATGAGTATTACTTATTGAATTAACTATAATGCACACTTTTATTGATATTTACAATAAACGTGTGTCTTCTAATGCAGATTCAATTTAGCGCCGCTGAGTTTATGGGTATTGAGATAACTGTAGATAAGGTCAAGATGGGTACTAGTACCTTCAAGGGTTTAGCAGAGCCCAGAATTAATGGCACATTAGCAATGAAAAATGGATCTACAGTCAAAGAAGATGCTTCAGAATCACAGATGTTTGACTTCGGAGAATCTTGTAAGTAACAATGATTCGTCTATAGAATAAATAGACAACGTTGTATAACTTATATGCTAAACTGCTACAATACTTAAAGTGTAATTGATAACATACAGTAGCCAATGCGTAATTCAAAACTATTAAACAAATTGTCAGGCTATTAGTGTTGTATATAATTGTGTAGGTAGCGATGAAGCAAAGTCGTCCTATTATTTTATAATGCCGGTATTCGGAAATAGTTCTGTTATTTTTCCAACGTATATACGAGCAGTGTTTATTACATGCTTTCATGGATTATGGTGATTTTCAGTGGAAATAACAATGACAATTAAGAGTGAAATAACATTTTTGATAATTCACTGTTTTTGACGGAACTACTTTCTTCAATGAAAAAATAAATTACCTCCCTGTATTGTTTGTTTAATTACATATTTACCTCCTTGATTATGTCTGCTACTTGACACATGTCAAAAATGGAGTATTTTGCTGAATCTGATACCAATGGCTTTGAATTTGAAGCCTTTTTTGGCATTTATTCGAGCCTCATTCAAAGGTAACTGTATATATGATATGATATGGATGCAAGAAGAGCAAATGTCTGTAAAAGTACGGGAAATGACGTGACGTCATTTGGTGCGTTGTGATACAGGAAATGACGTCACGTCATAACAACATTATGAAAAATTTAAAATGGATGTTACTTAAGTATATGAAATTGAAATATATCCTGATGAAGGGTATGGGCCTGAAAATTTGATTTACGAGTCAGTTATTTGTTATACTACAGCAAATAGTTGCACTACTTTCAGTGGAACTTCTGTTGAAAAAAGTGAATAGGTTGAACTGAATTTGGGGCGCTCCATGGGGTGAGGTTCCAAGAGGGGATTGTAAAATATGAATAATATGATTAATTACGCATATAATAAACAGAAAATTTGTTGATTTTTTGGTGTAAGATTAAATTTTATTTCACTCGTGATCACATAAATCTATATTTTCACTCGTGGCTACGCCACTCGTGAAAATATTGATTTTTGTGATCACTCGGTGAAATAAATCAACAAATATCCTCTATACAATGGGTTAATGTTTGGTAGACAGACTACCATTAGATTAAAACAATAATATTTGAAGAAAAACATATTTTAGCTTTCCTTTAAGTATTTTGCTTTCAAACGTCACTTCAGATAATCTATATGAAGTAAATCTTCTTCCAATAACATTATTATGAATTCAGGGAAACTTGATTCTGAAGATAGCAGTTTCAACTACAGCATTACTGGCAAGAATTTTACATTTTACAATTCGGCACACACACGCCCACGATTCTTTGGTGATCTAGTCGGGAATTTGACAGCTTTGTTTCAAGGCAAAACCAGGAGTGAAATTGATAAGTACAATACGACATGCAGAAATTATTGGAATAATGAAGCAAATGTAAACTGTCTACTTACGATTGCAAGGACGGGAAATTACAGTCACGGTGTGGCGGTCATGAACCAAGCAAACAAGACACGACTGGCATATGAAACTACACGTGAGTAGCACTTATCTCTTATCACAATTATCACTTATAATTACCTCCCTTTATGGCTAATTATGCACCAAATTGGAAGTCCACAGTGTGTCATTCATTGCAGAGTGAGCATATAATGCTCACTTGAAGCATCTGTCACGGGGCTTCTGTCCACTTGTGTGGGGTAGAGCATGGCCCCCGGGTCGCATAATGTAGGAACAACACTGTATTCGGTTACTATGATCTATTACATCGGTATCATCAATATCAGCAATCTACATCAGCAATCTACATCATCTACAATTAATTATGAATACAATAAAACAATAATATATAAACCATGGATCATCTGATTACTTAACTTAACATGTGTAAACTTTACTAAATATATAGAGGATATTTGTGATTATAACGTCAGTAAATTGTATATTGGTCTAAAGTATTTGATTGATTGATGGCGGGCTGACGGACAACGGACAACGGACAAAGAAATAATCAATCGGCCGTTACTATTACTTATTGTGAATATAAATGAGATCTATTCTATTAAATAATACATTAGAAACATAAATTACAACAATACATAACAATATAAAAACAATATAGTTACCTGCAGGTTTTAAATAAAAACCTACAAAAATTGGTATCACAACAAAGTTTCCTTATTCTTGTAATGGCGGGCGATTACTGCGGCCGGGAAGGGTCAGTAACGTATTCTCGTATATACGGAAAGGTTAAAGTAGAATATGAATGTTAATAAGGGTTAGATGTTACTAAATATTATGTGAGATGTTACTAAATGTTACTACTATTTACTACTAAACTATCGAAAACTACATAGACTCACTAAACTATGGATGTTACCCTACGACACATCCATTCTTGGGGATGTGGATGGCTTGTACTATGTCTGATTCTTGCGAGTTTGGCTAGGCGCTGCCGCCGTAGCTGTGTGACTTTTGTTTGTGCCCTACTATTTACTATAGACATTAATTTTATAATAATTTATTATTACAGTGGTATTTTATGAGACTTTGTGCTTTAAAGAAAAACACAGTTTTACACATATATACACAGACACAGGGTGTTAACTTTTCATACTCAAATTACTTTACCATAATATTATGTTATGGTGATGTATGTTGCACATTAATTCATACGTTTTATGTATTTGTCTTGACAAACATTTCATTAAACATATCAAAAGCACGTGCTAAAGTAGTATGGTTGCTACACTACATCATATAAAAAAATTGCTGAAAAGTAGAATTAAAACAGTGGTGAAATAATAAAGCATGAAAACATTATGACAGTAATATCATTTTGAGTAATGACATAAAAATGATTGTACTGGGCTCTGCAACTATAAAACCTCAATGTATTTTTGATATTTTTATTGGAAATGATAATCGGTCAGCACGCACAAGGTCCAGTTATGTGCAATTTAGCCAGGCATAATACAAAGTGACAGCAAATAGTTTAAATTATAAAGAAAACTTAACGCTTAATTGCCATATTTAGTCTGGAGACAACAAGACAACTTCACGGTTGCGTTCTCTTTCTATAACTAATTCGGTGTCCACTTCACAATCTACAACATGTATGTAATTCATATTTTAGATAACCATGCTCCTAGTTTTATGGATAGTATACCGGACAAAGTGAGAGTTATATTAAAAGGTTTTAACGACTCGTATATAATTGACTTGAATAATTATGTGAATGATACGGACGTCAATGATGACCTCAGATTCACTGTAGAATCAAATATACTCGATTATGAAATAGGTAAGTTATTTTAATATACTTTGTTCGCATGCATTCAGAATGATAGTTTAGGTATACTGGAGTGTCTCAAAACATGGCCGCTTGATTTCTTCATCCCACAATAAAGTGTACGTGTTGCACAACGGTCTGCTTAGTTAGTCAATCAATCTAAATTTAGAAGTATGTAAGAAAATAATTTCTAACAATTACTACAAACAATAGTATTTGCTTGGCTGAGTAGTGTTAGTCTGTTGTTTCACCTGCTCCGTTTGTGCATAAAATATATTGGCTGAAGTGGTTGTTCAGAACACATCCAAAAAAATGATTGGTTGTATATTTCGTTATACAGGTAACGGAGAATTCCAGTGGACATTAAAGGACTCTTTGAGGAACCTGACATCTATAGACATCATATTTCATGTGTTTGATAAATTTAACGCCACAGCTAGTCATACGTTGGCGGTGGACTTATGTGGATGTGAGCATGGTATCAACGAGTGTGATTTCTCTGAAGAAAACAATGAAACAGGTAATTACAAACAAGGAAGTGTGATGCTAGACGCTCGTCCGATGGATCTGTTTTGGTTCCAATATTGACGTACTTGTTATTGCAGTCGTTACAGCTTTTTTGCAATGGCATGACTTCTATTTCATACCATCTTGCATCACTGTAAGACAATAATATGTTGTGGTTTAAAAAAAACATCAGTTCAACTTAACAAATATATATAGATATATACTTATGGCGAAACGAAAATATATAAATTCGTAAGAAGAGAAAATAGCGTCTCCGAGATGGTGTACCAGAATGGAGAATCACTATAAATGACAGCCAGAAACAATACAAATTCCACATACGATCGCTGCAAATTCTGGAAAGCTACCATCCTAAAATATCTCAAACCAATGATTACGCAAATCATACACATCGCTTACACTTATACACAGAAAACAAACGTTTATTTGACTAGGTCATGTACTCAGAAAATATCAAAGTAAAGCTAAAAACAAAAAAGAAAGAAACATATAGAAAAAGGCATTGTGAAGGGTCATCAACAATGAAATAACATTTTAGAAATACTTCAACATACTAGAGAGGCGATAAGGGGTACATCGTATGTAATTAAGTATTTTGCAGTCGTTGAATTTTACATCTCAATATCATTTTTTATCTACCTGTAGGTACCATAGCCAAATGTAAATGTGATACATACTATAGTGGAGAGTTTTGTGAGAATACGATTGATCCATGTTTAGCAACTATATGCTATCTTGACAATTGTAACAGTTCGGTAGCAGTCGGTGAGGATCCATGTGAACCATGCCCAGACGGTTACCAAGGTGACGGTAGAGATTGTACAGGTAATACCATATTGTAGAAGGGGGTCAGATTATTATATATTAGGACTACATTATAATGCTAGATAATAAAGTATATTTAATGAATATTGGTTTGGACTCTTTGGCTTTATGTAACAGGTGATAAAGATATGCAATGATCTTTGTTTAAATAATTTTCTTGATTTCCTACATAAATTCGACAAACATGACAACATACTCATCATACCTATCTGGATTAATCTACATCCGAGATTATAGTAGTGATACATTAAGGGGGTTTCACTCAGTATCTCATTTTTACAAATGCAAAATATTGAGACAAATATGTGTGCTACAAACATCCGGTATTTAATGCTCATTTTAAGTATACGGGTTAATTTTACAGTGTTTTAATTGTCGTTTCAGATGTGAACGAGTGTGATGTCTCATACAATAGAACTGACAAATGTGACCAGAAATGTACAAACAGTGTTGGAAGCTTTACATGTGACTGTCTGTCAACTTACACACTAAATGCTGACAAACGATCTTGTAGTGGTAAGTTAGACAGGCCAAGTTAACATTAGACTTTGATGACGACATCATAATCAAACGTGTTGACGCTTCTGCACATCGCTTTATGAGGCCCATATTGAAAATTGCATTATTGTGAATATGTTAGACTAGGGAAATAAATACTTACTTATTGACTTACTTACTATCTTAATTACTACTCACTTACTTGTTTTGGATACATGTATATGGACACATGTATGGATTATTTGGTATACAAGGAGAAATTGATTGGTAATAGTGTGGGTTGATTGGTTGCTTAGTTGGGTTTGAAGGAGTTCTTGATTGATTGATAATATATTTGGGATTTTATTTGATTATTAAATTCTGTATTTCTTACATTTAGGTAAATAAAAACTAGTGTTGTATATAAATATGTCGAGCTTTCTTCACATTCTGAGTATCATCGTTCTTGTTTTCCTATTTCAGATATAAATGAATGTGCGGAAGGATTACTGAATTGTAGTGATACTGAATCGTGCGTTAATTCAATTGGAAGTGCTCATTGTGTGTGCATTAAGGGATATGTCAGACAAGGAACGGGTGGTTCCTGTGAAAGCGCAGCAGGTGATTGTTCTATTTTTATTAAATTTTAAGTACGTTTTCTTTGTTTACGTATGTTGTAGTCGACCCTGTAACAGTTTGTATGTTGAAAACATCTGAAAACTGTTCAAGTCCTTCGATTTCTCATGGAATATAAATTGGTATGCAATTAGGTTTTGGTTGATACCCTTGTTCAAGGCTTATAATGGGAAGTAACATTTACAGAACCATCCTCATTTACAATATACGAATAACCAGCGCCGGTATTTATAAAGCATCTTAAGTGAAATCTGAAATATTTTGACTTAAGTTAAAATATTGAGTTGCCCAATTTTCGCAAGAAACAACAAAAAGCCCATGTTTTCCATATGATTATTGTAATGCTTCTAAACAATGTAAATAATTGTTAATATTAGTGTTCCTGTTTAGCTGAAGCACTGAAGAAAAAATAGAAATTTAAAGAAAATTCTTAGTTTTTCATTTAAGGTGCTTTATCCTTGATAGTTGTCCTATTTTTTCCTGCTTTAATATTTCTAGGTGCATTGCAGTATCCCGGATCAATGAGTTTCTCTATTATATCAGCTACAGTGATAATCTCGTCATCAGACGTGAACACAATACATAATAAGGAGGCCTTCAATTCAGAGGTAAATATACACTAATTCCACACGGGTGATATACATGTTGGTGGTATATAGCTTAGACACGCGATTAATTTTGCTTTGGCATTCACATTTAGCATTTTTTTCGTATCTGTAGGTTCAG
The DNA here is from genome assembly GCA_963678985.1 of Spisula subtruncata. Taxonomy (NCBI): domain Eukaryota; kingdom Metazoa; phylum Mollusca; class Bivalvia; order Venerida; family Mactridae; genus Spisula; species Spisula subtruncata. The sequence continues at coordinate 5,352,806 of OY787665.1, read as the reverse complement.
GTAAAGAGTTGAAACATATACGATCTCAATAACTTATTATTATACATGCACTTGAGGTTACCCAAAAGTTCGTGGACTTTTGCTCTAAAAATGTTTTAAGTCAGGCCAGACAGTGACAATAATCTATCACAAGCAATAATTTCAAAATATTTTTATAAGGTACCCTTTGAATCAAGAGTAACACGTTGTCATAACAACACAAAAATGCGTCATTTCTGAGCGTGCGCGGGTTATGCCTACCACACCTGCTTATAAATGCTATATTTATGTTATTTTTAATCAAATCCGTATAATATTTGAAATACTTGTACAATATACATCAGTTTTACAGGGACAAAAGATACGTAGTTTTAAGTCAAATGGTTTTAGAATAAGAGCAAAAGGCCACGAGCTTTTGGACAACCCCACGTATATGACTGTGTCTTTCGAAGAAAGACACCAACCAGCTGACAAAACAATGAGAGTGTATCTTCTCATTTTAAGTGAATGTTAGTAAATATACAGATTTGTACGTGTCTAGATTCATATTGTCATTTTACAGTTGGCCAAATGGCTCCAAGGAACAAAGGGCTATGTTGCAGTTGAGGTATATGCGCTTCAAGTGCCTAGGTAAAGTAATACTGTTTTTCTATTTGTAAATAACATAATTACTATACATATACCTGAAATTATTGAGAATCAAAATTTGCCTTATTGCAAATATCCGAATGGGAAAATATGTTTGATTTGTACACTATTTAATATATCTTACCTTAGCCGTTCAAATAAAATAGTAACACCATTTTGAAAACACCTTAAAATCGTGTATGCATGTCATTTAAATCACCTTAGACTAGCTACACTATAAGCATCCATTGCAACGTTACTCTATACATGTTTCGAAGATTAAATAAACAGTTTTGATTGGCTATTTATATCACGTTTCTGAATTCTTTGAAATCATTATTCCCAACTTGTTGATGAGCATAACGTGCCGTATTTTTCAAGTCGACGAAGGCGAGCGGTTGTGTCAAACATAACAGAGATAGAGGTCAATTTTATTGTATACGCGTCTAACGGAACGGGTAAGGAGATAGGTGCAGCGATTGAAGAAAGTTACAGGAATTATAAATCCGGCCACACGGACATGACTTCAAGCATCACTGTCAGTGACACTCAGATATCTCTACGTCCTGGTGTTATCTCAATGAGAACACGTGAGTTACAGTTTATATGATTCTTGTTCTAATTTCTACCATAAGTCACTCTTTTTAATACATTCATTTTACACGTACATTCTCTAGTATCTCTGTTTATTTATTTCCATATTGCGTTTGTTAGAGGTTGCTTCGGTTTAGTTTTATTCAGATATGGAAAGAAATAAGATTTTGAGTTCGCTGAAATATTGGTTTCCAAATTAATTATCAAATATATGTAAAAATAAGTAAATTATTATTCTCTACGTTAAGTAGTGACTGCTTTAAAAAGCAACAACCAAGAAGTAAATACAATATGTATACAAAATGTACATATAATTATACTCGTGTGCATTGTACTTATATAACACACAAACGATAATTGAGTTAAAGCAATACTGACTGTAGTTAACAACAAAAATATACGTTCCCAACTGAGAGACACGCACTATTTATACGGTAATTGAGTTTGTATTTTGGCGTATTTCATTCAGTGAATGAGTTCGGAATGTGTGATATACCGGACCGTACTGATTGTAATACGACAACAACTAAGTGTAACAATATTGATGGTGGATTTGAATGTCCATGTTTGTCCGGGTACATGAAAAACGACTCCAGTGTCAACCAGTGTATTGGTAAGTACCCATAATAGATTAGCAACACTTTACAGTATACTTACTATATTGCAATGAAAAGAAACCAAGTTGAAGCTCACCTACTGATTTCCAAATTTATGCATTGCAGTGAAAGATCTACCTTTTCTGGCAATTAAATGTGGTCAAGTACTTGCATTTTATTTGTTTTTTTTGCATGAGTGCTTGCTCTGATTGACAACTTATGTTAAGTAACACGGGTTGCTAAAATCTACCACTATAAAACATACATGGCACCGATGTAATATCAATTTCCGATGAGGAAAATTAAGGCATATACATGTATGTAGTAAACAAGTGTCTATTGTTCATAAGTGACTATATAGTGAGCAATGGGTACGAAAGTGATACACGTTTCTCGGATTATTTATTAATGCGATCATGAATACTGAAAAAGAGGTTTCATTTATAAATGAAATAGATTATACATGCTGTTTTTAAAGTCTAGATAAAGTGATAGTCTAAAACTGTTCTTGTATGGAAATACCATAGAACCACAAGATTTCGCTAGCTATTAAATGGTAAGAAATTGAATTTCATGATAAAAGATTGAGATGCATTTTACAGATATGGACGAATGTGAAATATTCAAACAACATAACACATTAGGACAGCGATGTGTTCATGGGGACTGTCAGAACCACGACGGTTCATGGAACTGTACTTGTCCGTTGGATTTGGAACTACAAACAATTTGGGACCCATCATTTCCAGTGTACCGATGCCAAGGTAACTGTTACAATGTATAATGTTTACTTTCTATACAAAATGATATGAGGGAATCAGACAGGTAAGGTAGCACTCAACCTAACCAGCCGAGCACAGAAATCAGAAACACCACAACACAACTACACTGAGCAATGCCCACACATAAGCCAAAGAAGCAATCAAAAACCAGGTGCCTGCCGAAAAAATGCAGGATGACCCAATTTGAAGTTAATCCTGGCATAGTTTAGATAAGTTTGATAACAAGGTCAACAGCTTTAATTCACACTGACTCTTTATTCTGTATTTCTTTTGATAGTCATCACCACTTGTCAACTTATGCAAGAAGTTGCCAATTGTCTCTGGCCACCCTATTTATTGTGGTATCCGTTGTCACGAGAGTATATATCAGAATGTTAGCACCTACCGTATAAGGACGTTTACATTTCTGAAATTAATTGTTGTAATCAGTTCCAGTTGATTTACATAATTGTAATTTATTCTATGTATAGGAAACTACAGTTATGTTGGCAAGCTCGCCATAGTCATGAAAGAAGTTGCAAAGGATACAGACATCGTAGATGCCATCGTGCAATATGTAAATATTTTTAAATAGTCTTCAGTATAAATGAAAACAGTTATAATGTTGAAGCTACCAGCCCCAATAATTGTTTTGTTTATATTTACGTTATATGTTGTAGTTGTCTAAACGACTGACTAATGGAACTTGCAAAATATCTGCATTGGCAATATAGAAGAAGCCTCAACATGTGATCATTTGTCAATTTGACGCATATGTATTAAATCAGTATTTAAAGCATCGGTCTAAAATAGCATATTAAGTACCATATATTAATATGTAACTATAGATTTTAATATTGTGAAATACCTAAATATTGACCACTTTTATGTGTTTCATAGGGACCATAGACTATCTAGGTCGCTTTTTGAAATGTATTTTTTACAATTGCAGTTGACCGTTTCATATAGAAATGAAGCATTTGACGATAAACTGTTACCGACTCCGATTGGTGACCTCTTTGTGAGACCTACTGTTCTGGATTTACACTCAGAAATGACGTATGTAAAATATCACAGTTTTTATGCACTGCAAAATTTATACCTTTACGTCAAATAGTTATACCTGCCTTGGGGTAAAACCAGGCCGAAGAGGATTATGTAGTATAGGTAGTGGTTACCTGCCTGGTCTGTTTTTATCGGCGCTCATGTCATTTCCACTTGAAATTGATCGATATCTTCAGGATAACTGGTTAATTCTCTCTCGATTCTGCTAACCCGTATAGTTCAGCTATTGTGCAACGTTAATATACTAGAAGCTGTTATTAAAACAATTCGATACGAACTACAAAGTAGCTAAAGGACTGTCTAGTAATACGTGTACGTTCTTTTTTGTTGTTTGTATTTTACTGCGTGAAACACATGCTTGATTATTAGAACATTCTCACTCTAAATACAATATTTATATGTAAAAGCTTAATATTGTATTGTTGGATAATTTGTTAAGGAAAAATTTACAGAAAACGTTCTGCACCGATATCTGCGAACTATTACTTATTTATAGTTTAGGAAGTTCGATTAGGCATGCCTACATGTACCTTTTCTGGTCTGAATACATTACTTGATATATCTTGCTCTTTTATTTCAGCGACGGGTACATACTAACGTTTATCCTGAGGATGGGCGAAGTGGTGGCAGTACAAAGAGTTACGGATGTTTTGGACAAAGCTTTGAACGTAAGCTCAGTTATCACTGGCCGAAACTTTAATGGAAACGTAACGTACCACCATATATACACAGGTATGTTTTTATTTCTTGTTTGAATATAATATTTTGTGCTATATAGATACTTACGAAAGTGTTTTGAGCATTGTCAAATTCAATTATGAGACAAAAAGGTATGATGAAATCGGACACGGAAGACAGCACTCAACCTAACCAGCCGAGCACAGAAATAAAAAAACTACAGTACAACTAACTGAGCATTGTCCACACATAAGCCAAAGAAAGAATTAAAGGTCCAAGTTCCCGCCGCAAAAATACAGGATGGCCCAATTTTACAAAGAAATGATAGAATAACGGTGATTCCATGAGACCGAATGAAACGCAATCAAGTTCCGTAAGCCCCACTGCAGAACGATCCAGTTTCAAAAACATATGCCAAAACGACCAAATGAGGTATAATCACTCCGTGACCTAGCTTAAAACTCCAATGACAGTATTCTAACGTTAATGTTACATCAAGAGGCACACGTAAGACGTGACCTAGTTTAAGATAATTGGCAAGGGAGGAAGGGGGCGGACAATAAAATTACAATTTTTTAGATGAATGTAGCTCCAAAATATTCCAACGATGTGACCCCAGCGACCAAACAAGGCACAATCTCAAAGTGACCTAATTAAAACAGTTGCCCATCCAGAAAACAGGGCAAACCGCAACAGTAAAATTGGGAACAACTTAGCCTAAATCGCTCCTTGTAAAAGGGCAACAATAAAACCATGGACTACTAGTAACTCTTCGATGTTGGTTCTTACATATTCTATTGTTAACATATTTAAGAAGAAAGCGTGTCAGGTTATGAGTATATGAAAGCTCTAAAGTAAATTGCATCTTGTTTAAACTATGATGGATTGTGAACTTTTCACTACATAATATCTCCTGTCTCTGACGCCGGTAATGTTTGTCCGACTTAACTGTACCAGCTCGCTTTGAGAGTAGAGTGTTTTGTAGCTGTTATATTGCTCCTTATATATTTCTATGGTGAATTGTACTCGTGGTTATTTATTTTATCATTTCAGTTTGTGTCTTTAGTGCTCTGCGTTCTGTTGGTTGTTGTTATCTTTTTATATAGATTGATGCCATAATAATTATTAAAATGGTGTCTCTTTTAACTGTAGATGAGGAAAATATGCTCTGTACCATGCAAAACAATTCTGACTGTGATTTATCTACAACTAAATGTCAACAAGCGAGTGGTACAACGTCGTGCCAATGTTTAGTTGGCTATGGAAGGAAAGATGCCACTGCTTGCTCAGGTACTACTAATGTTACGAATTTCCCAACGTAACATCTTTACCTAATATTTATTTTGTCCGAAAGGCATGCGTATAATCTGGCCAATTCCAACAACATTTTTATTGGTTTATTGTCAGTGAGTACCTAGAGACATTTGGATGTGTAGGCCCAAATAATACTGCGGGTCCGGGACATCTCACTCGGAGTGTTAACTTTATACTGTCAGCGTTGACATTTAGAGTATATTTGCCACTTAAAATCGTATTGCATATTGCATTAATACCCTGCAACGAAATGTTGTGCATGTATGTACATTCAATTTACTGATTATATGTGTTATTAGCAATTCTTAAATATACATGGATCTATATTGCAATCTTAAGAAAGAAACGCTTTATGTTCGTATACATTCAACTAATTTTGCACGAATCTGGTCACGAACTTTGATTTACAAATTTTTACTTCAATTCAGTTGTATATATGTATATATTAACAGTAAAAGACTGTGGTCCACTCTCAAGCCTTGAAAATGGCTGGATGAAATTGACGAACAGACTGACAACTTTCAACTCATCCGCAACTTTTGGATGTAATGAAGGATATGATTTGTATGGGGATAAAGGTTCTATTTGTACCGCATCTGGACACTGGAGTAGTAACGCTTCATGTTCGATAAAGGGCAAGTTCTAATGTCAACGATATCATTTTTGTAATTGTTAAATGCATGCTGACAATCAGCTCTCACTTTACGGCCAATTAATGTTCGCTCCTCAACTAACTTCAGGATTGAGCGCTTATCTAGTATATGTGTACACGTTATGCTAGTTATTTATATTTGGTATAATGTAGAACTAGTTTTATTATAGAGTATTCGATACGAAAGGGGTAGCAAAAAAGCAAACCTTGACATATCTCAAAACGTATAGCGATATACTAGGTATGGTATGAAAAATGTATAAGTAGTCATGTGACCACATTACTACGTAATCTGATACGTCACATGTTCTCGTCTTGTTCTTGTTCATTAACGTACCAAAAGTATAAGTTAAGGAAGATGTGGCATACTGATCTGACTTAAATAATATTTAGAGAAAAAGTCCACGTATGTTAAGTAAAATGTATTTATCATTCAGACTGTGGTATTCTAAGTAGTCCTGAGCATGGTAACGTGGTGATTGCAAACAATGTAACAACATATAAATCGATGGCCACTATAACTTGTAACGAGGGTTATTTCCTGGATGAAGGTGATGTTACTTCAGTTTGTGAATCAGATGGGAACTGGACGAGTGAACCTACTTGTACAATTCATGGTAAGTGTGATAAGCCTATATAACCACTAAATGCCCATGCGGACCAAAATTAGTTACACTCAAATAGTCCGGTAAAAAACTTTGGATCGACTGGGAATGGGGGTTTGTCTTGACAAATCTGCATAAGAATCATGAAATTGTGTTTAAATGCTTTATATACAGTCATGCATGCGATGTAGTGAATTGGTTTTACTCAGAAATATTTGACATTCTGACTTGACTATGAAAGTAAAAGTGAGTCAATCCGTACGTGTTAGAAAATCTGTTCACCGCGTTTGACGAACCGACTGTTTCTTTTATGATGCATGAACTCCTACTTTTTTCATTTTCCTGAAGCTGGATGCTTTTGCTACTGATGATCAGATTTTGAGAGGGGCCCCATGGACAAAAAGTTGACTTTTTTGTTGTCTAACATTGTTCCATTTACATTGAGTTAAAGAACAATTCTACTTGGTGGTTTTTGACCGATACAAGGATGGTTAAGTAATTGAAGGATGGCAAAACACACCCATGATATGGAATCTCTACATGCAGAGCTCGTTTATGTATGGACATCGATCTGCTGGAAACTTAAGCATAAAACTTAAAAAATAGGACGATAGGAATACACAAGGTTCGTATATCCAAAAAACGAACCAATAAGCAACAACAAAAATACAATTCAGCTTTAATAATGATGTACTATCACCAGCTGTCGATAAGGACAAATGTGATGCAATACATTGTAATATATAAGCGATAGGTAAACGAATTATTCTTCATGATAGGAAGTTTAGGGAGAACTTTGCAGCTCTTAATCCGTTGTACATGTATAACTTAAAAATACTAAAGCGCCAAATCGTTATGACATTGTGTTTAACAATCCAGAGAACGTATCGTATATCACAACCCTAAGTATGATCAACTATCAAGCAGCTGCAAATAAGGTATTGTACTCGATAGATTTATATATCAATTCAGATTGTGGTGATCTGTCGATAGAAGAACATGGATCAGGGATTATGACATCCAATGTTACAACTTTTAATTCCACTGCGACGTTTACATGCGAATTGGGTTATAGACTGACCACAGATAATTTCTCAATATGCAATTCAGCTGGGCAATGGACGAATCAACCGGATTGCAAAATAAAAGGTAGTGTAGTGCATTTAATTAACGAAGAAATAATTTCCACTGATTTCATCCAGATACTTATTTTACATAGGATATACTATGAAAAATCTGTGAATGTAGCTTTACGGTCTTAACACACCTGTCAGTAAATTAGTTGGGTGCTGCTGAGTTGAAGTATAACTTGTTATATTTGTATAATAGATACTGAACACAAACGAATATAGAAACGGCGGCATCGGCATAGAACGTACCACCAACATTCACAAAATAAAATATCATGCCTATATACTGTCTCTCTCAGTGAATCACAAACGAACAATGTCTTAAATGTTCATATGACCATAATAAACGAAGTGAGATATTGGCATGTGATAATTAATAAAGGTGTTTACCTGATAGTTAATGTCATTCTGCTGTGACGTTTCGATTGCAGATTGCGGAGAATTACAACATCTGTTACACGGCCTGGTTCAACTAGTCAATGTAACAACAACGTATGGGTCGATGGCGAGATATGAATGTGATTTGGGATATTACCTCTCAGATAACGAAACCTCATATTGTCAACCCTCTGGTCACTGGAGTAATATACCAACTTGTATAATAAAAGGTAAATCAGTATACCACAAACCATAACTAGTGTAATATTACTGTTTTGCACCTATTAACGTGCATCGTCTGTCACACCACCCTGACTTTCTATTAACTACTAGTATTTATGCCATTCAAAAACATTTGAATATGATACAGAAGGGTTCATAATGAATTTTCCAAACAATTCTTGTCTTCCTTACGGTGTCACCAAGCTGTATACAAAACATGTATATAATTGAACTATTTTGCGACTGCAAATGATATCTCGTGACGTCCTATTTTACTTTGAAATTCATACGACAACATTAACCCTCATATTCATAAAATGATTAATATATAAGATATAACCGTTAAATTATACCAACATATCGGTATGACATTACTCAACATGACGACGCATTTTTGTGTTTTTTTTTAAAAATGAATAAACACTGTAACAATCGGCAATAACGTAACGAATTTTACTGAAAAAATATGCAATGCACCGCTTACGCATCTTTGTGGTACCATGGCAACGTGTTACTCTTGATACAAAGGGTACTTCTTTATAAAAATATTTTGAGCGTATTGTTTGTAATACATTACTATCACTGCATGGTAATTTTCATACTAATCCGACTTAAAATAAAACATTTAGAGAAAAAGACAACCAACTTTTCGATAACCCCACGTAAGTTATGTAAAATGTATTTATCATTCAGAGTGTGGTATTCTAAGTAGTCCTGAACATGGTGAAGTGTTTATTGCAAACAATGTAACAACATATCAATCCATTGCCGCTATAACTTGTGACGAGGGTTATTTCCTGGATGGTGGGGATGCAACTTCAGTGTGTGGATCAGATGGGAACTGGACGAGTGAACCTATTTGTGTTATTCATGGTAAGGGGGATAAGCCTATATGTTATTAACCACTAAATGCCTACGCAGACCAAAACCAGATACACTCAAATAGTCCGGTTAAAAACTTCGGATCGAATGGAAATGGGGGTATGTTTTGACAAATCTGCATAAGAATCACGAAATTGGGTTTAATTGCTTTGTATGCATGTATGTGATGTAGCTAAGTGGTTGTATTCTGAAATGTTGAAACTAATTTTGTTTTGAATATGAAAGTGAAAGTAGGATTGGGGCTAACGGGCGTTGATTCATTCCATATGTGTGAGAAATCTGTTCACCGCATTTCACGAACCAAATTTGTCTTATATGATTCATGACCCCCTACTATTTACATTGTCTTGAAGCTGGATGCTATTTCTATTGAAGCTATATATTTAATATATTTTGAGAGCTCTAAATCCGTTATACATGTATAACTTAAAAATACTAAAGCGCCAAATCACTATTATGGCATGGTTGGATCAACTATCAAAAATCTGCAAATGAATAGCAGGAACACAGAACATGTACTGTATCAAGGCAGGTATTGTACTCGATAGATTTATATATCAATTCAGATTGTGGAGACCTGTCAATTGAAGAACATGGATCAGTGTTTATGGTATCTAATGTTACAACTTTTAATTCCACTGCGACGTTTACATGCGAATTGGGTTATAGACTGACCACAGATGATTTCGCAACATGCGATTCAACTGGGCATTGGACGAATCAACCGGAGTGCAAAATAAGAGGTATTGTAGTGCATTCATTTAACGAAGATATTATTTCCATTTTTTCATCCAGATACTTAATTTACATGGGGTGCTATGAAAAATCTGTGAATGTAGCTTTACGGTCGTAACACACCTGTCAGTAAATTAGTTGGGTGCTGCTGAGTTGAAGTATAACTTGTTATATTTGTATTATAGATACTGAACATGTACACAAAACGCATACAGAAACGGCGACATCGGCCACCCACACGAAAGTCAGGCATAGAACTTACCATCAACATTCACAAAATAAATAGCATGCCTATATACGGTCTCTCTCAATGAATGACAAACGATAATGTCTTAAATGTTCATATGACCATAATAAAAGTGAGATATTGGCATGTGATAATTAATAAAGGTGTTTACCTGATAGTTAATGTCATTCTGCTGTGACGTTTCGATTGTAGATTGCGGAGAATTAAAACATCCACAACACGGCCAGTTTCATCTAGTCAATGATACAACAACATATGGAGCGATGGCCAGATATGAATGTGATTTGGGATATTACCTCTCCGATGATAACGATACCTCATATTGTCAACCCTCTGGTCACTGGAGTAATATACCAACTTGTATAATAAAAGGTAAATCAGTATATTACAAACCATAACTAGTGAAATATTACTAATCAAAGTTAAAGCCAAATAAATAATATTATCCATTAAACTATAATCAAGTTAAGAAACTAAGAATGGCATATTACTACCATTGTCTGAACAGGCAAAGTATATTAGTTTACCATTGAACGTATAGTGGTGTCTGGCTAAGCAATTAACTCAGTAACAAGTAAGTCAATCGTCCAGTATAATACATACAATATATAATATAATACATACAACTTTGACTTTAAGGATGTGGAGAATGGTCCACTAATGGTATACTTGAAATGAACAGCATAACAGTGGAGTATGATAACGATAATAAAACTTACGGTACATTCGCTACAGCAGCATGTCTGCCAGGGTATCACATAAATGGTTCCAGTAAAACCCAGGATGTTGCTAACTGTGCAGGAGATGCAACATGGTCAAAACCTGTACCGATGTGTGTCGAAACGGGTAAGTACGTGAGCTTGTTTGATACAATACGAGCGCATTTCGTTGCATGTTAATTTAATTGAGTTTCGTGTTTGACTTCGTATTTCTAGTTTTGGAAATCTACTTAACGCACCACCCTCAACATTGATACACTAAACAATTAGCATTAAGCCAGTTGTAAATCTATAATCTTTATATTAATTTAAACGGTAAATTTTAATCTCATGATCCAATGGATTAACTTGAAAACTTCGCCAAGTGAACTTCGACAAACAATAAGGTGTAACGATGTCTGCTCTGGCGCAATGTCAATTATTACAATTCTAATGAATATACTTTTTATCTATTTTGCTGACATGTTTTGTTTTCAGTATGTATTTCTGTTCGACCTGGAATTAACAGTCGTGTTGAATTGGACTATAATCCATCCACACCACCTTATCATGTTAATACGACTGCACAATGTATTTGTCCCGAGGGGTTTAATATTCAAGGATTCCAGAATTTAACATGCCTGTCGTCCGGACAATGGGACCACGGTCCTCCAACTTGTGTACAAGGTAAAACCTAGTCTTTTCTATGTATCCCTTTATTGGAAATTTTTGAAAAAAAAACGATTACCATTTATTTGGATTGAATCTTTGCCGTTCCAGAATTCTTGTAATAAACAGAAAAAATAAACTCGACGCCTTATTCTTATTCACTATTCTCAGCAACCCCATTCTTACGTATTGATTGTTATAAATTGTGTAATATGTATCTTGTCAGGAGAGGGCTAATATAGGCTATGCCTGTTGCCCAATCCTATTTCTTTGGAAATACATATTAAATTTAATTCCCATTATCAATGGCTTTATTGATTAGCATTTTGCATGTTTAACTAATGATTTCAGAATTTCTATGTACATAGTGAGATCTACATAATACAATGTTGCTCGTTAGTTATTTGCGTCAGTAAGCATATATACAAGCGTTATGTCAGTGCGTACGACAATTATGAATATATGTATATGAAATATGCAGACATGTAAATATTTGGAAGTAAATTGTCAATGACAATCTAGCTGGAAAACCCGAACGACTGAATGTGTCGAACACAAACGCACAAATAAACACACACACACACATATACGACCATATTTAAGCAGAATTTCATAAAAAATCGTGTCATATTTTCTTAATATTAGGATTGATATATTTCAGTTGCCAAGGATGTTACCGACTGTGCTGAAGATAAAAAAGAAGGTGGTTATGTATGGGAAACTACCAAACCAGGATTGGCCTTGACTAAACAATGTCATTCAGGTGATACTCTCTTCTATATTTTGATTTTCAGTTACCAATGTAGTAGGGCTGTAACGGTATACCGTGGTATACGAAATACCGCGGACTTCACTCCCACACGGTTCACGATACAAGACTTCACAATTTCGGTACGGTTCGGTATAAGCTCTTTTATGAGCAAAATAATATTCAGACAACGAAAACTCCTGACAGCCCTCTGATTATGTATAATTACCATGTAATACTCGTTTTAATTGTATTGAGATTATGCTTCATGTTGTCTAAATTCACTTAAAATAGTTGATAGGCACATAATAATTGCAGTTATAGAAGCAACAAATTCATTAATACTTAAAAATTGAAGTATTTAAGCAGCTGTTAGAGAATATTGCATCATACCGAAATATACCGAACCGTTAGAAAAATTGACGGTATGTATCATATCGTGAGGTGAGCGTACCGTTAAATCCCTACAATGTAGTAGCATGAATAACTTATACTTGAAAGCAATTTAAATCTAAGGCGAATAAATATCTGATTATTTACCTAGTAATTTATGCCTATACTCTCCCAACATTCACAATCGTGCATCGTAAGAAACTGGGCAAATTGCTTTGTGAATGCATGTCTGTCAGTCGATACACCAAATGGTTTCAAGCATGGTAGGGCCCTTGATCCGTAATCTTTGCATTTAGGTTGTGCTTCATCAACAAATGACTCTTGTTGAATTTGAGGTCAATGAGACAAATGCCTTCTACATAAATGAGACATTGGTATGATTTGAAATTAACCTGTACAAGTCACCTTGTATTTATATGTTGGGAAATAAATATTCTTAAAATATGGTTTTAAATCATAATGACTGACCATTCAAATTGAACCTACATTTAATTTACTGAACATGTTTAATGCATAAGGTATGATTTAAACATTGTTGTTTTAATAGGCTTCGAAGGTGCTATAACTCGACAATGTTCAATAACAGGAGAATGGAATAAAACAATCAACAGCTGTGTGCGCAAAGATATTGTGAAAATTAAGAATACGGTAATATATTTGTCAGCTATAATACGTGATTGAAATGTATTATAGTTTGCAGACCAAATTGTGTGATTTAAATCAACGGTTTCAACTTGTTATATTTAAATAATTTTGTTCCAACTGGGTATATTTCAATTATTTTGTTCCAACTTGGTATATTTACGTATGTTATGGTATTAATAAATAATTTGTGGTGAACAAACACTCTTGACAAACACAAATACGGTATCTTTATAAGATTAGACAGGGATCAGTTTCAGTCTAGTTCTCGATATGCTCAAAATCCTGTAGAGGCAACCTATGTATAATAATTTTAAGATAGCAAGTTTACTTGCTAATCACATGTATGTATTTGAAAATGATTGGCCATCGCCTTGACACACGTTTGACTAATTATTTCTGTCTAAATTCAATTACAAATGTTTCGTTTAAAATTAGTTAGGCTGACTTGTGTTTTGTTTTAACCGACATTGTAGGTGAACTCTCTACAAGAAAATATCAGTGACTCTAACACTGTCACAACTATCCTTGATCAACTGGCGAATATTACGAACCCGACAAATGCAACTACCACAACCAATGCACCAATGTCCATACAAGGACTTCAAGAAGTAGCTACATCTTTGAGTACACTTGTTGATAAAAGTGAGCATCTGGTGGTGACTGAAAAACAAACACAGGTATTTTTTATATCGCTGGCTTATAATGTGAAGGTCGTAACTTCTACCTTTAATACGATCTTATTAGATTAATACATACATGTATTTGAAATATGCATCATGTGGTGCTGCTTATGAGCGGATTGTCATGTTTTTCCATAAGTAAAGAGTCAATTTTAGACAGTTTTTTCTTGTTTCTCAAAACATCTATTTTGTACTTACGACTTTATCAATCTAAGCCAGCGATTTGTTTAATATGTTTCACTGGTTAATAGTTATATTGACGATGTACTACTTTATCTCCAGGAGTTTGAAAAGGATAAACTGGGTTAGATTGTTATCAAAATTTGCTACGGACATTTTGTCTTTTAGTTAGATATTGGTATTGTACCGAGTAAATGCTCAAATAGTTTGTAGTTCAGTTGGTAAATAATTCAAGCCAGAAAAATTTTCTATCCACCGATGTCAAACGATGAAGCTTACATCATCCATTATACGAAAAAGCCAAAGATGTAAATATTTAAATACTATGTATTATTGGTTGTATTAACCATGCCACCCGTACTTATAATCGCTGTACGCCTTCTATTTATACAGCCGTTCTTGGATACAACAAGTAATTTGTTAGACGCCATTTCGTCGCTAGCTGGTGGTACAGACCCAACGTCTGAGGAATCTGATGATAATGTAAGCCAAACTAGATTATTGTCTTACAATATATTGTAATGGATGCTGTAAAAATAATGCCGTTTAATGACTTCAGACTTATACAAAAATGGGTAGGATCCTGGCTGTAAGAGATGTGCCAAAGGGTTTCATCGAAAGTTTCTTAATTGACAATCGCTAATGAAAAGCTCACAACGAATAAACAACAGTTAATCATATTAGGACATTTGCTAATGTGCTGCACTGGACTGTCATCGGGCAGTCTTCGTTTGTTTGATTATAGTACTTTTAAAGAGTTAAATTTGGTTAATTTTTGCTTTATCTAACGTAATGTGTATAAAATGTATGTAAGGCGTTAAATAATACATGTAAGGTCAGTTACAGCATTTCGGTTAACATTGATTATTACATGTGTGAATTGATATATCATACCCACTAGGTTGAGGAAACGAATGCTGCTGTGAAACTGTTAGATACTGTGAATGCATATACAGATATCGTCGCAAATTCTCTAAGTTCAACAAACACCGAAACCACAATTCAAGCTAAAAATTTAGGTAAGATTTTATGTGTCACATTTTCCTAACAAGATAATCAAATTTTCAAACATTTGTTGAAAATAACAATGAAAGATGCGATTATACACACCTAGGTGGAAGCGTCTTAGTTCAAAGAATAAATTAAAGTGTTTTTAAAAATACCAGACGTGTTCTGTAATATAATTGCACTTAATTTAGTTTGTGCATTATAGTTTGTGTACTATACTTTGTTTTATAGAACATTGAGTACATTTTTGCAGACATTTTAGCAGAATTATAGAAAACATTCAGAGATTTACACAGATCTCTTTGTGCAATATCTGTGAATGTTGCGCTTTGTTATAATGAGAATGTCACACAAGTAAATAATCGACATTTGAGAAAACAACCTGTTTCAAATTCAATTTGATCAATATGACAAGTTCAGATTGTATTATGAAAGACTCGTAAGAAACACATTGCGATGCTGATCTTAAAATGTACCAGTCTTATAAGGTCATATATAGTACTGTACTTCCACCCTTCTCATTCTAAGCCTGTGATATATACGTTTGCAGTAATGCATGTAAGAAAACTCGATAATAAAGAAGAAAGTGTTCAATTTCCATCGAAAGAAGATAAAGTAGCAACCACAAGCTCGGTATCAATACCAAAAGAGTCACTGAAAGGTGAACAGTTTAAGCAATTTAATAAAGGTAGTAAACACATATTCCGTAGTTATTAGAGATGATATTGTCACGATTGTATTTATTTCTTTCATATAATGGAAATAATTATGTTTGTACTATAATCAAATGGTGGATGAATTGAATGAATCCATCTGAGTAAATGTTTTGATATCTTTGTTGTGTCGGTTGGATAACTGTGTGAAAACAATGTTCGCTGGTTCAAGTATACATCGCAAATAAAAATGTCCTGGCAAAACAACTTTTTATAATTAAAGAGAAACACTTATTGATTGTGACCTTTGTTTGTTTATTTCGGAAAACAAGTTTCATATCATATCATCATTTGACATTATAGTACTGTGTTTGTAATATTGTTCATCTGGCTGCTCTGTTACAGGTCTTACAAATGTGAAATTTGTATTCTACCATAACCTAAGTGGTATACTGTCTCCTACCTCAGTTCATAAGCGGTAAGTATACAACTAGTCTAACATTATGTACAGTTGTCTACCATTATGTCCCGACAATATTGCAATATGGTTTACATAGTACAATGTATAAATGTAATAGTACTGAAAAACGATTACATACCGACAGCAGCTTTGGTATTTTTCTTAAAAAAGAAATTAGGAAATTTTGACATGAAAGGCAGTACTAAACTTACCCAGCCTTTCAGTGAAAACAATAAGATCACAACACAACTACGGGGAGTAATGCCCACACCCAATTTACAAGGAAAACAAACGGTGATCCCACGTGACCGATTGAAACGAATCATTGAACTTTAGAAGACTTTGTTCATGTGTATGTTTGTTATTCGTTTTTTTTCTGTTGAATTCTGCATTTTGTTTCAAATATGCTATCCCAGGGAACGTCCGTTTTTCTTCCATTTGTATTGTCTTTAGGGGAAATGTGTTTTGAACAACAAAATAATAGGGTCGGTCTAAATAATATAGTGTTGATTATCTAACCGAAACTAATACCTTAACCTTAAATAATATACTCTTCAGTGGGGGATATACACATATAAACTCTGAAGTGATGGCAGTGAATATTGATGGGTGGGAGAAAAATAAAGACGACTTTAAACTGAGCATGTCCTTCAACCATTTTAGTGTAAGTATTGGAATATAGTCAAAATTTCATTACATTGTCATTTTGTTGATGGTTGAATATATATATAGTATTGCATTGGTCTATCATAGAATTAAGATGTTGTGTTGTGTATTTAACGGACATTGACTTTGTAGATGTTTGGCATGTGCAATTTTAGCAAAATTCATGTGTAAGACAGGAACAAAAACATACTACGATGAGTATAGACTGCTGGGCGACATTTCTATACATCTCAGAAACTTATATAATTATATTATGGAGTAGGTGTCTGCATAGTATGTCGACGGAAGAGATTGTGAGCATGTATAATAAACGCATGTACGTACACGTGTTGCTTTTCAATATCCAAATGATCTTTGGTGGATCAATAAAGGTACAATGCCTGATTACTTTGATGTCGATCATGTTTTGCGCATGAATTATTAACGCATGATCCATTGATTCTACTTATCTTATGTTTGTATACTTATACTGATTTGCTATTATTTTGATATTAGGGATCAGGAGAGGCTGCTGGAGTTCCTCATTGTAACTTCTGGGACGAAATGGAGTAAGGCATAACTTTTAATATACAAAATTACTGCGTATAAATATACTTAGTCTAGTTATTATAGCAACGTTTACGTTGTGTGTTGATGAAGATTGGTATCTAGGTCAAAAGAACATGTGTGAAATAAGCCTGATGTATAATGCATGTTTCTATAAGAATAGTTTGTATAATTTTTATCTCGTTATGCAAAATTTACGCAGAGCATTCAGTAGACTTCAAAAGTGAGGAACCAAAATGTCAATTGACACCTTAACTTCCATAAATAGCAATACGATGGAATAAACTTTGTATTATGAATATACACTTTACTTATTTTCAACAAGAGTTAGAAAAATGTTGCAAGCAGATTTGTTTTTCAAATATAGTAAATTTGTCTCTTGAGCTTAAATTTTCAAAAGTTAAAACTGACACTTTTGTCAAATTTGAGAAATAAAATGCAGGTTCAAAGATCAAATGAAAGCCCCGAAATGTGCACGAAAAGGGGATTTGTAAGCAGTTAATATAAAAACGCTTCATTGTTTTAGGTTGGGTTGGAACCGGACTGGCTGTAGACTGAACCAATCTGCATCTAACAGTACTAGATCCGTCTGTGAATGTGATCATTTAACCAACTTTGCTATTCTCATGAGTCCATGGATAGAGGTATGTATCAATATATAGTGGTGTTTATTGTTGTTTATTAATTCATAGTTAATGTTCCCTTATATGAAGGAAAAGTCAGCTTTGGTCGCAATGGAAATACCTTATGTGCACATTTCCTTCGCGAATCCAGTTCATGTATTTAATCTAGTGGTTTGCCAACCGGCCATATCAGAACCGATATCTTCCAATTATCGTACCGCCCAACTCCCATATCTAAAAGCAGATACACTATCCGCTCATATATGCTTTTGATATGTTTAAACCTTGATCTTACCATTTTTAGACATGTTAAAACACCACGCTAGCTGTCCAAATAACTATCCACCTTCTCAGCCAAAGTAATCTTAAAAACACAGACTGCTTACATACTAAACAGACGAAGAGTTTTCCAAAAACTATATTGAACTTGCAGAACCGTCGAACGTAATAGAAATAATTGGCAGGAAATACATTTGTTCTAAAAGTAACAAAAGCAAGAACAAACAGAACGCCACAACGCATAGTTAACAATCGTACGTCGGGAGAATGTACAACAGAAGCTAAATTGTCTCCAAAAGATAATAAATATTTATAAGATGAAAACTATACGACGAATACTTCAGTTTTATTTAACGTAAACTCACTATGGAGTAATCATTACATTTTACTATAAGAAGAGATGTTGAATAAAATATACTTGATCTAGTGCATACAATCATAAATATAAAAATATAGAAACAGATAAATATTTCAATAATTCATTGAATAATTGTGAAGAAGCGATAACTCGTATTGCTTAGGCAAAATAATTATAACGAAATGTACTTGCCTCTTCCCTACTTTCTGTGATATTTATGTTATTGTGCAGCGTTAGAATTTCTTTTATATTCTGTTCCAGTCATCTGATGCCAAGGCTTTAGATATAATATCCATCACTGGTTGCGGTCTGTCATTGTTAGGTCTCTTGGTCACCGTGATTATGCACTTGGTGTTGTGGAGGTATAATATGAATTATTCGTTTGCATGTATTTTTGTAAAACTTGAACGTAATAGTGGATCTAATAGATTGTAGTTAACCATGACGTCGGGCTTCGTCAATGAATATGTCCACGATAATTAATAACTCAACTTTCTGACGTTAAATTATCGTCATTAACGTTTGGTTTGATGCATACATTACTCATTCATAATTACCAGTCAAAATCCTGTTCACATTAATCAAAATGTTTAAAGTGAAATATGTCAACTCAATAACAAAGGTCAAACTAAGTGGAATTTCAACCAAACATAAGTAGTTCTAACAATCGAAAAAATAGTTCAGTTTCGCATAAACTCGCATCGTTTTTTTATAAAGAGCTAAATTTGTAATATGTTGTTTTAAAAATTCCAGATATTTGAAGTCGGACAGAGTTATTATTCTTATGAACTTATGCTTGGCTCTGATACTATCATATGCCATTTTCCTTGGAGGTATTGATCAAACAGAAAATAAGGTAAAGTTATTTTAATAATTATCATTTATTCTGTATAAGTAACATGCAACATGGCATATCATAAATATCACGAAATATATGTAAAACATGTATCTTAACACAAAATTACAAAAATAAACTCTAAGAATCTGCATATATTTAAAAATAATAAGAAAATGTCATGTCAAACACTCCCTTACCAAGGATGACACAAAAGGAGGGATCCTTGTGATTTTAGAATATTAATCAAAAGGACGGTTTGTTCGTCTTTTGAGGTAAATTTTAGAAACAAATTTATTTTAATAAAATACCATATACCATATCTATTCTATCAATGACGTCTACGTTGATGCTCGATATAATTTACCGTGTTAGTAAAAAGTTGACGGCTGTACCACCGCGATTACTGAGGTCAATGCGGATGATCTTGGCGTTTGAGTGTTGGTAAGAAGTCGACTTCCCTAACAAATTGGTCATTTCGGCTCATATCAGTGCTTAAAATACATTTTTGTAGTTCACATTGTTGATTTGGAAGTGATTTATTTTTTCAGGATGCGTGTACTGTTGTTGCAGTATTGTTACAGTATATATATCTAGTAGTGTTCTTCCTGATGTTAGCCGAGGGTATAGAACTTGCAGTAACTGTACTATATGTGTTCAGTACTACTTCAAGACTGAAGTGGATTCTGCCACTATCGTGGTGTAAGTACTATAGCCACTTTTTATATATTCATTTGACAAAATATATGTGCCAACTATTGACGCTTTCATGTCAACGAGTTTCATTTCGTTTAACAACTATATTCTTTGTATTTCAATAACACACAATATGTTTATTTCTGGAATTTTAAAATAATCAGTACTAAACAGTTCTTTTTCAAGCAAACTGACAACTTTTCCACATTATACAGACGCTACAGTAGATTTGGTAACATAATAAAGTCACCGACTGGATGTCAATTAATAGTTATACCCATTGCTCGTTCAGTTATGTACATTTGTGTATTTTGAAATTATTTGTACAGCAATGGACATCGTTGATTACATATAATAACAAGTCACAATCGCAGATTTTATCAGTAAAATTCCATGTTTTGCGAACGTATTTCGATTAACATTTTACTTTATTCAATCAGTTGTACCTGCAGTGATAACAGGTATATCCATGGGATCTACCAGTCTGGATGGTTATGGGAACGAAAAGTTGTGAGTATACATTGTATGTTATTGTTTAAACATGTTGTCTGTGTGTCCAACTATTTCTTCACTCGCTTGTATGAACAAAAACATGCAGCCAACCCTACAAATTAGACGCATATATGAGGGATTGTCCTGTAGAGGCATCCGCGATGGGCGACTCACCATCATTTTCAAGGTAAAGGCATGGCTATCTATTATTCCCTGCCAATTCATTTTCCTTCTCACCATCAACTGGATTATGAAGACATCAACAAACGAATGAAGAAATGGCACCCTGTGGACCTTATTGGGCCAGCTTGGTGCACTGGACTTTGCCGATGACTTTGCTCTTCTCTCTAATAGTCAATTACTGTTCCATTTTACGAGAAAGCGAAGAAAATTATAAACAGAAAATGTGTTGATTTTATGAATAGCCTATCACAAAAATATACGAAAATCTTAATGTATACGTATAATTATCGTTTACACATTGAACATTATCTAAAGTTTTTGAACAATTACAACTTTTCTAATATCCTTATCTTTCGTTAACAGTTGTTGGTTATCTATAGAAGGTGGATTGATATGGGCGTTCGTGGCTCCAGCATTTACTATAACAGTGGTGAGTATGCTGACGTACATGTATTATAACGCTAAAATATTCGAAAACATCGATTACAGCACCAGCCATTCTAAAACAACGATATCAAACATCACTTTCCATTTCAAGTCGTATGTTTGGTATTTTACAACAAATGAACAATATACTATCCTCCTTATAAATTAATCATGTTAATACTATATGCTTACATACAGGAACTAATCATTATATGATCCGCAGGTGTGCTTCAAATGTTAGATAATGCAAACTATCATTGATACACACTCATCTCACCATATCTTAAATATTACTATGATCAAAACTGAAAACTTCATTTCTTCTTTCAACTCTTATATGCGCGTTTAAAAGGTTTAAAGTACGCTCGTGGTATCCAAATTGTAAATGCAGGAGAATGTTAGACAAAAATGTTAAGCTCTTGAATAATTCTCCTAGATGAGTTATTCTTATTATATTATCTGATGTAGATAAACATTGTGTTACTGGTATTGGTGATGAGACAGATGTTCAGAGCGCAAACACTCGCTCAGAAGTCACAGACACAGCGAGCTAAGTATGAAATTGTCATATATTTTTATAGAAATTAACGTAAATTGAAACCATATTAATATTTTACTTTTCTTTGGTAGTTCACCAGGTGTCCGTTGCCTAAGCAAATCACTTCATTCAGATATCTCCCGTTCAATTATATAGAAAACATTAATTATCTCCAATGGAAAGCACTTCGTAGCGCTTTGCTTAGGCAACGTGCATTTGCTGTTATCAGTACTGGGTGATATTCGCTCGTATCATACATTTGATTTGCGACAACGTACTGAAAATTACTTTGAAGAAGAATAAGAAGATGTAGAGTGTTGATTGCATGAGGTTAAGAAGTTACTAGTATTTACATGTATATTTATAGTTTATAATGTGATATGACGGTTGAATCTAGGGGATTTGTTTAAAATAGAAACTATGACACAAAACGTATTGCATTTTCTGAAAATAAATATATTTTAAACTATTTCAGGGCGGGAGTCCGGTGTTTGTGTATTTTATTGCCACTGATGGGTATAACTTGGGTAATTGGTATATTTTATGTCAATGAAGAGACTGTATGGATACAATATATATTTGCTGTTTGTAACAGTTTACAGGTACGTTTATAGTTTTCAAATGTTATTTGTCGTGATTGGTTGATGCTCCGTTAAATAATGAGTATACTCGTTTAAGCTGCTTGGAATACCACCGCTCACTCTACATATATTGCATAAATTTATAACTGATACGGCGGACCGTATTATCTAGAGTTGCTTGTGTAATGCCGTATCTCGCGAGACCGTTTAAATATGTTGGTCTTTCAAATATAAGACAGTTCGGAAGAGTACAAAACCACACATATAGATATTCTAACAAAGCCCCCATATCAAATACATTTTGGTACCAGCGTATATTATGTGAGAACGAACAACCATTCAAGATACCAGAGGGAGTAACGTCACGCAACTTTAGAGTACACACAAAATGTTTGGTGTCAAAATAAAGATGTACATGTACATATGCTATATGACACTTTGTAACCTCTTGGAATTAAAAACAACCACGATGATCGCAAGTGAAACCGTTTCATTTGATATTTAGCCAACTTTGCACGTTTCATACATTTGTACGTAGCTCAACATTTCCTGTTACGTTTTATTGTATTTAATTGTGCTGTCATTATTATATATTTCAGGGACTCATTATTTTCATTTTCCACTGTGCTATGAACACACAAGTGAGTAGTTTGTTTAATTAACTACATGCTTTTAGAACCGGACCTTACATGTATATGAGTTATATCAAAATTATGTTCAAATACTTAATGTCTTGAGCGAAAATGTCAAAACTGATTTTTGTTGATTGTGTATCAATTTCCTTCCTACTTAGAAACCTGTTGTTGTACTAAATCAAATCTTAACACGCTCTGGATTGTAGTTGATCTAAAAATGCTGCAGATTTACCATCTGGTCAAAATTCTATTCCTGCTACTATCCATTTATAAGTGATTCTTCTTCTCCTTGGCATAGCTTTGTTAGTCGAAACTGACTTGTGTAAATCCTGGAAAATAAATTAAGGAAACGTATTAATAAAGTCTGTCATAAAGCATATACATGTATATCGTTAACATGTCACTTATTCCACCTCGATACAAATGTGATTTAGTATCACTAATGATCTAATTGACAGTAACTGTTGTTAGTAACACATGTACTCATATACTCTGTTTGATGTTATAAGATACGACGAGCAATCAAGTCAAGGCACAAGAAATACAAAGATTCATTGCAAGTTTCAAAGTCAACAACATTTTCGATAGTAAGTATAAAGAGTGTGTGTTTTGTCTTTAATAATTATCAAGTAATAATAAGATTATAATATCAAACATCACTTCGTGACAGTGATGACCATACCTTTAGTTCAGTTGGTACCACAAAACAGCATACTCCTAAACAGACAACAATGGAACACGAGCAAAACAAAGTAACATGTAAGTGACGATGCAATGACAACCTTTGTAAGTTAAAAGGGTGGCCAGAATTGATTATAGGTCAGAGAACGAAGAAAAATCCTTTAGTTAAGTGATTATGTTTCATAGAAAAGTAAATATTTAAATTCGTATTTTGGTGCATGTATTAAAATCCTTAATTGACCTCTTAACACGTTATGTTACAGCCAAGAGCTAGTAGACACACAGCAGCACATGACAATATGACCTACGACATGATGGGTAAGTATGTCTATCATTTAGGGGGTTACAATTGTGTCCAATTTATGTAGTACTGGTCAGTTCATGTTTCAGTTTCTTCCACGAGCTAGCGTGGAAGAATATTGTGGCTGGATACCGCAGTCCATTCTTTGCAAGTACCAGTAAACAATAATTTCTGAATTAGACTTTTTAAAACAACTCTCTATTGTGGTAATGTTGTACATTTGTATATTTGTACGATTTTCAAATAATAAATAAAACCTAGTTTATCATCCGTGTGTGCGCCATGTCAAACAAGCTATCAAGTATAATCCATTTACATTTCAGCATCAGAGATAAAGCCAAATGATGATTATGGCTGGCAAAGGAATAGTCAAGACGTAGCACACGTATGTATTTGTGTTGTTGCTATTTAAATATTGTGTCTATTTTTTAAAAGAAAACACACGTACAATGCCATCTACTTAGAATTGGTTACTGAATGCATTGTCTTAAATTTAACATCTAGTTCTAACTTTCTCTTTTGCAAATAACTGTTCCCCGTGTGAAAATAATGACAATGACCGATATCAATGGAAATAGTTACCTATTACATTGTAGTTCTTGTGAGATTTTACAGTTATGTGTTAAGATATGTTATGCATGGTTGTTTAGAATCTAGAACTCGTCAATTTGGAATGCGTATATATTTAAAATGTTCGTTGAAGTACTTTATTTGTTGTTGGATATATTTGGCATGGTTTTCAAGCATGACTTTTTCCTTTAATTTTCGTCAACAATCTTGTGAAACAAACTATATTCTTATTCTTATTTCTGTTGCTTATATTTATACAAATCATAAAACGCATTTATGACATGTTCGACATAATTATAGTAGTGTTAGTGATCATTATGAATGAGAACTGCATATAATATCTCCATTTCTTTTCAGAATTCATCAAATAACAGAGTGAGTGATTGGGTAAATGTTTCTCCGAGGTCTTCAATATTGTGAAATACTAGTAAAAGACTTAGTGAAATAACCTGAATTTTCGATCAGTAAAATCGAGGTGGACGATACATATCAAGCCTTGAAATGCATATAATATATATATATATATATATATATATATATATAGTAAGTATTATTGCATTGATTATTTGTGATAAGGCAATTCAATTTACTTGTGTTAACTGCTGATGATAATGCATTTGTGAAGTCCGATATTTGCTCGCACTACCGTTATAATTGTAAAAAATGTGAAATTTGTACACAGCTGGAACTATATATGTGGGCAAATTTTGCACGTTTGGTAATGTTTTCAGTATTATTAAGCGTCGGGAAAAATAACGCTACCTTAGAATGAGAAGGTCGTAACCACTGCTTTCGACCTTATAAGACTAATACATATTTGAAATATACACCATAAGGTGCTTCTTGTGAACCTATTTTCATGAAAATCGTCATGTTGATCAAAATGAAGTTGTAAAAGCTTGTTTTTATTTGTTTGGGTCTTCGGACCAATGTTTTTTACGCTTAATTTGTCCTGTGTTCATCTAAAAAGTATCATACTGAAATTGCACACTACTTTGTACATTATGAGGTGCATTAAACTTATCTGCAAAATGTGTGCTCTGCTGATTTTCAGGCCAAAACAAATTCAGTGCCTTCAGCGCCTTCAGCGCCTTCAGCGCTTTGATTCAATAAGTAAAGAGTAATTTTCAGACAGTTTTTTCTTGTTTTCTCAAAATATCGAGGTTTGTACTAACGACCTTCTCATTATAAGCCAGCGATAGATGTCTTTGAGCAATACATACAAATATTAGTAGATTGCTTCTATGCTCAATTTCAAATACTGTAAAATCATTATTTTCATGGGGATTAAATATCGTGGATTTCGTGGTTTACCTCAACCACGAACTTTAATCCCAACGAACATTAATTTTGACCCTTGTTTTATAAGCTGAAATGCAAAATCCACGAATTCAAGTCCCAACGAAATTGTCATTTTTACCAAAACCACGAAATTTCATCCAAACGAAATTAAATTATTTTACAGTATTGAGCTTGCGGACTAGTTATTTAGTACATGTAGAAAATTGTTACAACACTAGTTAGGAATGATATTGTAATGATAAGGACAAGGGTAGATCACTCTAATGAGAATAACAAAAAAGGATTACGGGCTTCTTGTTCAATCGTTCAGCAGAGTTTTAGAACCCAGGTTTTGTATACGTCATAATTCCAATTATATATTCACCACTACTGTTTCCCGTTATCAGTCATGTTTCAAGGTATGTTTTTTCAAGACTGTGAACTATGTTGTACATGGATTTCATTATTTTTTGTGTGCCTTATTCTACATTAAGCATGTAATTCCTGTATATATTTTAGTTAGTCGGATGCACACTGTACCATATCATTATTTACATTTTTCTATCGTGACATACATAATTATGTTGCATAATAAAACACATATTTTTGTAGACTTTGTCTGTTTATAAGTGAACAAATAGAGCTTGAGTTCTACCAAAGCAACGTCCTCTCCGTGTCGATGTATTTAACAAACTGTTAACAAAAAAAGACTGCCAAGACCAGGATTTTACACAAAATGTCTCCGTAAAATTTACTGGCCCACAATAATTTCCAACAGTAATATTTATGCGAAATCACATGGAAAACATCACAAATAACACAAATAAACGACAAATATCCAAATGGCTAGACTAGCAAATAGTATAAGTACAAAGAACAGCTCAACATTACCTCTTAAATTGACCCAATCAAACGGAAAAGACACCGTGGAAGACCAAAAGGAAAATGGCGGAGAAAGATAAACAACGAAATAAAAAATGGAAAATACTCTAGAAGAAGTACATACAGTAATAGGGGGACCTGGTTGCAGCCATGTGTGTCTGTGGACACAAAATGGAAAAGGTAGGTAGGATAGGTAGGTAGGGTTGACAGTTGTCAGTTTATAAGAATATCCATTAAATACATCTGGTCGGCTCCTACGCCCCATGACTTAGTTGCTAATTGCTTCTTTTATATTGCGTGGTCATTGTATAAAGCAGATCATGTGTGCCCACCTGAGGTATTGAGGTTATGGATTATATTACTTATTGAAACTTAAAAGGTAAAGTAAAGTTTGTTTATCATAGTGTCACCCCTACTGAAAGGGCCAGTCAATTCTGACTTATGAGACGCTTACGTATATTTCATGCCTACAGTACCTTCCCGAATCCCTTCTTGTAATGCCAGGCGCCTGGCAGAGATGGGCTTACGGTAACCATTAAGTTAACTAGCTGGTGGCTGACCAATTGGTCTCATCAGTTCCAACACGGCTTGCGCCGAGATTCGAACCTTCGACCTCCCGTTTCCTAGGCTGTTTTGTAGTATATGTAGTATATGTAGTAAAATGATGGTACTGTAAGTGTAGCTTGCTTGAGTTATGTATAAGTTGTGTTCCGGAAATAACGTAATAAGAATAAAGCTCATTTTGGCTTAACTTAAATCGGTAAACATCGGGTCATTCCGTCTCATATCGTATAATGCGAAAAATGAACCGATGAATTTCAATTGTTTTACTTGCGATATAAAGATAATAACTTATGATGTGTCCAATATTAACATTCACAATAAGTAAATACATTGTCTCATATTGCGCTGGTATTTATGTACAATAGACAAGTATTTATTTGTTTTTCTGTTGATATTTGTTATCACAGGATCATAAGAGCTTATAAATCGATAATCAATATTCGATTTAACAGATAAAAATCACTGATACGCTAAATTAAGACGTTGCTAATTGCTCTAATCCTCTTTGAACAATTTATGGCCAGTTTAAACATTCCTTTCGCCGCTAAATTGTTACATTTTATAAACGAAAAGCAATTTATTAAAAAAAATCTTTCTGGGCGGGGTACCGATGAACCTTTAGTAAACAGCCAATAGGACATATAATAAGCCGTGGCTGTGTTAAGCTAAGTGATAAATCCAAGCGGAACTTGGATAACAATGACCGGTTATGATAGTGGCTGCTTAAAACAGTGGTTGCTCAAATAAGGTATTCTTTAACTCATATTTGACTGTACATGCATACTAAGTGCTTTTGAGTATCATTGTTATCCCGTTCTTTTGACCAATAAAATATTAATTATAGGGCGCTTTATGATGAAATCACAAATAGAATGCCTTTGAGAAGTTTGATTAATTGAATTAGGATAATTTAAAAGGAAAAGCTTCAAATAACAGCAGCAAATGAATAATTCACACTTTTCAAATCCATAACTCAGGCAAATACCCATAAAGGTTTAAATAGAGCTAATCTGATCGTATGTACAATGATTTAAGAACCAGAACAACGCGTGATTGTATTCACTATTTATATGTTTACATTTTTATTTCGGTCTATCCGCATAATATTTCAAGTTTTTAACTATTTCGTATAACGAAACAAGCCGCGTGGGTCAATGTAGGGCGGTTCGTAATATAATAATACTACTCCTTTATAATATTGACAATTGGATTGTGTGTCAATGTTAATAATTAAATAACACAATGGATAACTAGTTCTGCTGACTATGAGCTTATTGCCAATATTTTCAACAATTTTATTGTTTTGTTTTGTTGAAATGTACGTAAAATATGATATCGCATACCATGGTTGAACATAAGAGGTATCCATAAACTGGAAATGTTCCATGTTAATTCTTTTGTCATTTGCTATCTGATTGGATTTGGATAAAAGGATCGTAATTGTTCTTTTGGAGAGTGTTCGTAATTGTAGTAGACGGGATCTGTGAATTTATGGGTTTTAAATAAATAGATTATTCAGTATTTAAAGGGAATGAGCAAAAGTGTGAGTTAGCCTCGTCGCCAGCAACAGTTTACGAGAGATATTGGAATTAAACACTTCTGATTAATTAAGGTAGGTGTTGCGTTAATTAGTACAATTAATTACTTAGTTAGTGCTAATTAATAAGATTACTTACAAAAATGCAAACTCAGCATACGTTTTATACATGTATTATGACTATAGCACTATGTATTATTGAGTACAGGTGCAACTTTTTCAGAATTCCAGTCGCTTGACTCGATTATCAATTTATCATTGATTTATTCGAATGACAACAAAAATGCCATCTCAGCACATTTTCAAAAAAATTAAATACGACTTCAATGTCTGTGAGTAGTTCGTGTTTTTCTAGATATGAATGATTTCACTTAATTATAAGTGTTAATTAATAGAATTAACGCATAACAGAAAAACGTTTGACCTAACACAGCGCTGTTAATATTACATGCAAATATAACCATTAAAGGCGCAATGTATTGATAGCAGAACTTGCCGTGGGTAAACCGACCCAGGTTTGTTTTTGTAATTTAAATATCCACACATTTTGTATTGATAATTTAAATCCATTTTAGACAAATTATGGGGAAGTCAAGAGGTCATATTGCTACTGGTTGAATAAGTATTATAAAATATTGAATTATAACGATAGCGTAAGTCAATATGGTACCTGAACGAACTTATTTTATGCCTCAAGAATAAACTAATATTAATATATAATCGGTAACTTTGAATCTACGGGAGGTTGTCACTTTAAATAATAAACAATATGATTGTATGCTTTTTGAACGAGGGAATTCAATATTATTATACAACTACATAAGGCTAAAGGAAGGAAGCCGACCTCGGAGCTGTGATGTGCTTAGAGTGCACACCTTGATATCAAGGGGTTGCATATTTCATTTAAGGTAGAGCCATAATAATGCAGGCATACCATAGTATACATCTCTCGTTTAGCGCTCGTCGTGTTAAAGGCACATCCGTGGATTGATGGACTCAGTGCCCGAGTGAAATGCCTGGGTAGTCTCCATATGACCAAAATATTCTCCGTGCAAAATAATACAAACTATTTTAAAAAAAAAAGATTAAGAATCAAAGATCAAGTAGGTTTGATTTTCTTTTCACGGTTGTCGTGTAAAAATTTTGTCCGGACCGACCTCAATAGTTGCATGAATGTTACGTGGTTAGTTCTGGTTTGGTTGTTCATTCATTATAGAGCAAGGATTTAAAGGGGGACTTTGCCAGCGGTAGGGGGCACAGCATGGACCTTTTTATCATGTCATTGATAGTAATTATTCCATGTAATATATTACACAGCAATTACTGAAAATGATGGGGATGTATTTCTATCTTTGACCATCTGGATATCTAGCATACTATACTGAATATGTTACAATATCACTGTATGGGACACAGCTTGGTAGGCTATCATTCTATACATGAATGGTATGTAGCTACAATATACTCATACCTACGCCAGAAATATTCTGGTGATGAGGAGTGTTAGGTTATCAAGGAACTTTCTTTTATGTTGAACTTGATAAATTTAGATAAAATGTTTCCAATTTAAGTTTTAACATCCATGTTTTTACATAACTTGAATTAAATACCCTTTTAAAAAATTATAATTATGTTGTAGTTCTAAAAACAATTCCTCAATACTGATGTACACACGGCAAACTTCAAAATTAATGCTTATTATGCCCATCTCCTACTTACAAGATCATTTTAAAAATTAGAAAATGAAATCCATTTTTACTATTTTTCCATCTAGTTGAAAAACTTGCTACAGTTCATTTACCTGGGTAAATAGTTCAGGATAAATTAATACACGTAGTTCAAATGCAATATTTCAATTTGGACATAAGTTTTAAAAATCTTCTAGTTTAAAACTTACAAAAGACCAGGACCTTATAATATAGTACAGTATTTAAAATCCATGGAAAGATTGTATTACTGTATGGGTTGAAATCCAATTATATGAGCCCCGTATATACAAACAATTCTATGAATTTAAAAGATTTTTGTCTTCAATGTTATCATATTAATTATGATATAAAATCAATGCATTTTCTGAGTGTATAAAGTGATGCTATCATTTGCATATTATTTTCCAAGTTATCCTGACCATAGGCCTCATGCTGGTAGATAAAGATAAGGAAAGATACAACACATGTTACGACTGACCCTCACAGATACCAGTTTTCACACATAGCCATTAATGAATAGCCTGCTGACCCACTAATTTTTTTCCTGGTAAACCAAAGTCCCCCTTTAAGATATAAGCATAGTTATATGCTTATGAACACTCATAGCGGATTAAAACGAAGGATAAATAAAGGTTAAATGCGATTAAATCCCTCAAATTCGCAACGTTTGTCCTGATCAGTTTATGCAGTTCATTAAACAATCGCTTATATCGTATAACTAAAGCGTGTGGTATTTGAATATAAGGACACGTATACTATAGTATTTGTTTATCGGACCCCCGCAAACGTATCGCCTATAACCTTGTTAGGCTATTTTCTTTAATATTTTGTCATCCGTTGCATTGTATTTGCGAAATTGAAGAAACATACGGGAAATGGCGATGTGAAGGGAAAAACATAAAAAAGTCTAAAAATTGGCACGTCCCGAAAACTTTTTATTCTGACTATACATTCAAAGGAAAACAAGTTCCGTTGATTTTAACAACTTTTGTGAATTTTTCGACCATCTAAAGGTAACTCAGCCACCATTTTCTCAAGCAGCGGAAGTACACTATTTCACTTTTGATTAATACGGTACCCTAACTACGCTTTCCGCTGGGTACCAAAGTACTTTCGTTGCTTGAGAACATTTCGGCTTAGCTACTTTTTGGTGTTTATGAAGGTAGTCGAAAAATCAAATCGCACACAAGTTGTTAAAATTGACGAAACCGTGTTGGTGTTTATGAAGGAAGTCGGAAAGAAATCAAATAAGAATTCGATAAAACAGTGTGCCTATTTATAAAATATATTTTTGTCAAAACGAGCCATCGGAACAACCTGAACATTGCAATACCATTTGCCTACATGACAATAAAATTTATGTAAAACTATACATCTGAAGCGTATAATACGTAATACAGTTCTATTGTTATCGACAGTCAAGTTGATCAACGGGCAGCACTTGAATAGGGCTTTAAATCAGACATTTAAAGAGGCGTTCCTTATAACTTTGATTGTTTAAATCGATTCAGGAATATTATACATTAAATGAGAATCATTGTCGCTTAAACTCCTTAAATTTTCAACAAAAAGCTCCCACTAATTACCGAGAAAAAAATGAAAACATATTCCGTAAATAGCCGAAATAGTCGCGAGTTGTTTCCCTTTGACCACATAATAATAAAACGTTGGAAGCGATAAATTATTATTGGTGATTTAAATCTATTTTTGACATTATGGAGACATATTTGCGCACACTTTCTTCTGACAAATTATGACAATTGATAGTGCTTTGTACATTTAGCTCCTTTAATGTGATAATAGAGAAAATATGCTAGTTATAGGGAATGCCTCTTTAAATCGAATAAAGACTTGGGTCGAATAAATTATCCGATCTTTATCGATCTCAACATTCTTACGTCTTTTTTGCTTTCTGGATGACACTGCACTCATAGTTTTTAATATAAAATAAATAAAACGAACGTAAAAGCATAGCTTCCTCTATTCCATTTTACGACCATATGCATGTTACGATTAATACGTGATCGATGTATGCGTATTCGTGCAAACTTGCTGCCCAGTCGTGGTGTGCCTCTTTAGGTCGCATAACGTTAGGTCACTGTCCTTAGTGATTTAACCTAGGTCACGCCCAATGGTTGTTGTGCTTCATTTGGTCATGGGTTTCTGTGGGCACTGCTCAGGGTAGTTGTGTCGTGGTGGTTCTGATTTCTGTGCTCGGTTGGTTGGGTTCAGCGTTACTTTCCCTGTCGGATTTTCTCATACCTTTTTTGGATTAAATGGAAAAAGGTTTTAAAATATATGTCTCGCTGCCATTTTGTGAGTAGCGTTCAAACTGTTTGAAACTCATACGGGAACTTGTATATAATATTGTTATATGATGCGTCATTATTATTCAAGTTCAAACAATATATACGTTTTGAATGACCGAGCATAACCAGTAGTATGTAGGTAATAAGACAAGAATGTAATGTACCTGTGTCTCCATCCGGATTTGAACCCGGATCGCCGGGTAGACTGTCACATACCGATAAAAATTATGACGGTTTGTCGAAAACAAACCACGGTGTTAAGACTTAGCTTATGTATGTTCTATCTATCTTTATTTACAAAGTATATACACTGGATATATCAATATTAAAATCAATCCGTTGGCCAATCATAGATTTGTTTTATAAGTATAGATATTGATAACATGCATTTTATTAATAGAGGATAACTTGAAGACGTTGTACGACACTGTAAACAGCATGTACGATGTAGTAAATCAAAAGCATTTTACAAATCGCTGGCTTAGAATGAGAAGGTCGTAACTACAAAATCAATGTTTTTTTTAGAAAGCATGAAAACTGTCTGACAATCACTCTTTACTTATGGTAAAACAAACGTTTTCAACTTCAGTTGGGTTAACATGACAACTTCAGATTTTCATGAAAATAGGCTCATAAGTGTAGATTTCAAATATGCATTAGTCATATAAGGTCGTAAGTAGCCGTTACGACCTTCTAATTCTAAGCCAGCGAAGTATCATTTAAGGTTTACGGAAATCTGACATAGTCGAACGTAAATTAATCTTAGGATTTATCGTAAAGTTTGTTTATTGTGGAATTAAAGCGGATCAGATGTTGAAATCAAACGGGGCCATATCTCGTGACATACCTTCACGTATCACGCCTCCTTATGATATTAATTTCATCAATGAAAACAAGCTGTACGATTTGAATATACAATTGAACACATCGCTGGCTTAGAATAAAAAATTCGTAAGCGTTACTTATTACCTTATAAGACTATTAATGCATATTTGCAGTTCATATCTTAAGACGCTTCTTATGAGCCTATTTTCATGAAAATCGGAAATTGTCATGTTGACCAAATTGAAATTGGAAAAGCTTGTTTTACCATAAGTAAAGAGTGATTGTAGTTACGACCTTCTCATTCTAAGCCAGCGACATTACCTTTAATAGCTAATAGCCATTTTTTTATTCAAATGATGACAACGTTTATTTACAAATGCTAGCGCTTATTAGAATTTTTTTTCTTATCAAGTTCGTATTTGTGACGGGTCCGTGTGATTCATTGATATAAGCGTAAGTAGCGATGTTGGGGTTGAGGGCTGTCATGGGTTTCGATCCAGGTCGTATTGATACTGCTTAGCGTAAAGGGTATTTACAAGAATGTTGGCCAAGCAACTGGCATAATGTAAACAGCTCAGTGTGTCTCCGTAGATCAGTGGCTAGTACGCTTAGCATCGTATCTGACGACCCTGGTTCAAATCCTGGTGAAGGCACTCATATAATTTTATGTATTACATGCATGTCATATTTCACCAGAAAGCTGACTGGCAAATAAAGGCTATGCTCGTTATTAAGTGTATCGATCATCTAAATTAGATTTATTATCTTAATTTTAAGATCGAATAAAACTGTACAAGTACTATCTTATCCTATGTGTTTTGGGCGAGAGAGTCCAGATAAAAAACTTAACGCAATATTTCGACACGCCACTTTTGTGTGATGATCGCAAGGAGCTACTCACGGGAAATGTAATGGCCACAATAACACCGACCCCCATATCGCTTGCTTAAAATGAGTAGGTCGTAAGTACAAAATTGATACTTTGAGAAAACACGACAAAAATGTCAGAAAACTACTCGTTACTTTATGATAAAACAAGCTGTTTCAACTTCAGCTCCGTCAATATGACAAGTTCCAATTTTCATAAGAATAGACTCATAAGAAACGCCTTGTGATGCTGATGTTATATATGTATCATTCTCATAAGGTCGTAAGTAGTAATTACGACATTCTCATTCTAAGCCAGCTATAAGCAACACACCGATGTGCTGATTTTAAATATATATTAGTCTTATAAGGTCGTAAGTACATGTAGTACTCATTTTAAGCCAGCGACAAATACATGAATTCATTCGAATGACTGCCTCACTAAATCTTTCATCTTGTCATTCATACCTCCGAAAACACACCTGATAATGTCGTTCCGACCTAATTTAATGAATAATTAATTATTATCCGCAATACGGTCAAAGTACAAAGGTATTCTCTAATTTCCGATATATTGAATTAAAGCCTACGAGGACAAAAATGGAACCTAAAGAATAAAAGATGACAAAAAGAGCTCTTAACCTTTAGATGTAGGACACTGTGCGATAGATAACATTACCATTAAAAAACCTATTATACTGATACATCTAAACGATACACGAAACGTTGATACATTTAAGACTAAGACTAACCCACATCAGATTTAAGCATTTAAAGTGTTTGATTATTTATATGGTTTGTCATTTCTGTCAAAATAAACATCGGCATTTGTTTGAGATTGGATTAAAATTGAGAAGGCGTTAAACGAGGTAAGATCGAATAGCACCGAGATATGTTAACATCGTTTAGGTATTGAGTTATTGAGTTATTGTTCATACATAAATGAGTCGTTATTGTTAATAATCTGAACACATGGCTGGGTTTTTGGTATCAATGTCTGGCAATGCCTGATCTTCACATTTTTGAATGAGCTAACATGTTTTTCACCGGTTCAAATGCAAATGAATGGGGTATGCTAGTATGCTATTGACGATCGCTGCAGTTTGAAAGCCACAGTCCTTGTGCTAGCAAAGTACTAATAGCCACACCGACTGTCTAGTGTCACTGGTTGTTTCATTTTAAGGGCCATTCATAAGTTAAATACGTAGCTTATTTTCTCGTTGACCAGATTAATCCTGCCTCGGTACTAGTATATGATTTCGTCCGTTTGACGAGGAATTTCTATTGCTTGAGCATGCCATTCACTGAAATTTTTTGTAATCAATGTTAATGACTTTATGATTTATTGTAAAGTGATTTAAATATATCACCGCTCAATTAAGAAATTTTGGATAAACTATATTTTGAACTTACTCAATCAATTAGTATAATATTAACATACCTTATAAAGAAATCATATTTTTATTTGAAATTTTAAAAACAGAGTAAAAAATGTATTGACATATTTAGCCATTTGTTTACATGTACTATTACTTATATTATCCGCTCTATTCAACTAACAATTTTTAGTTATGTTAATATTTGTAAAATAAAATTGGATTTGGTCTGTTGAAATTGTCTGTTAAATTTGTCCGATATACATAATGTAGTATAAATCGAACAGAGGGCAATGGACGTTGGAAAAAGCAGGAGTTGCCATAAAGTTCATTCAAGACCATGGGACAGGTCAACTACAATTGGTGGTCATTGTATTAAAGTCGTTGCTGTTCAGCGCACAAGAGAAAATACTATGTTTTGGCGCTAAGTCCTGGCTTTGATTTAACCTGAAGGAACGGACATGTAGATCCTCGGAATCAAGTCATATAAGCTGTTTATGTCGCCTTCACGAACTCTCATTCGAAGAATTCAAATAGTTTCGAAATTAATATCTCCAAATACAACTAACGATTGTATTTTGTACATTACGTGCTCGTTTATAATTTATTATGGAACAGGTTAGTTTTACTTTCCTGATATATTTTGACAGATGGGTTATTTAAAAATAAAATACATAATTTATTGTAAGTTAAGTTTTGATTGCAGTGCAGTAGAAATATTCATTTAGATTTACTCATAAATTATTATAACTTGTAAATTATAAATGATACTGATACGCAGACATACGTGTACATATCATATGGGATTTAAACAACAAATCTATGCACTGATTTGAATTGTCCGGATATTAGGAACTAGACTTTACAAAGTTATGTACTTCAGTGTATAGTCAGTCCAACATTGTACATTTGTAGAACACATTACATGAAAATGTCGTCAAATTAAAAACAGGGCAGTAAGAATATCGAGTAATGCTTCAATGATCGAGTTTGTGAAATAACAAATATCACACAAATGTTTAAAGTATATCTTACAAAGACGTCCTTACTAAATAAAGGATGTACGGATATCATAAAACTTGGAACATATCCAGTATACTTCAGTATTAGGTTTCATCTTACAGCTGAATTTTAAGACATTACAATCGTTGCCAATTAAAATTTGTATTATCTCTGAGAATTATAACTCCTTTTTTTGCCAGGCAGACAGACACCGAATTTTGTTTTTTGAGAATGCCTTGGGCAGTAGCTATCTATTAAATATTTTAAAGTTCGAATCCCACCCAACCGGTAGAGGGTTAATATGAGAATTGAAATTTGACCAATGACACCGTTTTGCGTACGTCCGTTAGTCTGCTGATAGTTTATAAAAAACCGGATTTGCTTTGGTTGAACATTTCAGATATATTGTTCCCAGCTGTTGAATATGGTCAAGAGTCGCCGTATATGGTTTGAAACGATTACAATCCCTTAAGCAAGAGAAAGTAACATAATTACATAGTTCATATCCTGTTATTGTTTTATATTTTAAGAATTGAAACCATCGGTAAAGATGATGAACGCATACAATATGGACGCCACAAGTCCACCAATACTGTTCCATGCGTCATCTAGGCGGAAAGAGAAGGAATTTTGGGAAACTATCAAAACACATCTGACATATAAAGGTAAGTGCAACAATTACTTTAAAAATAGATTCATGATTGAAAAAAACTGAACATATTTTCTTTGCCCGTATGATCTATTGCGACAGTGGCGAAGTATAAATTGATACTGATTGATACTGTGTCGTTTGCTTGCGTTCCATCGACAGTCGTGTTCTCTCTGCTTAATTGTCCGACAACATTTGGCTTCGAGAGAAGATTCATAAACGATTGTCTGATATAAAGAATCTTGGTGCGCTACCCTAGCTCTTTCCGAATTGACTCCTTGGTACTGTAAGGATCCATGTGCCCATTACTGATACACGCGAGACTGCATATTGCCTACCAACCAGTTTCATCTCTTGCTGCGTCTTAAGCACCGAAGTGTTTCAGAAATATCCCGCCTGAGATTTGGACCATGTAAACGGGTCAGATTTCCTAATGTTTGAGATAGTATCAACTGAATTCTTATAAAAAAGTCGATAGACTTGCAACAAACATTACAATAAAGTCAAACACTCGCCAAATTGTTAACGGTGCTTCAATATTATTTACACCATTGGTTCATGAAAAAATACGCCTTTGGAGAATTCAAACATTGATGTTGCAAGTGATTGCATAACATGTTTGAAGTAATTTATACATACATTATATGCCTACCGAGAAACTGCGGCATGTTGTATTATCATCCATGGAATGCAACGTATATAGCATTCAAGGCATGTTAAAATGCAAATACACTTTAACATGAAATTCTGCTCATCGCTTGGTAGCTAAGTCTGACATTTGTGTTCATATCAGTCCAAGGGCAAACTATTATGTTAATTATTAAAACATCCAAGCTATCTTTGAACTTGTCTGTGCTTAGACGAAGATGCATACATTAAAGACCTGGATTTTGGCCCTGGGCCAACTAAATTTGGTCATTACTTTCTCAGCATGTGGTAACTGATTTTTAAGATATCTGATCATATTGTACCCTATTACACAATATTATGCAACATTGCACAGCATGTTAATTAGTTTACAAGAGGCCCTTGTATTAGATGCTAACACAACAAGAGTTCTCTTAATGGCAGGAAGTTATAAAATATGCCTATAGTAAAAAATAAAAGCAGGAGAAACTCAGATAAAATTACCGGAACAATAGTTGGTACAGGTGTATGGGGGAGCATACTAAGTAGCTCACTGCGGAATCCTGTTCATGTATCCGTATACATGTGTGAAAACCCCTGAACCATCAAGATTGACATATCTATTGTGTTGCTTGAAAGGAGTGATTAGACACAAGTGCATAAAACTAATATAAAGTTATAAATGTGGGAAAATCTGAACATATAGTATACAGTATGCCCCAAGATTAACATTTCTCAATAAAGTATTCCTTGATATAAGTGAATTGATATTATTCATACCATATAAAACTGTTATTTTTGATGATTTTGGTTAAAATGTTTTAAATACAAAAACAATTATTAACCTGATCTATGTGTATTATGTTATCTTTTATTTATAAAAAAAACTATTAGGTATATTCACAGACATACACTCGCAATACATATCCTGTCCTCTTTGGTATATTTGGTTAGTTTTGTTCGCATCTGGTGTGGGTGTGTATTTATTTAAATAACTCTTGGGGAATATTAATAAGTAAATTAGTAAATATTTGGCAAATAGTTTTTACACACTCGAACCAGATGGAAACACAAATAAAATAAATATATCTAATTACACAAATTAAACATACACACAACATAACACATTTTTTCAAGGGTACTACATACAGTAGCACTTTATTGATTATCAGTAGCTGTATATGGGCCTCTTGTCCCTTACACTGATCAGTTACTGTGTTTTATGACCCCAGATAATCACTGATAGTGATCTCATGCTGGCACAATGCTGGCATCATGCTGATCCCTCTATAAAGTTCTGGACCAGAAGCAAAGAAGGAAAAATGTACCCATTTAAGACGCATGTAAATAAGAGTGTCTGTCAATATGTCGGACAATAGCTATACATAGCTACTATGTTATTTGTTGTAAATAAAATCCGACTTGTATTGTATTGACATTGTGCGGGATGTTGCATGTTCGAACCTCACTTTCCAGTTTCAGGCCATCATGTCACCCAAAAATAGATGGACACATGAGTCACTCAGGGGAGGTTAAGGTGGCGAAAGGAGAGAGGAATTGTATCTGATTTGAGTATAAGATGCCTTACGCGTAGTGATTCCCCCAGCATTATAACCCCAATGACCGACATATTACTCGTATTTACCATAGGCATTTATCTTCAGGTTATTACGACAAGTTTCCCACACCTCGTTTACTCCGAGATGCCCAAGATGAGTACAGAAGTATCAAACTGGAACCTCCATTGGATGCAACAGGAAAGCCACTACCATACCCTGCACTTACAAATAAAGCTGAGATTATTGATAGGGAAGCTATCCAGACCATAGACTGTCATGCACTCGGTGTATGTTTTAAACTATTTTCATGTTCCCTTTGTACATTGTTTCCCGTTTTAGTCTTTATTAGCTGCCTCATGTACGATAATTGCCATGCTCTTCTTAATGTACCCTTTCTTGGTAATTATCATTTGTGTCAGTCGTGGCTGGGAAGGCCAAACGTGAGAATTGCCCATGCTTAAACCATTGCCCTATCAAGACATTAACAATTATGCCGTATAAATTCGCCAATCAGTTCACCTGCTTCATTATGATCATAATCAAAAGGTACCATAACGTTAACGGCATGATATAGTTCATCAGGAAACTTTTATATTATAATTTGCGACACCATTTAAACAAGTCGATAGTGATGCAATGCAATAAAATGGCAAAGCCTTCTTCATGATGGTACGTAGTACTTCAGTAATGAAAGTGATAATAATTATATTGATTGATATGGGACACTGGTCCACAGCAACACGATGCAGATCAGTGATTGTATGATATAGCTAGTACAAGCTCGTACTTCTGTACATATAGGCTGAATTATAGAAACCTTCTGTAGGTCACAATTCTGTTTTATCTTAAAGGCACCGAGAGTTCTTGCTTACGAAGATATGTACAAACTGGTGAAATATCTCACCGGGGAATGTAATAACGACGTGGAAAGACTACGGGCAATATTCCGCTGGATTGCTTCACAGAATCTCAAACAATGGCATGACGAGGTCTCCTTCAACAGGTAAGGAAATATAGATGTGTTCAGTGCAGTAACCAACTCGAGGGTTGCCTGCAAGACTGTCGTAGTAACTGCTTATAATTAAACAAGGACAAACAACAGTCTTGCAGGCAACCCTCGAACTGTCGATTCAAGTGATGCTAAACATGTCGCATTCGGTGCCCTTAATCTGTCCAATACTATTGTCCGTTCATTTATATAAAATACGGACGCATGTTAAACAATTTCAATTTAGTGTTGGGAAATACTAATAAATTACAATTTGTTAAATTAGTTAATATGCAGATGCATACAGGAAAATGAAGCAAACAATAACATGATCATGATCAATGTAAGTTAGAAGTTTCGAATAAGAAACAGTCACATTAACTGCATTTAATTTCGTGTTAAGAAAATGTAAAAATTTGGATAGCGTGGAACAATATTGTGTTATAATTATAATTGTATTTCACAGAGATTCTGCAGCTTACTACTTGGCCAGAATTCGTGCGAAGAAAGCGAATCACAATCAACTCTTACAGCGAATGTGCAGGTAAGTTGGCACTTGAATGCATTTTATGCCAATGCTCAATCTTAAGTACTTGTATATGCGGCGGGCATTCAATCTAGCTTTTTTTTTAGTATGTTCCTCGTTGGACATTCAATTCATTGCAGCCTTCCCTGTCGGATTTTTCATTATACATGCATGATATTGTTCAGGCTTGAATCTGATTTCAGGCTTTTGAATCCAGAAATATCCTTCTTTGTCTATATCGAAAAGTAGAATTTCAGGCTTTGAAACCACCTGGATTTCCAGGTTTAAGAATGATTGGTTATAACAGGCCTGATTATAGTTTTAACTTGTTTCTACGAGTAATTACCAACCTATATTAATTTACTGTTCATGTTATTTGGCACATGGACTTGGATCTATTTAACGCATCTAGAGAGGTAGCAATTGAATAAAGATTGTCCGAATGATAGTTTAGCGGGTTGCATTTTGTAATCAATACAATCACAGGTTCTACAAATAAGTAATTGTCTCTAAAATATGCTATTTTCTGACGGTTAGCAGTACTTAATTTAAATTGATTAAAGTAACATTATTGCCCCCACAACTTTTTTCCTGATCATTCGTTGCATACAATGATATATGGAAGCATAAGGCTGTTTCTTAACAAATGACCAATACTCGACGACAGAACGTTAACTATATTGTCGAAATAGCAGACCAAATATCATATTTAGCAATTTGTATGGTGAACAAAAGATTCATTTTACAAGAGTTGCTTCCCTTAGACTTGAATCTTGCATTTATTGTTTACAAATTGTCATTTTTGTCTACAAACCACCTGGATGTTTGTTTCATTTTATTCCATCTTATCGTGTTTTCCATATTTTGGAATCAACTAAAGTGCTCCAATTGCATCATTCTGCAGAGAGATTACCAAGTTACAACTTATCAAAATAGCAGTTTTAGACTTAATGTGGCTTTAATAAATACATGGAAATTATTGTATTATATCCTAACTGGTACCTCTAACAATCCAACTTAATTTAATTACTGTTTTGCACAAACTGAATGATATTTAGTTATGATAAATGCAAATGCTACTTTATTTCTATCTCATTTTAGTTTGGCCAACATATATTGTGTAAAGATACGTGGCTACGTTAAAGGTGTTGATTATGGTCTGGGCCAAGAACTGACAGAGTGCGACTCCACGTGGACTGCTGTATTGGTGGATGGGGCATGGCGTTTGTTGGATGTATATTGGGCCACGTGCCACCGTGTACATTCTGGGGATAGTTCCTGGGAGTTGATCGATGATGGTCAAAGTGACATATCCTCACTGGCCTCCACACCACGTGGTGCACCAAGGATCTCCAAGACGGAATATGCATACAATGATTATTACTTTCTGACGGGTACCATTTTTCATCAGTATCTATTGATTTAAATTATATATCTATGTTACTAGCTATTATACATTTTAATTGTACTATTGGTACGGGGTGCAGTACTAGACAGACAGACTTTCGTTTGTAATTTATTCTATTCTCAGTTCAATAACTGGTAGCAACGTGGTGAGCGAAGGGCTTGTCGCAGTCAGTCGGAATCTTTATTCCCATGATTTTGCTAATCCCGTCTTTAAACGTACGTACTACCAACTGCCAAAGAACGCGGTCATCAAGATTGTTTAACTTCCCTGTATTGCTACCTTCCCTGTCTGATTTTCTCATACCTTTTTTCAGATGTATTTGTTTTCATAATTAACAAGTTACTGGGTTTAAATCCAAGTGAAGTTATTACTATATAAACGTATTACTTGCACGAATTATATCGGTGCATACTGACGATATGATATTATTATATTAATAATATATTGAACTATTGTTTGCAGATCCAGAACAATTCATATACTCACACTTTCCAATTGATGAAAAATGGCAGCTCTTAGCACGACCCGTATCATTGGACGAGGCGAAGCGAATGTCGCTGCTGAAGAGGAATTTCTTCAGTCTTGGCATGGATATAATTTCGCATCCCAGATACATTGTGGAATGCGAAAATGGCGAAGAACAGATAACATTCTCCACTCCACCAGATGTGAAGACCAACTATAAATACGAGCTGTACGTGGAATCCGACGGTGGAAGTTTAGAAGAACTACATAACCTTAGCCTAGAGCGATATGCTTTTCTCGAAAAGGTCACAAAAGAAAACCTCCTCAATGTTAAGATGCGATTCCCGGCTGTTGGAAAATACAAACTGAAGATCCTAGCCAAGGAGCACGAGGAGCGATCGTTTTACTACACAGTAACATACATTATCGATGTACTGTCACAACTTGAAAACTGCCGCCCATTGCCAAAGAATGAAAGAGGAGAATGGGGTCCAGGTTTGGATACTGAAGAATTAGGACTGGACCCTCTTACTCATGACGCCGGAGAGGTACAGGCTGACGACGGTAAAGCTGAAGTCAGATTTGGATTGTCTAAACCGATTGAGTTTAAACATAAACTTGTTACAGGTGACGATGAAGAACTTGCTAACA
Organism: Spisula subtruncata; assembly: GCA_963678985.1. Lineage (NCBI taxonomy): Eukaryota > Metazoa > Mollusca > Bivalvia > Venerida > Mactridae > Spisula > Spisula subtruncata. The sequence continues at coordinate 5,308,572 of OY787665.1, read as the reverse complement.
GAGTAATCCATCGCGTCGAAAATGCAGAAGCCGTGTTTAATATCAGGGTACCAGATGAAGGCGAATATGCATTCAACGTTTATGCAAGAGAAGAAGGCGACAAGGGCGAATTCCCTAACGTGTGTAATTATCTTCTGAAATGCGACGAAGAGCCTGAAGACAAGCAAGCATTTCCTGAAATTGCTTCAGAAAAGCTTGGACCCACTGCAGCCTTTGAAGATTTTGGAATGAAAAATATTTCGATTATGCCTGCTTTGATGTTAGCTCCAGTAACTGGCGAGGTTACCTTACAATTCAAACTATCACATCAAGCTGTATTTATCCCCGAACTGCTACTACATAACGATGACGGCTCCAAGACAGACTTCTCTGAATACACCATGTGGGACATCCTCCGTGGTGTGGCAACATTTTATATAACACTACCAAGAGTTGGAATGTACAGTCTTGCCATCAGAGCTAAACCGTCCGTGGAGGCGGAAAACTTTACACCGGTTTTCCATTCCATTGTGGACGCGATCATTCCCAAGAAGCAATGTTTGCCATGTCCACAGCAGTCAATCGATTGGCCATCAGAATGTCATGTTTTAAGACCTTTGTCAGGTGTATTGGCTGCAAGGGAGATGGTACATTTTGAAATCGATTTCCCGAAGGCTATGGAACTGATCGTCACCAGTGGAAACGGTTCAAAACTTCTGAAAAAGAACTCGAATGGAGTTTGGGAAGGTGAAGTGCTTGCTGGCAATGAGGACTCAGTAGTGACCATCTCTGTCAGATATAGTGAAGTAGACGAGTACCATTACATTCTAACTTACAAGGTAAGTATTAGCAGTAACCGGTGGTAAAAGGCTGTTAGTTCAAAACGTCAACATATCCTCGAGCTTAAAAATACGTGAATCTTGTACTCACCATTGATTTACTGAACTCTGTTAAATGAAGATCATAGTTCGTATCGCTCAACTTAACAAGAAGAGTAGTTTAACACCAAATGGTTCATACAAGTCAATATTATGGACATAGGACTTTATCAAACAACTGTCAATCAACTCAGCAAACGGTTTAACAAATAAATTATTCAGTGTAAGCATGCCCGTCCAAAAGATGCTGACAAATCTCCAACTAATCGGTCACATATACATGTATTAGGAATGACCAACAATGTGGATAGTAATGAAAATTGATTAACCAATTATGTTATCTAATGAAAATACGTTGTTATCATCATCATCATCATTATTATTATTATTATTATTACAAACTGAGCATACAGGTTGCTTGTATTTTGTAGTGATTTAAAACACTTGTATAACTCACTGTAGGTAATAGAAAGAGACGAAATCATTGGTGAAAAACTCAGACAATTGGACAGATACAAAGCTGCTGTTACAAGGGCTGAAGAACTTAGAGAAACGGGCAAACTCCCACCGAACTTCGACTGGTCGAAGCTGGAGGCTGTGGACGAAGACGAACTGGAGGACCTGGTAAGTGGGCATAAACGTGTTACTGTTAAGATCTTTGTCCATTCCATTGTTAGTCCCGTTTAGTTTTCAAATCCAAAACCATATCCCTGAGTGTTAGATGTTATTCGTGTAATCAACCATCCTCACTAAAGCTTCGTTTTGTAATTATAAACTGGAAATTTGTTCCATTTTTTAGCTGTTCAAACAAATAAACCCCGAGTGTTAAATGCTTTTCATTTAATTAACCGTCCACTATAATGCATTGCTTTTATGTTTTATTTATGTTTACACCTTAGATGGTATACCTACATCTAATTGGTTTGTGGCAGTATGTTTCCATTTGCTTTTAAACCTCCATTTGCTTTTTATACCCATTTGTATTTATATGATTCACGAAAGAGGCAGCCATTGTCGCGTTTTCATCGACCGTCTCATTAGTGTCTTCTAATTTTACATCTTCATGTGCGCATAACGCTTTCTACATGTTTTGATGTCGCTAACTATTCCGCAAAGCATTTAATCTTTCATGCTCTACTTGCTTAGCTAAGTATCTGGGTAAGTATTGTCATTCTTCTTTATCTTTATTTGGTGTTGGTCTAGCACTATGTTGTATGTATTGTATTATCACTTTACTTTGGACAAGTATTTATTGTGTGTATATGGGTTTGGTTTTGCCTTTGAAAGCGCATAGTATGGCGTGGACTTGAAACTGCCACAAACTGAATTAATTACTAGATTAAGTACAATATATGTCTCTTTGCTTGCTTATGTGGGTATAACAACATATTACTTCATTTAATTTATATATATTACTATTATTTACTGTAATAATATATTGTGTATCTTTGCATTATATACATATATTGTAAACTATATACTGTTGATTTAAAAAGTAATACTAATTAGTGACGTAACACATTCGAAAGAATAGCGGGGACAACAGTTAACTCAGGTATACTCAGTTAAACCTAGACAAACTTAGGTTACCTGATCGACGAGTTAATGTTTACAGCCGTTATCAATTGAATTTGAACGGACATTACTATTATACATCGTATATTCAAATCGTATTTATTCACTTGTATGTAGTACTGGTGGTTTGGTTATCGATTTGTTTGGGTCACTCAATGGTATACACGCACACGCATTGTGCCATATAATCGTATTTGTACGCATGTATAGCCACAGGTAACTGTATCATTGACGAAGACTGAAATATAAACCCCACATTTCTGTAAAAGAATCTTCATGTATAGAGAAAGAACATAAATTTTAAAAATTAATTGTTTCGTTTTTGTTTTGTTTTTAATGATACAGTTTCCTGTGTGTTTAGCCACAAAAGTAGAAAAAAATGATGATCAATATCATCATTAACGATAGTTTTATGTTACAATGCAAATTAACAATATCGTCTTTCAAATTGATCAAAATCATCTGTGACAATGATGTTGTTGAACGGGTAACGATGAATGCTATATATTAATTCAAGCCTGTTCACAAAAAACAACTACCATATCAAGGAAGTAACGCTCCACAAAGAAGGACATTGCAAAAGCAACTGCGATCAATATATTATGACTGTCATTCTTTCGAATATCATTTTAAATTGTATATGATTTTGGCAAATGGGAGTGAATCTAAAATTCTTTAGGCTTTCCTTATATCGTTTTTTTGTATCTTTTGGTGTCAGGGCTAACACAAATAGCATACGTTATAAGGTGCCACAGTGATGTAGGTATTTTAATGACACATAAGATAAGTGAGTATATCATCTATGAATTGTAACTTCAATTTAACTGAAGTGGTCGAACTACATGACATAGTTGTATATTGCGCTCTGACATCGAAAAAAATAAATAAGATAACTACATGTATATACATTGTATTTCCTTTACCATGTACATGAACAACTTATTTTATCAAAAAGTTTTAGACAACATATATTAACACCATTGATCATTAGCTTGTTTAATTCGGTATTTTATTTTGTTTTTAGGAGAATACTAAGTGTACACAGACAGTGCTGACTTTGTTGACGGCGGACCTACAGCTTACCAGCCAATATCTGTACTATGGAGAATAACAATCCAAAAATCTACAATGAAGAGTAGCAGATGCCTTCTTCATTGATAAATTAACGCTTATAGTAACTGCCATTTTAAGAAGATTGCAATATAATTCTGAAATGTGACTCATCACCTTGGCCTTCTTTGAAGTGTATATATACGTAGTTGTGAGTTTATATAATTATAAACTGTTGCTGTAGCAACTAAGGACTTCATAATTATACCAGTGGTATTTATGCACGGTTGTTGACAAGTGTTATTGTGATATTAGTGTAGTTATAGATTAGTATTTAAAATGGGATTAAGTAATTTTGATATTTTTAAAGTGGACTATTCAAAGTGATTGTGTTTCATTGTAAATTGTATTTACCTATTTACCATTTTGAAACTGTTTTGTAAATAGCTAGTGTATGTTTAGTCACCCAACAATTAAGGCAGCAGAATAGATGATGATCTACAAGCACAAAGTGACCCTTATAGTAAGAAAATGCTTATTATACTGCATATGATCTGAAGCTGTATTATGCTCTTTTCTCTTATTCCTAATTTTCTTGCCACTCATACCGGTGACTATGGGTTAACGTTTTCGAAATGATACATTAACTTACAAATAAAAAATTATTTGTAATTTCATGTTTTCTTATTCGAAATTATTATTTCGCTTATTCGAAATGATACGTCTACTTACAAATAGATTTAAAACTTATTCGAAAGGATGATTCGGTCATTAAAAATGTCATGTTAATTTATTCGAAATTACGCGTTAACTTACAAATGTATTAGACTTATCATGTCAACTGATTCGAATTGTCTGATGTTACCAAATGTCAATATTGTGTTTGTATATCACAGTAAAAGATGGTTGTTTCATTCTTTGCTGATATACGCAGTCGTGTACGTCTGTATCAGCAGATAATGTAAGCATGTCATACATGAAACCTAACACCTACATTTTACATATTATAGTTTCCATAATGTAGAATAGTTTAGTTGTTTGATATTTAGTATGTGTTTGTAGTAGTTTGCATATTTTCAATAGAAGGAAAGGTATTCATATTAAATCTGGCAGTCTCATGGATGACCCGTCGTTCAAAGACATTTTCAGACGTGTATTGTATTACACCTAGTAACATATCCCGGTATACCCTTGTACGCAAACTTATATATAATTTCACTGCAATGTTTTGTTTTGTATGTTTTATTTAAATATTTGCAACCATAGATGTTAATTTATTTATGTTATTATGTTATGCTCGCGAAAGTGCCAATCAACTTGTGATAGATGTTTTTTTTTCTTTGAATTATTATCCAAAATAAATTTTGTGTTGACGATGTTAAGCGTTGTTCAATTGTTAAGTTCCTTGTGTAATATATGCGACGAAGATCACAGTGAACTTGCTCCCAATTGTTTCAGCCGCAGCTTATAATAAGCAGTTTAAATCAGTACATTTCCGCACATAATGGTAACAAACGCATATATTTTTGTGAAATATGCCTATCATTTACCAAATCATACACCTGTTACGAAAAGAACAGAACAGAACATGTAGTTACTTGATTAAGGGTGGTATTCAGTATTGATCTTACTTGAATTAAGGATAAGGACAACCAATTAGATCTTACAATATTACACTCTTGGTCAGTAACATGCTATACATACTATTATTCACAAACTATACGAATTCGATTTGAACACCTCCTCATGTATATGCAGATTATCACAATAGGTACATAAACACACTTTGGCAGCACAAATGGAAACACGAATCAAACGAATTTCGAACCAAATGGAAAAAAGGTATGAGACAATCCGACAGGGTAGGTACCACTCAACCTAACCAGCCGAGCACAGAAATCAGAAACACCACGACACAACTACCCTGAGCAATGCCCACACAAACCCATGCCAAAACGGCGACCAAGTGAGGCACAGCAACCCCGGGGCGGGAAGACATGTAATGATGTTTGAGTCCAAGAAATCCTTTAGAGTTGGTACGCGTTCAAGTGATATAATTGCTGTATATGTTATTGCAGAATCCGAAGAACTGGAACAATCATGTTTGTAAGCAGGTAGTGCTGTGATTTTATATTTGAGTTTTTTTGGGACTTTGGCAACATCTTGAATAAAATATTTTGCGATTCTAACACACTCGAGTCTTTATTACGAACAATTTTGATTTAAAATGTGCGAGTAGATGTTTCTTAAATGATTTGTTGTATTTAAATCACTAAAGGAAATTTGTAATTTATTGATAATTTCATTTAATTAAGTCTTGAAAATGAACTAATTTAATTCAAAGCCAGTCCCTACTTTTTGATATTCATGACCATATTATTTTGTCACAGAACAGACACTGGAAACACTTTTGCACATTATATGTTGAATTTCACTTTGCAATTTGATTAATTTAATCATTTCATAGGTCATTTCCAACAAACCAAATAGTTAATGTCAACAGCCAAACCTATAAAAGTTGACATTGCGTCGGTAACATTGTAACGGTAATGTATAGCAAATTATCCAAATTGTTTCATTTGAAAACCTTAGGTAACTAATAAATTTGTTATAATGCGTAATGTCAACTTCTTCAACCAACTTCTTGGTATATATGCTTTAGTTCCCAAAGAATAAACATTTAAAAGTTCTGCCTATTTAGTACTTGATCAGCCTTAATACAACGATACTTATCCAAGAAGGCAAGAACTAAATGGCATTGCAAAGTGCTTTGAATTTACGAAGTATTCAACTGTCATTATCTTGCAATATGCTCTTGTCATTTATGCTTCGAGTAATGGTGACTGTTCCTAAGTTGGTATTTTCCCACAGGTTTGGCTGTTGTTATAGTTTATCATTGCCAGGATGGGAAGAACGTTATTATCATATTTGCGCAATTTCCTTAAAATCAGACCCTAACATTTGCTTCATTTCTTTACATGATTAGATAGATCTGACTACACCACAAAAGAGGTCATATTCAAATGACCACTTTAGTGCACGATGTAGCATGGTTATTCTACTGAAAGAACAGAGCGAATACTGACTAACTTAACTCGCTATGTACAGATGTATAAAGTTAAAACATCTCTTTCACTGTTAAATACTGCAGAAATTATCTGCACTTTCAGATTTGTGAAAGTAGCTATCGGATTTGATGATGTAAAGTTCACATCGACATGACACCATATGGAGTGTTGTCAGATCCTATATCGGTGTAAAGTAGTGGAGCTAATATGGGTCTGATTTAAATGAGATTGATATAAATAAAGTTGCGCTTGTTAATACTCTAATGCATAATTATGAGTAGTGAAAGTAAAGCTACTAGCCTCTGAATTAATTCCAAAAATGCAGTTTATGATATTTTCTTGCATCTTTTGTGATTTAGTTATTTAAGTCTTTCATCGATACCTCCTGATGATGGTGCTACAAAATTTTAATCATACATTATTTAATACTATTGATCTCATTTCAATGACACATTTCATTATTTATAAAAAAAATACGTGTATTATTCTCACACCATAGTGTTTTGTTATTTTCAAGACACTTTTGGAGGCTAGTAGCTCTAATAGAAATGGGTCGTCTTTAGTTTTAACAGATAGAAACCCGATGGATTGAGCTTATTGAAACTCTGACCTTATAGATAGACTGACTAATCCCACAATATCATCTTTGAAAGATAAGTAACAATTATATCACATTTCACAATGCTATATATACTATGTATACTTTCTGCAAACTTCACTCACTGTCAAGTAACACTAAATATGAATTAAACGGAAGCAATAATATTTATCAAATCAGTGAAGAATTTGACGTAGTTAGTAATTTCATTCTTTGCTAGTAATATTGTGTTTTGTATATCATTAACTCTTTTAACTATGTTTAACAAGTTACATTTTGCATAACTTATCTACTCATGTGAATCAAAATGGCATTGCAGATTATTTTACTGTTTCATCATGACTTTTGTAAACCAACTTTAAAACGCCGGTCTAGAAGTCCAGGGAGATATTAAGTAAATTTGTTGATATTCTTTGTAAACAAGACTAGCCTAACACTGATAGTAATTAATTTAATGGTTGTCGATTAAGTTATTAGTTTATATCAGATGTATATTATAAATGATTTGATTACCATCTAGCTGAAGCGTTTACTGGCTGCGTACCGACGTGAGATGTACCCCGAAGATGTGCCGACAGATAACAATGATGTTCTAGCTGATTGTAGCGGTGACGAGTTTGGTGAGACGGTGAGTCTTGATGGTGAAGAATTGGCGAGAGCTAAAGCTCTGAAACCCGATGTTGTTGATGCTAAACAACAAACAGAAGAGTAAGTAGATCTGGCATTTATTATATCTTTTTTTAACATAGGATCTGTCGGTTAAGATCGGTTAACAATTTGACCATAACCATATTCCGGTGATATGATCGAATAGTTAGAACTTGCTCTTCAGAAGCTTGTTACAAACTGTAGAGGACAAGAGTTTAGCATTGATAAGATGAATTAAATATTCCATTATTGAATGTTAGGTCTCACACTGGGAATTAAAAAAACTCCCACGAAGAAGACAAAAGTCGTAGTCATAGGCGGAGAATATTTTGAAAACAAAGAGAAATATTTTTTTAAAAAGTTAAATTGTTTTCGAAGGGATCCAATTGTGCGGGTAATTTCTGACTTCCACGTTCAGTTAACTGGTAAGCTAAATAAGGGAAGAAATTAACACACATCATTATATCATGTCAAGAAAATATAACCATAATACATTAGTATAATACTTTAATAACTGAAAGATTCAAAGGCAGTTTGAATTTTATAACTGACTATTTAACAAGAATATTTGTGAATGCAGAAATGGTTTAAAGCCTTAATATCATTTGATGAGTCTTAATTAGCTCCTATAAGCATTTAGTAACTTATGCTTAGAAATGTTGTAAATGTTGCAAACAGAGAAAGCGATGAAACAGATGACGAAATCAAAGAATTGTGCGAAAAGAAAAGACAACTGGAACTAGAGAAAGAAACACTAAATGATGATAGAAGGAGGCGACAACTAGCCAGAGAGAAACGAAAACAACAACTTAAACAAGAAGTAGAAGTATTGGATAGAGAAGTGAGGGAACTAGGATTACAATATGACAGGAGAGGAGGTACAGTTAGTTTGATTTTGGGTTTCGCGTTATATTGTTACTAGTAACATGTTATGTATGACCATTGTCCATAAAGGTGTGTACTTATAAAGGATATTTCCTAACATATCGATGCATGACCAACGGTGCTTTTAATTTCATTTCGGTTTTTTGTTCACTCATATCCGGTTTTACATACAGTAAAACTTTGTTTATCGCAAGGAGTGATCGGGAGAGGTAAAATGCTCGAGATGAACCGAGTTCTCGAAATAACAAAAGGACATTAATTGATGATAAAAATGGATTCATGTTTTAATTTGCTCGAGATAGGCCGGGTGCTCGTGATATCGAAGTTTTACTGTATTCTCCAGTTACACTGTATATCCACTTAGTAAAATAACTTTAGGAAATAGCAACAGCTGGAATTCATTTAAGATGTGAAATAATGTTTGATTTTATATTGGAAGAGGGGTGGTTCCCTAACATTCTCCCCCTATGATCAGGAAAATAAATGGGCTATGTGATGTAACTGAAAAAAAAATTATATCTTATTTTATTGCAGGACCACGAACATGACACAATGTAATAAAAGAAACTTAAATATGGAACTACATTATGTAGGAATAATATCTACACCTTCACGGTACTGAAAACGTTGAGACAGATACGCTGTCCAGGAGGCATGTTGTATTCGTCACTTACAGTCACATAGTGTGGACATTTTGACAGTGATATCATCGTTTATGCGTACCCTTGCCCAAACGGGTAGAGTCAAGTTTAGTATTGGACTGTTGGCATAAGCATTTATACTTGTTTTACACCGTAAGAATGGATTGTTCCACTGCGTCACTCAATTCATACCCTAACTGGACTGTACAGTCACGTAGTTTGAATATACAAGTTTTGCATTTATACATTAACAATAGAAATGAATAAAATTCACATGTTTTGATGTTTGTTATTTTACTATTTACTCAAGACACTGTCGCTTGGTCATCAACACTTGAAAGTCTGTGGCACTTGACAATGGCGAATCTACTTTAACAATTGGTGTTGTTATTTCATCCGTGCTTCTAAATTTGAAGTGTTTTATCAAATTTGTGAATATCAAGAAAATTTCCATCTTTGCCACGCTGTCTCCTAAACACATTCTAGGACCTGAAAAACAAAGACTTGATGGTCGATGTAAAACCAGATGCATACACACTAACTGGTGTAAGATATGGCACATTCAAAGCACACTTCAGCTAAGCTTATACAGAAGGAACCACATGGATTCTGAACACAGCACATCACAAGGTTAATGGTCCCTTGCTAAACAAAATAATGGCAGTGATTGGACTTCATGTCACCTAAAAATAATGCACGTATGTTCAATATTAGTGTTAGGTAAGTAAAAGCGACCAAAAGATACCCATCGACTTCAAGATTGTTTTCTTCACAACTTGATCTAGTCCTAAAGACCATGGTCGTTCATGGACACCAAGGCTCCTAGTAATTGTCTTTACCTGTTTTTAAAATACAAATATATTCGATGATAATTTCTCATGCAAGTCTTGACAAATATTTACGTCATGTTTTGTTTTGTGAAATAAAGCCCTCATCATCTTTATTATATAATTAAATTATATATCACCTGTATTTTATTAACTTTTTTGCACATTGTAGAGGTATAGGAGTCAGATTTTAGTATGCTTAAGAACCTTTACCTATGCCGAAGTGAATTTGTTTTGAATTCAGCTGAAAGTCGCCATTTTCATCTAGATGTCTCTCGGGCATAAACAGTTCAGGATTCTTCCATAGAGTTGGGTCCATTGCACAGGAATATATATTAGCAAACACGATGGTTTTAGCTGGAATTGTGTAGCCTAACAACTTGGCAGGCTCTAAATTGGCATGTGGAAGACCTAGCGGAACTGTGGATGGAGAAAACAATTGATACACATAGGTCACAACAGAAAAGCATTTAGTGGTAATCGAAAGGTCGTGTAAGTATTTGACTTTTTTTGTAAACCAAGAACATTTATGCCAACTTTACGCATTTCAAAACTGAAAATTGAGATGGGCAGACAAAAACGACTTGAACCTATAAGAGTTCAATAGACAGATAGACAGACAACAGAAGCACCTTGGACGGAAATACGAAGTATTGTTCTATGTTACAAATATCTTATATAATTCGTTGGCTTAGAATAAGAATGTCGTAAAAAATCGATATTTTGAGATAACAAGAAAAAAACTGTGTGAAAATAACTCTTTACTAAGTAAAACACGTTTTTCAACTTCAGGTTCGTCAACATGACAAGTTCCAATTTTCACGAAAAAAGGCTTAAAGAAAAGCACCTTGTACTCACGACTTTTTCATTCTAAGCTAGCGAATTATGCAAATGTTCAACTAGTGTCACGAAGACTTACCTATAGTGGCGTGTCTTTGAACTTCATTCAGGGTAGCATGCGTGTAAGGCATCCGAGCCCTCATTGACCATTCAATCACCGATCCAGAACTTAAATCACATACCTCAAAATACATAAATAGAATTTGATGCGATATCAATGTTCTGCAATGGCGTTTAAAGATATATTGATGCATTCCCTATATTTTTGATCGTTTAAATCGATCCAAAAATATTAGATATTAAATAACAATTATTATTGCTAAAACTCCTCAGAATATCAACAGATAACTACCACTAATTACCGAGAAAAGAGCCAACCTAGTCACGAGTTGTTTCCCTTTGACCACATAATAATAAATGGCTGGAAGCGATAAATTATTATTGACATTATTGAGCCATATTTGCACACACCTCTTACTGACAGATTATGATTATTGATTGTGTTTTGTCCATTTAACTCATCTAATGTGAAAGTAGAAAATATATGCTAGTTATAGGGAATGCCTCTTTAATGTATCAATATGTTGACTTGACTTGATAGCTGGCTTAAAATGAGAAGGTGGTACGTACTACTTATATCTCAAATTACTAATAGATATTTGAATTCAGCATGACAAGACGCCTATTTTCATGAAAATCGAAACTTGTTATGTTGACAAATCTGAAGTCCAAAAGTAAAGAGTAGTTTTGCAGGCAGTTTTTTCCTGTTTTCTCCATATATCGATTTTTTTTGTACTTACGACCTTCTCTTTGTAAGTCAGCGATATGTACGTTTAATTGTAAAACAGACATGCTATGGTAAATGATGCATACTCGTGCTAAGGAACATATCCGGTATTGTCATTTGGACAGATTCGGACTTTCCACAGATTTCGTGATTTTTAAGAACTTCAGTAAAACTTCTTTAAGACGAGTATCGATATTACGAGCACCCGGCTTATTTCGAGCAAATTTCAAATTCTTGGCGAATAAGCTTAATATATGATGTATCAATATATCACAACGCTATGTCGAGCTCACGGTTTATTTCGAGCATTTTACATGTCCGATCACTCCTCGAGATAACGAAGTTTTACTGTAAATGTACAAACTACTGTTAGAAAGTGTATGTTTATTTATAACTAATACCTGTTGTATCTCTTGGTAACATCTTTCTTGAATCTCAGGGTATTTCACCATAAACATGAAACACCAATATAAAGTACTAGAAGTTGTCTCACTTCCGGCCAGAAATAGGTCCAGTATCATTCGGAATACCTCGCCCTCTGAAATACAGTATAACGACGGTGCCAAACCAAAAACCCGTAACTCAATTTTGGCGCGAAAACTTTTTTTGCAGCATCCGCATCTGCTAGACGTCACGCGCATTTCTGTCTTGTCGCCTACTAAGTAACGCGATTGGCTATTTAAATGGCGACAAGACACAAATGCGCGGGACGTCTAGCAGATGCGGATGCTGCAAAAAAAGTTGTAGCGCCAAAATTGAGTTACGGGGTTTTGGTTTGGCACCGTCGATAAGCAATCAAGACACCGTAAATAGCTAAAATATATTTGTTTTCAGTTTTGTGCGTATACCCTGCCAGGTAATATTTACGCTTCTTAATTGGGCCTGATAAAACAGCCAAGGAATAAAGGAAATTACTACCTACTACCGCAAAGACAGAAGTGTTTCGAACAATACAGTCCGGGTTACATAATTCTATCTCTGTTATCGCAGGAAGCTTGATAAATATATCGAGACAGCGATTCTATTATGTTATGTAAGCTAGGTTACCATACGGTCAGTGATAAACGCTCAAAGTTTAAATTCTACGACTAGTATATGCAGTATTGGTAATAATGTATTAACTAGATGATGGAACATAAATATATGGCGTTGGGGTGTCATATGCTCTCATATGCTTTGTGACTGGAAACATATTTTTCTGTCGACACCAGAACAATCCCTGTTCTTTCAGTGCTATCAGCGCTTTGATTTTACTTGTCATGACTAACGCTTGTATCACTAAAATCATACTGTACTACCACAGTTACCTCCCCTTCTTCATGAAACGTGTATCCTGAACACTTGAACTGATTAGGTACTTAGAACACTTCAGGGTACTGTTTTATCAAAGCATTCACAAAAATCTTAACTTACTTTTAGATGAAACGTGTATCCCGAACGCTTGTACTGATTAGGTAATTGGAACACTTCAAGGTACTGTTTTATCAAACATACACAGAAAGCTTAACTTACGTTCAAATATAAATTCTTTGTGATTTTTTAACAACTGCAAATTGTGGTCAGAAATTGTTTGTATGGGATCATTGACTGAACCTTGATTAGCACTACAGATCCAACCACATTCTGTCAAAGTATTAAAACGAATTTAAATTTGATCTTAAGTTAAAGATTTCCGTAAATGCTTTATTAAAACAGTACCCTATAGTACAACAGCAAAACAACAATGCTTTGTTAAAGTATGATGAACATTTTAGTGACTGTACGCTACTTTCTTCGTGATGTCCTAAGAGTTTACGTGTTACAAGTGGTCTGTTTTTTTTTCAAAACCACGAAATTGCATGATTTTACAATAGATGCGTCGGGAGATAACAGTTATCCGAATATAAGTAAACATCAGAGACATGATCAAAACATAAACACAACAGTTAGATGACAATATTACTTTCGACAGGAAAGGGACAGTAAAACAAGACGTTTAATCTAAATATTTCATCTTTAATAACATCCGCCTCTGTGGTCTCTTTTGTGGCTTTTAGCGAAACCTTTGATGTCGGATAATTGAACATGACACAGTCAAGCACATTCTGATCACCTCGGTCTTTATCCACAGCAAACGACATATTTACCGGAGACAAACGGAAATGGCCGAGCTTTCACGATTAAGCCAACACAGTCACTGTTGCAGACAGTGGTATTTTTATTGCAATATTCAATTAATACTTCACATTGCGTGTTTGTAGTTTGTTTGAAAATTAATTTCAATGATGTTGCAATACAATTGGGATCACGCTTTATTTGTAATTTTGTATTAAATGGTTTGAGAATAATAGAGTTTTGTATAAATAAACACCAGCCCTATTCACCAGAATTAAAGCCTATGTCCCACTGAGCGTTTTCGGCCTCGTCGATAAACCCCCGAGAGGAAAACACTTTATTTATAATTTTGTATTTGACATTTTGATATTGAGCCTCGTACTAGCATCGTACGGATCTTCACAACTCGTAGAGGACTCTGTGATCTGGTGAAAACTATACATTCACTACAACTCTTACGAGATCCGTACGAGCTGTGACTAGAAGCTATGAACCTACAAATACTGTTAGGATAACAATATTTCAGACTCGTACGAGTTTGTAAATCCGTACGGACATCGTACGAGCATTGTAAGCGTAGCACAACCAAAGCATTAATCGGAATCAGTTGTTGAAATGTGAGTCATAGTTAAAATATCGATGAAAATGCCGAGCATTTGGAAGCCAGCATTCTGCTGCAATATGGCAGGCATATGGGTGCCTCCAACTGGATCTGAACCCGGGTCGCCGGATGAGGCGACAAGCACGCTAACCACTAAGCTACAGAGACACACTCATAATAATATTATCATTTTATATTAAATAAGTTCATATATATCATCATAAAAAGACACTTACTGTTAAGACCTGGGTTTGCATTCTGGTCTTTAAGACTAGCATCATTAGCAGAAGCTATGTAGAGATCTACAAAGTCACGTACATGTTTAGCATCAAATCTGTTCTCGTGTTTTGTTATTCGGGAATATATGTACTCCTTCAATCCACCAACAATCTTCTGTTTCTCTTGGTATACCTTCTCATCCTACAAATGTTCAAATAAATGCAGGTAATGTGTTTTACCAGGAATGAAAGAACGATTGGAAGGAAGGTAGGAAGGAAGGAAGGAAGGAAGGAAGGAGCGAACGAACAGACGAACGAACGAACGAACGATTGCATGGAACGAACGATTGCATGGAACGAACGATTGCATGGAACGAACGATTGCATGGAACGAACAATTTCATGGAACGAACGAACGAACGAACGCGAACGAACGAACGAACGAACGAACGAACGAACGAACCAACGAACGAACGTACGAACGAACGAGCGAACGAACGAATGAACGAGAGTGACCTCCCTTAGAGGATCGGCTGTATGCAACATGTGTGCATATTAATTAACATAAATGTTACAAGCGGTTTAAGGTTTAACATTTTAATTCGTATTCAATACTGTATCAATTACCACGTATTGTTTTGATCTGTAGCATGCATTTCTTTGTAAAACCATACATATACGTAGGAGCTTCATACGTCATACATGTACTACAGACATGCAGTCATGACCTTAACAGGATATGTTTGTATACGTGGTCTGCACATCACAATTGTTTGTATTCGTACCCCTAACAGTTTGCGTACTTTAATGAAGGTCTGGGTAAATGATTGTAAAATTCAACATTCGTTTTTTCAAAACAGAATTCGCGAAATAAAATTTCTACGAAAATTGCCGATTTGCCTTTACCAGTTATTCCAACCGTTCATAAAAATACGTTTAGCGGTATTTTAGTTCGCTTTCGTTCTCAACAAAAATATTAATAAAACATTTGTAGATATATCCAGATTTGATGGCTGATAAAATATGTGAAAATTACTTCGTGCTAGAAATATTTCAAGAACAACATAATTGCGAAAAATTGGTGATAAGATTTCGCTTACCTTCGGCAGTACGAGTCTGATTATTTTTGGCATGAAATTCTTTGGTATGAAAATTCCACCCTTGAAGAATTCTTCCATCAGATGTGATAGTAATTCACTGTCGGGACTATCATACTGAAATCTGAAATACATTTGTAGCACATTAACCTAGTACGGGCCTCAATCAACCAAAGCATCTCGTGTGAAATCTAAGTACAATTAGCTGACTCGGAATGAGCAGGTCGCAACGACAAAATAGTTAATGCTATTTTGAGAAAATAAGAATAAAATGTCTGAAAATTACTCTTTACTTATGGCAAACAAACTCTTTCAACTTCATTTTGGTCTACATGACAAGTTCCGATTGTCATGAGCTCATAAGAAGCGCCTTTTGTTGCTGATTTTAAATATGTATCAGTCTTATATGGTCGTAAGTAGTGCTTGCAACTTTCTCATTCAAAGCCAGCGATATGTAATACATTAATGAAGTTTGGGCCTTTATCTACCAATTAAAAGCATATTGAGTTAAATCTAAGAACAATTGTGAGTGTTTGATGCGTTTATAACTTATACTAATTGGTATAAGGTAGCCGAGATTGTGAAATATTGGTACCATTTGTATTTCGTCTTTGGTATGACGCGGGCTGGGGTCGACTCAGGGTGGTCTCATAATCGAAACGGAAGCTCTACCATTAGCCTATGGAGGAGGTTAGTAGGGAGTTTGCTCATGGATGTCAGATATAAAACCCAAGACAGCAACTTCAGCAACTTTGCTTAACAACATTGTTGCGATAACTTCCGGGTGTCAGTGCGGGAATATCGGAAAGGTAAAGACCCTGTGCTATTTCCCGCCATCACCGCCTTCCTCAGGGTTGCGGTGTGGTTTCAATCGACTGGTACATAACATATCACAAGTCGACTAATCAGCTGTCAAGTTTGCATGTATTCGATTCAAATCAGATAAATACAAGCCCTCCATCTTCCATGCGGGTATTTTTTACCACATTAATGATTATGATATGCATGCTATTTTTGATAGAATTATATTGATTTTGTCGGACACATTGTATAACAACCAGTATGAATGATAAATGGTATACATTATACAGCAATCAGAATAATAGAAAAATACAATCATGTACTTGGTTCCAGCTATCATCAAGTTACATTTCTATTGATAGATTCTACTTTATGAAATGAACAGGCCCCTATCTAGGTCCACAATCCACATATCGTCCGTTTATTGTATCGCTAAATATTATTCTATTATTTAAAAGAAAATCTGAACATGTCATCGTGACTAAAATGAAGTTGTAAAAGCTTGTTTTTCCATAAGTAATTTAAAGAGTAAATTTCAGACAGTTTTTTTATTGTTTCCTCATAATATTCTCATAATATTGATTTTATTCTTACGACCTTCTCATTATAAGCCAGCGAAATGTTTATCGTAACGAACATTATGTATTGTATTTTATGTCAGTACAATAGGCAATCTTGTCATCTAAAGTGGTTTCTTGTGTACCTTTCGGTAAATCTAACATTAAAACGTAATACATACATACATACTTTAAAACTAGCTTAAATGTGTCCGTATATCATACTTTAAAATCATTTTCGCGGGGGATTAAATTTCATGGGTTTCGTGGTTCGCCTTTAACCACGAAATTAAATGCCACCGAACAATATTTTTGACCTTGTATTTATTATCTCAAATGCAAAATCCACGAAGTAACGTCCCATCGAAACGGTCTTTTTTATCAGAACCACGAAATTTCGTCCCATCGAAATTAAATGATTTTACAGTTATACATTTGCATTATCTATACCTAACCTTTCGCCAAATACAACGTCGTGTATGACGTTCATGACAGCTTTTTTAATCGTTGATTTCATATCAAAGGGCTCTCCAAGATGAGTGTTAAACACCTTCTTTATAGCCGAGACTTCTACTTGCACTTTTTGCTGTAATGATGATTTTCCAACCCCAAACTCCCTCAGTCCCTGTAGTGCGAACTTTCTCATCGACGGCGCATGCGCGTATCCCTGCCACACTAACCCTTAAAAAGAAAGGGATTTTTTTTATAAATGCTGGTCCGTTTTTACGCATCTTAATGATGATTATTACTAATTATCATTGTTCGACAAATACCATGACCAACATATTTGTTATGTAACTAGTTAATTCTTGGAAAATGCATTATTTTAATGCAATAATGATGCGTTGTTTAGATGAAACAATACACCGGGGATGGGTTGTGATTTTAATTTTTGGTTTATCAAAACCCCCGCTCTTCCACGACTCTTTGAGGGGGGGGGGGCATCTGATAGTAAAATTTCCGGTATTTCCCCGGCCCCTGACATCGAAATAATTTCCCCGGGGTATTAGTTCGGAGAAAAAATTCTCAACATTTCCCAGGCTATCCATTATCCATCCCAGGGGTCGAAGGGCCGTGGATGCAACTGACTGTTGCTTTATACCAACTTATCAAAGAATTAAAGTTTTAAGAACCTAATTGGATCTTATACACATATAGGGGGTTTTACTGCAAGAATAAAAGTGTCTACACATGAGAGAAATCAACCCACCTTTGCCTTCGAGCAGTCCTATCTGCAGACTGGGTAACCAGTTAGGTCGGTCACTGAAGACAGACGATTGTTTTACAAAAGCCTCTCGTATAGCGTCGTACCCGTTTAAAAACACCACCAATTGAGTACCCGCACGCACACTGAAAATATTTCCATACTTATTCGCCAAATCAGTTAAAACAAGATGCCTCCTCCTTTTGAATGCTCGAAAGAAACCTACACTGCCGAAAATAGGCACACAGAATGGCCCCGGTGGTATATTAGGGGTCCAAACACCTTTATAAACATACCCAATAATTATTGAAACGCAAAACAACAGTGCATAATTCCATGGAAACGAAATATCTCCAATATCCAACATCGTTTTGAGATTAACTGATTTTATTCCGCTTCAAACACCACACCTGTATTTTATAAATAAATAAACGAAATAAATGAAATATCCATCAATCTAATGCTTGCAGTATTGTGTTGTTTGACTTGTTTCAATACATGAATACGGATTGTGTGTTGAGGTGACAGAGGTATACCACAATAATATCCGAGAATATCCGAACGTCACTCTCTTACACGCGTACTTGTACTATTTCCGGATGTGGTAAACAATCGGATGTCCGTGATTGAAGATAAAAGCTCAATAATATACCAATACATAAACGAAAATATGGATAGTGACTCTATTTATATTGATATTTAAGAGAAATTACTTATTTCCGAGTACAAATAAGTCATTTTCTATAATATTCATTATTTTCACGGCTACTTAATTTTGCGAATTTCTACCTCTCGCGAACTCCGCGAAATTAAATCGAGCAAAATATTTTCTTGGTTTACAGCAAAACCTTTATGCATGAGTCTACACTATAACAATGTTCTTGCTTCCAATATATTACAACCAGCTTCCAGGAAACCCTGCTATGCTTACACAATTTCATTTGATCAGTTCTTGACATAGATTGTTCAAACTAGTATCATGTTTCAGAATTGTGTTTTGATTTAAAAAAAATATATACCGAGTTAATGCCATGTGATTTTTAGCATTAGAGGTAGACAATTATCACTCGTACATTCTAAAAATCTCTAGCAACGTTTAGAGTGTCCGTGATATAACTTGTCTGTCAACACTAGCGCCCGGGCATCTTACTGTACGTGGCTTTCTGGCAACTCGACCACTGATATATTTTAAAGCAACGTTTTGTAATTTTAAGAGCAAATTATATTGTATTAACAATGCATAATATATTACACTTCGAAATAGCCAGGCTAAAACAAAGAGATGATCGAGTAACATGAGTACTGTAAAATCATTAAAGAGGTGTTCCCTATAACTTTGAGAGTTTAAATCGATTCAGGAGAATTATACATTAAATGAGAATCATAATTGCTTAAACTCCTAAAATTTTCAACAAAAAGCTCCCATCAATTACCGAGAAAAAATGAAATGATATTTCCGTAACGAGCCAAAATAGTCACGAGTTGTTTCCCTTTGTCCACATAATAATAAATCGCTGGAAGCTCATTTATTGTGATAGTAGAGAAAAATATGCTTGTTATAGGGAATGCCTCTTTAATATTCGTGGTAGAATTTAATGTCATTGATTTCGTGGATGATATCAAGCACAAAATTAAATCTTGATGATTTATATGCATGGAGTATATGACTTAGTAGATATACAAAATGTACTTGAAAGTACGTCCATAAGAAATGGTCATTTATACAAAAAATAACCCACGAATATGTATATATCTCATTGAACTTAAAATGAGTATACAGTATCTTGAACACATTGTACATTTTTGTATTACAAGTTACGTCATTAAACAATCATTACGTACGTAGGGCGTTTCAAAAGTTCCAGGAAAAGTGCTCTATAATAATAATCTTATGGCGAAATTAATTCAAGCTTTGCATTTAAATAGAACAATTCATGATACATAGTGTGCGATGAATCGAATGCCTGAGGGTGTGTCGTACAAAATTACATTGCTGCCATAGTAACGTCAGCAATAACTACCAGGGGCACCGTCTTCTCAGGCCGTACCTTATTAACTTGTTCTGACTAAAACTCACTCAGTCATTCTAATTACAGACAAAATTCACATGTTAAAATAACAAAAATCATCTGATCATCTGCAGCAGTACCACTGACAATCTGGAAGCGCTCATATAATTCATGCAATCTATTCAGTGACATAAAATGCTCTTAACAGGCAGTGGTTAAACATCTACTGTTTCAAGTCTTAATTTTCCTGCCAAAAGACAAAAACTGGTCAAATTCCAATAATTCACTGACATTTGACGGGCGATTGTAATATGGCGACAAATAAACCTGAACACAACAGAGGGACTATTTAAACTATGACATAAATTTATCAAAACGATGTTATACCGCCCTTCGCAAATGTTACAAGCAGTAATTTTAGGTCGTAGTAAATTGGTAGCTGTTTGGTTGGATTCAATGTGTTGATCAGTTTGACGCTTTCTACGACGTGACGTCAAATTTGCCCCGGGTAGCCATTACTGACGTTACTATGGCAGCAGTGCCATTTTGTACGACACACCCTAAAGCGTTTGATTCATGGTTAGATATGTATAATTTATTGTTCTATTTAGATGCAAAGTTTAAAATTTTTTGAACATACGATAAACATTATAGAGCATTTTTCCTGGAACTTTTGAAACGCCCCTCGTATATTAACTTAATTAGTAGAAAAAAGTGAAGTAACGGTTAACGAATCGCCTTACATGTCAGGTTCGAGTAAATTGAACCCTCGTTATACTTTTTATGTTGTAATAATACACGTCACCATCGTCAAAACCTCCACGCTGGTATATAACAACATTAACATGAGTTTACTAATGACTCGATGTGCGTAGGTTTTGGTCTAATGAGTTAAACTGTTCCCACAAGCAAGACATGAAGCGAACAGTACTGAATGAGTATATATGACTTATAAGTATTTTAGTATAAAAATTGCATGTTGAAATAGTTCCCGAGATGTTGTTAACATACAGCAACACCGTTTCATCACCGGTACTTCCACGCTGGCAGTAGCTCCGTGTCGAGTCTATAGCATAGGCCGAGGAAGGTTCGGTTTGTGTCCGCACATCAAGATTGAATTAAGACTTGAAACTTAACTGGTGAAGTTATATTTACGTATATACGTTCTCGTCGCAATACGGTTTACATGTATAAAACACTAAAATAAATGTAAAATACTGCAAAATCATTTAGTTTCGATAGGACAAAATTTCGTGGTTTTGGTAAAAAGACCATTTCGACGGGACGTTAACTCGTGGACTTTGCATTTCAGTTGATATAAACTATTGTTCGATGGGGTTGATTTCGTGGTTGAAGATGAACCACGAAATACATGATTACTTTATCCCCCAACTAAATTTATAATGTTGTGTGGCCTGACAACTTACTCACGACGTAGGTTAAAAGGTAGGACATATCAACTGAAAAAAGTAAAGAGGCGCGCAAGCATGACGTGTCCCAAACACACTGAATAGTATATAAAATGCAGACGAAATGTAATCGATATTATGCTATATGAAACTGATCATGTTGAATATCTATTCAAAAGACTGCACCAGTACTTCTTTTTACGTGTAGAACTTAACGTTAAATATTAAGCGTGTTTATACCATTTAGAACATACATGGTTGAACCTTCAAACTAATAACATATTTGTACATAACAATTATCATTATTAAACTAAATGTAAATATAGAGTAAACATTTATATAGACTTACTGTGGAATTGGATTAAATTTTAACATATTACATATCATTATAAAAAATATATGCAAATAGAGTATACCTATTTATATACACTATGGAAATTGGATTAAATTTTCTATCCGACGGAATATCACCGACGACGATTCTAATATTTGTCGTCGTTTTTCTTTTCTGTTATATTGCTTTGTCAAAATCTCACTTGCCACCGGGGCCGCTAAAACTTCCAGTCATTGGGAGTTTTTGGTGGTTTGCGTTGCAGGCGATAAGAAAAACGAGACCACCGCGAGAGTTTGTCAAAGAGGCAAAGAAACACGGGGATGTTATACACTTCCAACTGTTCTCCGAGAATCTCGTGATCATAAACGGCTACGACGCTATTCACGAGGCTCTCGTGAAGCGAGCAGACGATTTCAGCGACAGGCCCGCACGTTTGTTCGAAAATATCCAGAAGGGAGCTAAGGGTGTTGTCTTTTCAAACGGCAGGCCATGGAAAGTACTACGAAAGTTAACAATGCAGTCGATGAAGGATTTTGGTGTCGGTAAATCGAGTCTTGAAGAAAAGATAGGTGTTGAAGTTGATGCTGCTACTGAATACCTGAAAGCCACGAATGGAGAAGCCATCAATGTCAGACATTTAACGTCAATGATAATTACCAATGTGATCAATGGAATCGTGTTCGGAAAAAGGTAAGCTTTCTAGTTTCTATGAATATTTAACTTAACAATGGCATGTACATGTAGTTTGAAGGTGAACACAATATTTGCGTTTTTGCTTTAAGTTAGTACTTGGATAAGTAAAAAGATGTCTTCAAGGTAATATAAGTTGTGTAGTCGAGTTTCTAGAAGAAAGTCGGTGACCAATGGTTATACAGTATACTTATCATCGACCTTGTTGCAATTGTGTTGGTTCTCAGTGTGGAACATACCAAATATATGTGTCACAGTTACAATATTCTATAGCTTGATGCTTAGAATATATAACTTTTGATATATCCAGTCCAAATTCCGGGTTGATATACTTGGCTGGAAATCTAAATGGCTTATTAAGTTATTTCGACCAGAGAATAAGCCCATACAAAACGTCATTGATTAGCAATATGTAAAATTATTGTTCATGTACATTTAGAAAAGTTTAAATAATTACATGCACGTTATAATTATGTTTAAGGTAAAGTTTGTTTATTATAGTGTTATACCTATTGAAAAGGCCAGTTACCGGTAGTTCAAGTTCTGACTTATGAGACACTTACCGTTCATGCGTACAGTATCTTTCCGAATGCCTTCTTGTAACGTACGTGGTAGAGATAGTATATTTGCATCTGAAGAAAACTAACACATGAACTACATACGCATATTTTTTCTGACAGTTGAAACCCTACTCTTGTATAAATGTATTATGTGTGTTTGTATGGGTTTGTTTATCAATGTGTCTTGTTTTCTGCAGATACGAATATGCCGAAACGATACTTCATGAAATAATAGAAAATTTAGACGTTAGTTTCCGAGCTGGGGGCCCTTTAGATTTGGCTTCTCGTGTGCCGACATTTGTATGGCGACTACTTGGTGACACCGAGGTATGTATGACAAATGTTTCTTCGACGTTGCTAATGTACATTTAAAATGTCTTTTCTGGAGAATAACATAACAAAGTACGTTTTATTTACGTCGCCATTCACGATTTTTTTAATAGGATCGTACGGCAAATGACACGTTATGATCACGTCACGTTGACGCCACGAACGCTTAATACTGTTAAAACCTCAAATTTTCTCGAATTACGTCGAAGAAAAATGATCCATCATGCGGCAGTCTATGTAGGATAAGGAAATCTCACCATCGGGACCGGAATTTTAACCAGGGAACTCGGCAAGCCTCGTCAGAGACATGGAAATCAATGTCTTTAAAACAAAGCCGTCTTACGATGCCTTAAATGTTCTCTCATTGTTTGTATTTTAGAGGGCAGAGGGTCCGGCAACAATCGCTCGTTCTACAAAATGGATTCGGGACCACATAACAGAGCAGATTAAAGAACACGAAGAGACATATGATGTATCGTGTATCCGTGACTTTATAGATCTGTTTATCCAAGCCAAACACACTGAATCAGATAACAAGTTATTTACACGTGAGTATAGTTATTATCAAACTTGTCGTAAAGAGCAATTCAAACAATTTGACCTTAAACTTGGTTGCTGTTTGATGTTTATTCAAATATGTCACTTTCTACAAACATTGCCAGATCATAACTTTGTATTGTTATTGCTTTTGGATATTATTCTTGGGGTAAAAAGGGCAGTGGAACCAATACCTTACTCACTAAGATTCTTGCCTACTTGTATTAACATAATGTACATGTACATTAAAGTCACATTATCGCTCCCACTTTTTCCCGATCATCCATTAATGAAATCATTAGGGTGTTTCTTAGCAAATGACCATTACTCGGCGATATTATGTTAACTATATCTGTCGGAATAGTAGACCAACTATCGTATTTAGCAAATTGCATGTTGAAGAAAATACTTTTTTTGCAAAAGTTGCTCCCTTAGACTTTAAATCATGCATTTATTGGTTACAAATTGTCATTTTGTCAACAAATCATCTGGAAGTTTTATTACATCTACTTCCATCTTATGGTGTTTTTCACATTTGGGAATCAACTGAAGTACGCAAATTGAATCGTTCTGTAGAGAGGTTATCAAGTTGTAGCTTATTAAGATAGTAGTTTTAAGACTTAAAGTGATTTTAAAGTAAGAAATTAAAAAGAAAAAGGTATTCATACAAAGTTATATATGTACATTATGCAAGTGATTGACCTGCCTATACATATGCGTTTAGTGATGATGATTATAGTACAACGACCCGCATTACATATATCAGTTAGACAATGATTAACATGCATAATATGGTCCATCTTACCTTTAGTGTTGTTTGTTTTGTAGGGGACACTCTATTCTTTGTCATAAAAAACTTGTTTCTTGCAAGTGATCGACATAATGATGATAATTACACCCCTCTGCATACAATATTATCAGTTAATTGGGAAATTATTATCATGCATAATATTGTGCTGTTTGTTTTGTAGGGGACAATCTATTCTTTGTCATCCAAGACTTGTTTGTTGCTGGGGCTGAGACAACTTCTAATACGTTAAACTGGGTCATTCTGTTTATGCAAGAATACCCGGATGTTCAGGAGAAGTGCCAGGCAGAGATAATGCAGGTGATACTTATAGACTTCCATACCGTATATTGAGGGCTCAGTGCAAAACCATGGGATATGCCTCTATAAATTGATATAGTTACCATAGAATTGAACTGAGCCCTCGATAAGCTCTTTGGACCGTATCCATTGACTCTAAGGTCAGGACCGGTATTCACAAAACATCTTACGGGAAAACTTAAATAATTTGACTTAAGTTAAAAAATGCCCATATTTTGCCAGAAACTAAGAATAGTCCATATTGATTTTCTTGGTGGTTATTGTAGCACTTTACGTAAAGCTTCAAAATAATGTAACACCAAATGTGGAAAACATCATAAGATGGAAGAAAAGGTAAAAACACCCAGATGGTTTGTTGACAAAATGACAAATGCATGTCTAAGGGAGCAACTCTTGCAAAATGAGTATTTTGCTAAGTCCACTATTTGGTCTACTATTTCGACAGATGTGGTTAACATTCAAACGTCGAGTATTCGTCATTTGTTAAGAAACAGCCTAATGGTTACATAATTAATTGTATGTAATGGATGATCCAAATAAACGTTGTGGGAGCAATAATGTGACATTAGAGACAACCGTCAGTTCTTAATCTTTCCTAGTGTTACATAGTGAGCTCCCTTATAAATGTATAGTAAATAAGTAATTGTAAGTCCTTAACGTATAATTTTAAACGAAACTTGAACGTATTACAGAAATACGGTGATCGACCTGTGCAATGGGCGGATAGAGGAACGCTGCCTTTCATTGAATCAACGCTGATGGAAATCCAGAGGATGGCAAATATAGGTAACTCAAATTTCACTTTCAAAAACACCATTTCTCTCATGAACAAGTATTAACAATACCGAATGGTGAGTGGCCTAGAGGTAGTGACCTCTGCTAGTAAGTGAATAACCAATGCATTTCTCAATGATGTAAAGACTGGTCACGTAGGTTAAACCGTATGGACTGTTGATCACTAAAGGCAATTGTGTTTCAAAAATACTTTTTTTCAAGAAGTTTTTGTGACTTTAAGAAAACCAAATCCTTATTCTTTGATAATCACACTGTTTTAAACTTATTGTAAATAATTCCACAACAGGCGTAACAGGGTCGTCACTCCATAGTTCAGTAGCGAATTACTTTGGTATATAGCAGGTCTTTTTAGGATAAAAACAACACGTTTGCGGCATTTGTCAATTTGAATTGTCAGTCACTTTGAATTGTCAATTTAGAAAACTGAAAATATGTTCTTGGTGAAAAGTGTTACATTTTTGTATCTTCGATGTGGATATACCCGATCAGATAAATTGACAAAATGCGATTTTCTCCACAAATCAGTGATCCACAGAAGTCATATGTTGGTAGGTTATTCCCCTTATGAAAGCAAATAATTAAGCCAAAAACAGATATACTCCTTCTATAGGGTAGTTTAAAACCGTCTGTGATTCCCTATACCCAATGATCCACTATACTAATTGTCTAATCAACTGTATTGATCAGGCGAATTAAATTGCGAATTGTTTTTAAATCCAAGAATAATGTACTTGTATATTCCTATTGGATTTCTACTCCAGAAATTCACTCATCTATGTATGCTACAGACAACATGTTGATCTATTTTATTTTAGCTGAACTTACCATACCACATACAACACTTCAAGAGACAACATTCCATGGTTATCGTATACCTAAAGATTCTATTGTACAAGCTAATCTCTTCTCATTGAACATGGATCCCAAGTATTGGGATGAACCAGAACTATTTAAACCTGACAGATTCCTGAAGAATGGATCCATTACCAAACATCCGGCCTTCCTTTCATTTTCTACAGGTGCGTAAATTTACATGTCGTCGCTATGGTTCAGCAAGGCTGTATCAGTCTATATATCGTTGGCTTAGAATGAGAACTCCGTAAGCCCTTATAAGACTCATACATATTTGAAATTTGAATCAAAGGCGCTACTTATGAGCATATTTTCATAAAAATAGGAACGTGTCATGATGACCCAAAATGACGTTGTAAAAGCTTGTAGATTCTAAGTAAAGAGTAATTTTCAGACAGTTGTTTTCTCTTCCCAAAATATCGAGTTGTAACTTACGATTTTCTCATTCTAAGCCAGTGATATATAGGTTGTGCCAAATGGACTATGTAATTCTATAAAATCATTTATAAATGGTATGCCAAACCACTATTGCTCGATTATTGAATACCGACGTTTTGTATCCTTCATGCAGATCCAGGTACTAGAAGTTATAGAACGCAGTAAAGCAATATAGAGGGACCACTTGCTCTGTTGGTCTGTAACCGTCTTGGATACATGTAGTGTTTTTGGGCCATATATTAATCAATTATCAGGTTCTTGTGGTATCACCCTTCTTACGAAGTTCTAAAAGTCATGCAAGTATGTAGTCCAGGGCCATTGTTCATCCGCGTTTGGGGTAGACTATAAGATCTAACAACTGAGGCTAATATATCCAGTAACAATCACAAGTTATACATGTTGACCATTTTTGTTTCAGGTCCTCGAGTGTGTTTAGGAGAAAATCTAGCCAAGATGGAACTGTTCCTCATGTTTACCAACTTACTTCAGAAGTTCACATTTCAGAAAGAGCACAACACGGATAAACATACATTTGAATGTGTAGACGGACAATTAACCTCCGCACCAATACCATTCAAGACAAGAGCAGTGTACATACTTTAAGTGGTCATTTTTACTTGTTATAGTGACGTCCCATTATGTATATTGCTATTTTTGTGTTTAGTAAATTTGCTGGCTTGAGATATTGATACTTAAACAACGAGATTTCGTGAGATTTCAGGAGACTAGCCACGAGAGATCGTGAGATTTCATGCATGTTTCTAATCCGTGTATTTAAGGTCTTTGTTTACTTTTCCATCAGCTAACAGAATCTTGACATCCATGTGGTGTTAGCGTTCAACGTTCCTACGCAAACACTGAGCACGCAAGTGCCTGTAGTCAGCTTATATTCTTATCATAGTTAATATCATACAAGAATAAACAAATACCGAGGAAATATTTATGACATGAAATGTGAAATGGAATTCTTTAAAGGGCATGGTTACTATATATCTTCACTGAACCACTTTTTCTAGTTGGTAAATTTTCAAACGCGAAATGCTTTTCACTGCTACTATTCTTTTAAAGATACTTTGCTGACACATAATTTTAGAAATTTATTTTATAACCAAATGCCTACACATTTCTAAATTACCTGCTTTAATACGAGCAAAACTGAAAACTGGAGTGTTCGAATATCATATAGAATAATTATAGCTTCAGTTAAACTGGCCATTTGGCGATTGAAATTGGGATAAATTAGAAAAGTGGTTGAGTATATAATTATGTTATTTTCTTGTACAAAAAAATGAAAACAAACTTTCTGTTGCAGTGATAAGTAAATATTGAAATTATAGTGGGATAGTAATATATACATATTGATTGTCCCTCATAGGAAAGTATACAATAAAATAAGTACATGTAACATCGACTCTTTTTCAAATGTTCGAGCTTTTGCTCTTCTTCGAGTATTCATTTTCATTTGGGATAGAAATATAGACATTATAGCGGTCTTGGTTTAAAGCATTCATCTTACTAGCCCCATAGTACTCAATCATGATCATCATATCACTGGCTTAGAATGAGAAGGTCGTAACTATTACTCGCGACCTTATGGAACAGATACATATTTGAAATTCTCACCATAAGACGCTTCTTATGAACCCTTTTCCGTGAAAGTCGGAACTTGCCATGTTGACCATAATAAAGTCGTAAAAGTTTGTTTTTCCATAAGTAAAGAGTAAATTTCAGACAGTTTTTTCTTGTTTCCTCAAAATATTGATTTTGTACTTACGACCTTCTCATTCTAAGCCAGCGATATTTATTATGAGGTGTTCTCTATACTATTACTACAACATGTTCTTGCATATAATTCTATTTCGTGTTGGGAAAATGGTCAACATTCTATGCTTAAAGTGAAATCAAACCAACCTTTTGAAACAGAACTGTTAAAACATTTTAATGAATAATATATAGAATGCTGTGCTAAACAATGTTTAAGACATTGTTTTCTATGTCAATGCAAAATACGTCCTAGGGATTTGTAAAATAAAAGTAAAATATCTCACTCATTTGCTGGAAGTGATTTTGGGGCTTTGTGGTGACAATACTTACAAGAAATAGAATAAAATATGAAACAAAATACAGAATGCAATGTACATTTTTTATTCAAACTGACTTGCAGTGGGTTGTACATATGCGCTTTAAAATGACACGCCATAAATATTTCATTCTTTCGTAAGAGATAACACAGACTTAAATTATTCGTATAAAATGACATTTTCATTTGAGAAACCATTTGTTCAAATCTGTAATGTTTTAAAGAATGTTAAAGTAATACCCAAATACCCGATAGTTAATGGTAAGTCCATTGCTGATGAAGAACATAATTTTTTATAGTGTTGTCAGAGAAATTGGAACTTTCAGTTCGAAATCTAAAAATACGTTTAAATACACTAAACATTTTAACAAGTTTTCAATTATTTTTAATTTGCAAACCTTTTCATTTAATATATAATATTATGTAGAATAAAACAAAAGCAGTGAATCATTTATGGTGTGTCATTTCAGTAGTAAGCAACTAGGCATATCTTCTTTGACGTCTATGCCCATGTTTGCTTGATCGAGAATGCTTGGAAGTCTTGTGATCTGAACATGTGATCCTAGCTTCCACGCCATAATGGTCTGATAGTGGATACGTTGCTCCACCAACATCTACAGATGCATCGTCCGCTTTCAACACAACCTGAAAACAGCGTTTTATAAATGTCAGTTAACCATTTAATTCATTTATACACCACGCATAAATAAAACCTTGTTCATTTTGAACGTGGTAGAACTCAATAACCTCGCCGACACTAAGCCATGTCAGATTTCTGGAACAAAATACCACACAGTATTAACTTGTTAACAGTTATTCCATCTTCGCAATAATCAATCACCTCAAAGGAAATAGGTAAAACAAGATGTCTCAAAGTAATGCATAGTTTGATCATTATGTCTTGTTACCTTTGCGTTTGTTACTTCCAAACATTTACTGGTAAAGATATGGTCAATGTTCACATCAACATCAGTGGTGTCTAGAACATTGTATGGATTGTTCTTGCAATATGTACATTCCTTGACTCGATCTGTGTTAAATGCTTTAGCCAACCGTTTGTACCTTTCTGTAAAGGAAAACAAACTCATAATCTTGTTTATTAGGTCGATACTGATTTCTTTCCGATGTGTTGAGAATCATATTCTTCAACTTGTATCATATGTAGTGTCCGGGGACACTGCATCGTGATTAGTGCTACTTATCCCTTTAAATAAAACTTTTCTATGTGTATTTGTTTAAAACACTTAAATGTCACAGTAAAACATAAACTCTTGCTCAATTTTGATCTGATAAATTATTTTAAAGGAATGTGTCCCCTTCGTATATCGATGCCTAAAATTTCAAATGGTTTGTATATTTATTTCGTCTTCCGATAAGATGAATAGGTAAAGCTCATTTATTATATTTTATGTATATTCCCGCTATTGAAAGGGACAATCAATTTGACTGCACGTATACTGATGTAAAGTTGACATGAATACGTATGTCGATTTGAAGAATTTTTTTTTTCCTCAATCATATTCATCTGTATCAATAACAGTAGACTATTAAATGGTCTACCTTCTTTAACAGGCACTACCCCTGTACATGATGGACCAACATTCATATCCCCCAGTAACACCAAAGCCTTTTCCTTTCCGAGTCTCGAAATCAGATCATCTATTTCGTAATCATTCTGAGCATCGGCGGTAGCCAGATACTGGGACAGTAGAGCTGAAATATAAACATTTAATGACAATTTTCATTTGGATTTGTGAAAGTTGTTTCAATGTTAAATAGCTCATGAAATAAATGTTATGAAACAAACCAAAGCCACACAGCTACGTCAGCAGCGAATTGCTACCCACGTGAGAGTCAGACATAAAACAAGCCATCCACATTCCCCAAAAACGGATGCTTCAAGCAAGCCTGTATACCTATTCCGCAATGAATGACTCAGTGTGGACTTACACACGGACGGTGAAATGAATGTCCACATGAATAAAATATCCACCATTAGATCTAATAATGTGTTCTTTCACAAAAATATAATGAAACATCTGAAAGCAGCACTGAAACAGTCAGTCATAGATAACATAAATAACACAGACCACAAGCAAACACAAGATTGTCTTACATTGATCTGAACAAGAATCTAATGCACAGAGAGTCCAAATGTCGCAAGCCAGAGCTACTTCACATGATCACAGTCACTCAGCCATTGTCATAGGAGTCTGGACATCCAGTTTATCGAACATAGGGATGGAACGATACGATCGACTGTGTTTGGCTAGGCGCTGCCGCCGTAGCTGTGTGGCTTTGGTTTTTGCCCTACTTTTTACTTATCACTACAGCAGGTGTTAAGTGCTGTGTGGCGACTGTAAAAAGTCGCCCCGTACTTCACTTCAGTGTAGTTATCACTTAAAATTAACTTCTAATTATGCAACAGATTCAAAGTCCACAGTGTGTCATTCATTGCGTAGTGAGCATATAAGGCTTGCTTGAAGCATCCTTTTTTGGGGATGTGGATGGCTTGTACTATGTCTGACTCTTGCGTGTGTAGCTAGGCGCTGCCGCCGCAGCTGTTCGGTTTGTGCCCTACTATTTACAAAACGATATGTATCGAACATGGATCTGCATGGTGACAGTCCGTAATTCTACCTACTGTCTCGCTTCATACAACCAACTATGCTGTACAGGTACATTTACGAACAAGTCCAATATCTATTAGAATTATCGCCTCATGTAATCCAATACGTCACATCAACTCACTGTCCTGTGAAATCCTTACACCGAACCATAAATGCAAGTCGCAAATCAAATTTTCCATCTTTGCGATTTGCCCCGAGAGCCATGAGACTACTAGTCCTATGTGGCATACAGAGAGCCATACGAGCATGGCACATCAGCATTTCTACGTGAATCATCTACTAGTACCTGGACGCATGTGAGTTGCAATGTTCAGTTAAAAGAAATAGTGCGACCAAAATATGTTTCGTTTAATGTGAAATATGGCATGATATGCTTTACAAGTGAACTAATTGATCCACCCGTCACACTGTGCATTTTCTCCCATTGGCTGTACAAACTATCCAGTATTTGTAAAGGGAGATTAGTATGTTGGGGTTCGTGTATTGGCAAAGCAATACAACAACAATAACAACAACAACAGCGGGAGTTTTGACACAATGAAGCAATCACTGGCTTCTAGAAATATCGGAAATTCAGAGCGTCCGTTTGTTCTTATTTGTAGTAGTACTGGTAGGTCTGACACACAAATAAACCAGTTTTGCATACAAGTCTAAGTAACCGTGTTTGATACATACGCTCAAAAGATACTGAATCAGTAGTTGTCTGGTGAGAACATGCAATCAGGATTTCCTCGTCAATCTGAAGATTAATAACACGTGCAATCTTTAATATAAATACTATTTAAGTAGTAAATAGTCACAATCTGAAGATAAATAACACGTGCAATCGTTACTATAAATAGTAGCACTCAGAAGATTAATAACACGTGCAATCTTTACTAAAAATACTATTTAAATAGTACCAATCTGAAGATAAGAACATTTGCAATCGTTACTATAAATAGTAGCACTCTGATGATTAATAACACGTGCAATCGTTACTATAAATAGTAGCACTCTGAAGATTAATAACACCTGCAATCGTTACTATAAATAGTAGCAGTCTGAAGATTAATAACACGTGCAATCGTTACTATAAATAGTAGCACTCTGAAGATTAATAACACGTGCAATCGTTACTATAAATAGTAGCAGTCTGAAGATTAATAACACGTGCAATCGTTACTATAAATAGTAGGACTCTGAAGATTAATAACACGTGCAATCGTTACTATAAATAGTAGCACTCTGAAGTTTTATAACACGTGCAATCGTTACTATAAATAGTAGCACTCTGAAGATTTATAACACGTGCAATCGTTACTATAAATAGTAGCACTCTGAAGATTTATAACACGTGCAATCGTTACTATAAATAGTATCAGTCTGAACATTAATAACACGTGCAATCGTTACTATAAATAGTAGCACTCTGAAGATTAATAACACGTGCAATCTTTACTATAAATACTATTTAAATAGTAACAATACGAAGCTTATTAACACGTGCAATCTAAACTATCAATAAAAACAACTAGAAAATATATATACTACATGTAATCTGTACTATACATATACATATAGTAACAATATGAAGATATACATCATAAGCTCGCCGTACTATATATAGTAACAATATGAAGATATACATCATAAGCTCTCCGTACTATAAATAGTAACAATATGAAGATATACATCACATGCGCTCCGTACTATATATAGTAACAATATGAAGATATACATCATATGCTCTCCGTACTATATATAGTAACAATATGAAGATATACATCATAAGCTCTCCGTACTATATATAGTAACAATATGAAGATATACATCATAAGCTCTCCGTACTATAAATAGTAACAATATGAAGATATACATCATAAGCTCGCCGTACTATATATATAGTAACAATATGAAGATATGCATCACATGCTCTCCGTACTATATATATAGTAACAATATGAAGATATACATCATAAGCTCGCCGTACTATATATAGTAACAATATGAAGATATGCATCACATGCTCTCCGTACTATATATAGTAATAATATGAAGATATACATCACATGCTCTCCGTACTATATATAGTAATAATATGAAAATATACAGCTTATGCTCTCCGTACTATATATAGTAATAATATGAAGATATACAGCTTATGCTCTCCGTACTATATATAGTAATAATATGAAGATATACAGCTTATGCTCTCCGTACTATATATAGTAACAATATGAAGATATACAGCTTATGCTCTCCGTACTATATATAGTAACAATCTGAAGATATACATCACATGCGCTCCGTACTATATATAGTAACAATATGAAGATATACATCACATGCGCTCCGTACTATATATAGTAACAATATGAAGATATACATCATATGCTCTCTGTACTATATATAGTAACAATATGAAGATATACAGCACATGCTGTCTGTATTATATATAGTAACAATCTGAAGATATACATCATATGCTCTCTGTACTATATATAGTAACAATATGAAGATATACAGCACATGCTCTCTGTACTATATATAGTAACAATATGAAGAAGATATACAGCACATGCTGTCTGTACTATATATAGTAACAATCTGAAGATATACAGCACATGCTCTCTGTACTATATATAGTAACAATATGAAGATATACATCACATGCGCTCCGTACTATATATAGTAACAATATGAAGATATACATCATATGCTCTCTGTACTATATATAGTAACAATATGAAGATATACAGCACATGCTGTCTGTATTATATATAGTAACAATATGAAGATATACATCATATGCTCTCTGTACTATATATAGTAACAATATGAAGATATACAGCACGTGCTGTCTGTATTATATAGTAACAATCTGAAGATATTCTTCACATGTTATCTGAACTATAACTATAAAACGGCTATTCTAGTGAACAAATCTCAGAACGGCTTCATTCCATGTTAAATGGAGCAACTATATTTACTGATCATGAAAAAATAATCATTGTAGTTCCTTAACATAGGCTTCTATTTTGCAGAAAATAATTAGCATTTTCCGGTACAAAACTATGGTACTGACGTCTTCCTTACGACATAAGAACATCTGCAAATATGTTCAAACTCATTTAAAACAAAGCAATATCAATTATCTTAATTGGTCAGAAAAAAGCGTGCACAAATATGTCTCTATTATGTCAAAAATATATTTGAATCACCAATAATATTTATCGCTTCCACCCATTTATCATTATGTGGTCAAAGGGAAACAACTCGTGACTATTTTGGCTCGTTACGGAAATATAATTTCATTTTTTCTCGGTAATTGTTGGGAGTTTTTTGTTGAAAAATTGAGGAGTTTAAGCAATAATGATTCTCATTTAATGTATAATACTCCTGAATCGATTTAAACTCTCAAAGTTATAGGGAACGTCTCTTTAAATAAAACTAACATACCTTTGCTTGTATATATCCTCTCATCGCTATCTGAACAACTCCTGGGTAATGTGGAACAATAAGTCGGTCTGACATTGGTCGTTTTGATAGCAAAACCAATCCCATAGGGTTTATATCCAGGGCAACAACTGCTAACGTACATCTGAACAAGGGTTAACAATTGAACAAAATTATCAAAATTAAAGTATTTGTATGACGGTTGTCCCAGTAAATAATATATTTTACTCATTAGGCAAACGGTATTCAAAAAATGTGTTTCAAAATTTTCATGATAATGAACAATAATATTTTTAGCAGGTACATATCCGGTATATCATGAACGTGTATAAAGAAACAAAAATTTCAGTTAACAAAAATTTAAAAATACACATGGGATGTGAATTCGTCACTTAGTGTAGTCAAAGTTAGAACTGTGTCATAATGACGATATGATGTACATGGGATTATCACACATTACGTATCAAGTTTGATACGTGTAATCCCAGATTTTTTTCGAACAAAGCATGTGTTTTATACGGAATCCTTTAGGACAACAAAAGAACGAACGAAGCAAAGGAAACATTTTCAGTACATACACTTCAAATGGGCCCGGTAGTGCGTTCAGTAAGCAAACGATGCATTTTGTAGATGTAAATACGGCCATAACTTCTGAATTGCAACTGGTCAATAAACATTGTAGTGAAGCCTCTAAATCCTCAGCAGCTAAGCACGAGGCGATGCTTGGGCAGCCTAGTAGAGCGGTCACAGCACCACCATCACAAACAGGTTCTATGGATTAAAAGAAAACAAAGGCACATACATTACACTTATTAGTATTTAATATATATACAAATGCGGATCATTTTTGGGAAACCCCCTCGGCCAGATACTTATGTTGGAGTCAATTTTGTCAACAAACAACCTAAATTGTCATGTTTTGTTTGTATCTTTCTAAAATTTGTACACGATATTGACCAGAGCCTTTAGCATTCAAAGACAAAATTGAATGTGTTGCTTTTTTGTTACAATTAAAAAAGCATCGTCACATTTTGCCAACCATTTCATCCCGTAGCAATATTGTGAGTTATTCATGTCCAGTCGACATACCAACATTGTACGATCTCGACGAGAAGGTCGTAAGTACTACTTACGGCCATATAAGACTGATACAAACTTAAAATCAGCAAAACTGCGCACTTTATATGAGCCAATTGTCAGGGAATGCACCATTAAGGACAAATGTCTATGGCGTTTGTGAGCACTTTTTGTGCGCATTTTCTAAACACGTTTCGTTTTATGGATCTCAGCAGAATTTTTTATGGATCTCAACAGAATTCAGGCATAAAAGAATTTTGCTTATTAAAAGTCCGGGAATTTTTTATCAATTGACAACTCGTTAAATACCTTCACCCTATATACACCGAACATGTAAAAAGAAAATGTATTTTTGTAATAATTAGTGATGCAATTTTTTTAAAAATATTCAAATATTCCTACAAATCTTCCGTCTGGTGGTTCCTTGTTGTAGACTCATACAGTAATTACGTTGTTTGTAAAATGTTCATACTTTACATACCTCTAGTTACCCCTGTTTGTGGTGGAAGCACTCCATTGAATAAATGCAACTGACTTTGTGCATACGGGAACTTGTCAGAAAGCCCATCATCAATCGCTTGGACGTCTGGGCCGAGGTAAACCTGAATAAAATATGTTATGAAATAGGTCATTCGTTAGTTTAATACAATTATGGCCGGTATCCTCTTAGGTGAATGACTTAAACAGTAGATATATTTACTAATATTTTTGCTATCAATGGATTATACAGTGGACACCAAAGTAAGTAAACACAGATGCAGAATTATAATGTGCTAAATCACTTAATATCTGTTAATCACATAATCACAAAATTCTGAAACTGCGGTAACTAAACAAATGAGAAAGTGAATAAAGATGGAATTTTCTGAATTAAAAACAACCTTGTGGTAAAATAGGCTGAAGACAGACAAAGAAACTCAAAATAGTTTGCACCTACGGTACCAATCAAGGTATGGTATTTATACTTAAAGGGGCATGCCCAGGAACTGCTGTGGTTTTTTTTCGTTCACCAAAAATGTGTTTGTCACTGGTTAAACCAGTTATTACCGAAAAGTCAAAGAAGAATATGGTTTCGAAAAGGACCCTATAACGCACGCGTCGGTATTTGTAAGTTGGTTTGAATAAAAGGATGTCAGCCTTTTATTGACGACTATGAAATTTCCGATACGTCTTAGAGTTTAACTGATTTTCTGCTCTGTCTTTCAAGTGAACATAACATGAACAGGTTTTACAGATTCCGAAACGGTCGAGTTATGAAAATGATGAAGAATTTCTGAGGCCGAAATTGGCAGGTTTGGCAAATCTTGAAATGTTTATTTTGAGTAAACTAGCGGGATATTTTGTAAATATTTTTCAGGGCTTTCTAAAATTGATTATGGCATTAAAATAGTACCAATTTGATTGCTATTCGAGACGGTTCAGTTCCAGAGCAAGCCCCTTTAATGAACAAACATATTCATTGTTTTTGCTGTTACTTCACTGTTCTGCAAATAGTGGTATTACAGAGGAGTAAGGTCTGTGTACTTATTTCACATATAGAGGATATTTGTTGATTTTGGTGTAAGATCGAATTATATTTCACTAAGTGATCACAGAAATCGTTATTTTCACGTGAAAATACAGTTTTCTGTGATCACGAGTGAAATAAAATAAGATCTTTCACCAAAAATCAACAAATTTTCTGTTTATTATTTGCTTCATTTTTTCGTAAAACGGTACAGTAATTGGCTAAATTGGAAAAAATACGTTGAAATTAGAACGTCAAGACGTTGCAAATATGACGTCACAATAACGTAACGCGTATTTTGAAGCCCGGCGCTGTTGACATTGCGTTTCTTTTTCTGCACGATACTGGAACCAGCTCCAAAACAGTGAAAATAATTTCACTGTTATTTGTCATTGTTATTTTCACTGAAAATCACCATAATCCATTGAAAGCTAATAATAATAGGCAAATAACTGAACATTTTTACGAGAAATAGATGGATAGACATTTTGTAGATTTTTAGTGAAAGATTCAATATTATTTAACATGTGAACACATAACATTACAATTTCACTTGCGGCTACTAATGATCGATTTTTGTGATCACTCGGTGAAATAAAATCCGATCTTATACCAAAAGCATCAAATCAACAAATTTAATATACTCGTGTGTATACTGATCATATAAAAGCTAACAACTTGATCGATAATTTGAATTTCAAATTTATAGCTTGAAGCATGTTCAAAAAACGATTTTTAAACGTTTTCAGTTTTAAGTTATACCTCAAATGTAACACGTTCATATACAAATCATATCAAACCACAAATAGTTAAACTACTGCCTGGCATACGTGTACTTTCCCCAGGTCCCCTGTTCGTTATTGCTTTAACATTTTATTTAATAAAACTCGAATATGTAAATATTTCAGGAACATATGAGTTTAAGATACAAAAATGGTTAAATTGTTTCAGGGTCTTTTATCTACAAATACATTTGTAGGCCTACACAACTCATTGGTTCCAAAAGTATTGTCATAAACACCCATGTCATTGTTACATGCTTTTTAAAAAAATGAATACACTAAGTTAGGCTTAATCAGTGTGTAGAATAACGTGATCAAATTATTTAAAATGAATAACGTTCGCATTCAAAACAATTGCGATATTTCTTTTTTTTTCTTGATTATAGCGATCGTGCTAACTGATGCTCGACCAAACTATTACACTCGGTTGGAAACTGCATTTGATCGAGCATTAATTAAAAACGGCTGAAGATAGAGCGAAATCGGTTCTTGTCGGGTATTCTTGAATATACGGGATATACTTTAGGCTATATATTATAACCATATTAAAGGTATGATAGTTATAATCAAGTGAAAACTCACAGTAAGCAGACGATATCGCAATTGATTTGAGTACACGTCACAATTACACGTCACAATTACACGACATAATTGTACGACACAATGCCCAACCAGCAACTAAACGAGAGAGTCAACTTAATCTTCAAGACGAGGTTAATTAACACATCGCTTTATGGTTATGTCTCTAGGTTATATTGGCAATCAGGTCAGAATGGATTAAGACAGTTGATACAGAAACAGTTGATTATATAGGCAAAGGCAGTTAGTTATTTTTCATTTGGTAATCAGGAATGAATTAACAGAGACGATTGTTTATATTGGCATATGCCGTTAGTTACATTCATTTGGTAATCATAAATGAATGAACAGAGGCAGTTGATTATATTGACATAGTCATTTGGTAATTATAGTCAATGAAGTGTTACTAATTGTACAGTTATATCAAACAACTGGTTTTTGCTGTTCCTGTCAATTCAATCAACCTTACGTATCTACCAGGTTGTAGAATTAAACTTTTGCATTATAAATACAGTAGATGCAAAGTACACTTTTTTGTGGACCAAAAATTCTGTTTTATTTTATGTTCGTTGGTAAGAGCGTTTTATGAATGCATACCAATTTTTGTTCTAATTCGCATTATACTTTTTAAGATATTTATTTAATGGAGGCCAAGCTTAGTCGCTAGCGCACTTTTTAACAGTTTGTTTGGTATGTCTCACGAGATTAGTGAGGGGAAAATGACTGGATAGCGGTTCATAGTCTAAACAAATAAGATTTAACTATTATAGAAGTAAAATCTATCCACAAAAACCAAAAATACTTATGCATAAAGATACAACTCAGCTGGGATATTTTACGAGTGACGTAACTGGTCATGTGTACCCAAAATTAAACCATTGCATGAACAGGTAAATTTAGTTAAGCAACGAAGTAATATTGCTGCTTGTATCAGCTTTTATAACTGGTGTTACACCGTGTTACACCGGAATAGTGGATTCTAACACTACGTCACTCTATTCATACCCTAATGGCCTAAGACTGCAGTAAATAGGCTGCCGTTACCCAAAATA
This sequence comes from Spisula subtruncata, assembly GCA_963678985.1. Lineage (NCBI taxonomy): Eukaryota > Metazoa > Mollusca > Bivalvia > Venerida > Mactridae > Spisula > Spisula subtruncata. Next base: position 5,268,017 of record OY787665.1, on the reverse strand, counting down.
CGGAAGTGCCTACACAGAAAATAGTGCCCCTGTTGAAAGTTGAATGAACACTATGCATGCAATGTGAATTTTAGATTAAAATCATGTAAAGTAAGTAGAAAATAGCAGATTTGATATAATCTGAATGCTAGATTTTATAAACCAGTGGTTTCCATGCGGTCCTCAATTTGTGAAAATGAGCCGAATACTACACATGGCGTAGGGGTACGCCTGTTGATAAACAATAACTTTTAAGAATGCAGGTATTGATGCCCATTTTTTTGGTCAGAATTTTGTCTCGAGGATAGTTCAACAGGATTCAAGTAAGAATTTTGACCTGAATCATCGATTAATTTTTGTATCATGACAAACATTTATATAGAACATAGAGCAAAATTAACTGTAGTCTTAGGCCTGATATCCATTGTCGGATACCCACAGTCGGTGCATCCGCTAATCACTACCTGCCACTAGCGATTAGCGGAGACACCGACTGTGGGTATCCGGCGAATACCCTAACCCGACTGGAATCAAAATGTTAATTCTAACCTCTTGAAGACATACGACACACGCATCAGTGGTTTTCAGGTAATCTATCAAGGCATCACGTCTCTCTACTACGCTGTTCTTAATCATCAAACCTTTCGATAGCCAAGCACTGTCAGATAATATCGCATTATACGTAAGGGTCTGGAATGGTCAAAGGTATAACAATTAATAAGAATCAAACATGAATGTTTCAACGTTAGTTAAAGTTACCCATATGTCGAGACTGGCCAAACACCATTGGAAGTGGAAACCAGTACTTGATAACGAACGAATATAATTTATTTTACATTTACAATAATTTTGTTTTGATTAGGATATGGATAAAATATGCTACATCTTTGTTTAGGCTATCAAATAAGCAAAACTTACACGCAATTTAATATCAATTTTAGTGTTAGTTCAAGTTAAACTACAAAATCAGCGTATTTTAAAATCTTGGTAAAACATTAAACGACTGTTTACATTCAACGACGTTTTCATTTAAAATGGTAGTTTTATCATATTTTACCTTGAACGGGGTTTTCAAAGGACATGAGGGGTTTCGTTTCTTGCTTTCTGTAATTGGTAGGCAAGTTAACACTAGAAGTAAGACTTTCAATAAGCAAAGTGACCACTTCATGGTGAACTGCGTACTTCACGGCTGTCTCTGTCTCTATGTCTGTGAATGAAGAATTCAAAAAACAAGAATCGGTTAATGAGACGACATTTGTTAACAGTTTAAGAGATACCACACTTAACAAAGACCAATACTCGTAGTAGTTTCACATGCACAGTGTTGGTTGTAGTGTACTCTAGTGTGGTACTACTTTTAAAGAAAATAAATATGGTTATTTTGTCTACAAGGTGTATGTATTCTTCCTGAAATGTGGAAAACAGGAATCGATCCTTTGATTCATGTACATTTAAGAATACAATGGTTACCATGTACACTCAGCAAAATTTCTAATTGGTCATTTTTTAAACCCACATATTTTTGTATATAACAATTGAGAAATATATTTACTGTACTTAATTCATTCGGCCTTATGTTCTTAATCAAATTCAGTTCGTGTTTTACATAGCTAATGTACGAATGGATGGAATCGAGCTAACAAATGTACGAATGACTGGAATCGAGCTTATAAATGAACGAATGAGAAATTAACGTGCTACCAACTCGGTGGTAATGTTCACGTCGCTGTGCTATATCAACACATGAATTAGTGTGGCAATCAGTCCAGAATTGAGATATTGACGCAAAATACGCACACAATATGAATCAAAGAATGAACGAATCAATTTATAGAACAGCCAAAATCTTGAGTTTAAAATATCCGTTAAATAATAATAATTACAACAACAACAACAACAACAACAACATCAACAACAACAAAAGCAATACACAAACAGCAACAACAAAAAACAATAACAATAATAAAAATAATGATAATAATAATATAACATGCTACTTACACGTTCTGGCGTGAACAAGTTTATAATTCTGATATATTCGCTTAACACAACTGACGATCAATGTTCAATGTTAAGTGACTTTAAAAACCTAACATGAAGTCGTATTTTCGAATCACGCAATGTACATGAAAATGGCCACGAGGGGTTTAATTAATGAACGTTTCCGTGTTAACTAAATGATATACTATACTTTTAAAACAAATATTCAATCCTTAAAGTAATTACATTGGCTAAATACATAGTACAATGTTCGTAATTACTGCTATTATGATAGCGTTTCTGCTGAAAATACAGCTCCATGTACAAAAATGTAGCTCTTTTTGCGTAACGAAACCTAAATAACTTGACAAAAAACAACACTTTTTTAAAACAACTTATGTTTTTTTAATTAATTTTAATAATGTGACGCAGACATATATTGGCAATCATAATTTCCTCAATAAAAGGAGCGCATGTTTTTTAAAATGCAAAAATACCATTTACATGGTATTGGTCCTGATACACCGTTTCTCGGTTCTTTCAGAGAATTGTTTGAAGTTTTCATTTGATGGTTTTGAAAACTCATGTAACTCAAATGCCACGTATCCTGACCAAGACCAAATGAAAACAGAACCATTCTCTGACAGAATTCAGCAGAGGTGTATCTGGATATATACCGTGTTAAAGCTACACTAGTATGGTTTATACTCTTATTTATTTAACGTTTCGGCATAAGCCTTTCTCGAAAAAACACAATTAAAAAACTTATACTACATTTTTGCTGGCATTTATGTCGGCCATTTTAAAAATAATGTTAAAGGTGTTAAAAACAACAATATAATCATGATTGTTTTCTACCTCGAATAAAAACACCATGCATGACATAATGTCAGAAAATAAATGCAAATACTAATGGTAAATTTAGCCAACCGAATGCCATGTAACTTAACTTATATATTAACAAATGACGAGACCTTTTACTTGATCCCCTTACATAAACACCGACCTCACTAAGTACATGCATACAATCTTACTACCATCCAACTATTTGTTACACTTTTCGCCTTATCACTATCAAACTATCGGTTAAGTTCATCTACCTCACAACCATCAAAGTAGCCCCCAACCAAAGGTGACCTAGTGACATATCTCCCTTACACAAAACTTAACATCAATAAAACTCATTCACTTTACTACAACACCATAAACTTAGCCAAAGACCCCACCTTGACGATGTTCTTATAAAAGCTGTCCAACTGAAGTAGGTCAATTTTGGAGGTTATTGGTCTAAATGCTGATCGGATCTTCCATAGGCAAACTCTTGAAACAGTGCTGTAGGTCTTAAAGTACTTAGCATATTGTTGGTATCTACAAATGCTCCGAGATTTGTTGAGACAAATATTATAGCTTATAGATTTTTGCAGATTTTCCGGGGCATGTCTCTCCTTTTTAAACAAAGTGTTTCAAATGCATTTGTTCGCTGGCTAAGAATGAGAAGGTCGTAACTACTACTTACGATCTTATAAGACTGATGCATACATGTAATTGAATTCAGCATCATTAGGCCTTGCTTCTGAGCTAATTTTCATAAAAAATCTGAACTTGCCATGTTGACTAAAATCAAGTTGTAAAAGCTTGTTTTACCATACGTAAAGTGTAAATGTCAGACAGTTTTTTCTTGTTTTCTCAAAATGTAAATGTTGTACTAACGATCTCTCATTCAAAGCCAGCGATTTATCTTCCGTATGTTGTTTAGTCGCACCTACCTCATCCGTATCATCGTCTATCTCCTCAATGATTCCTTCACTTAATCCGTTTCCATCTGATCAAGGCGTTTTCAAGTAGATTTGGAGCTATCCCAATCATAACTACGGGCTATAACGTGTATAGTAATACCTACTTACACAGAATGTGTATGAGAATATTGGACTTAAAAGGCAGCACTCAAATTAGCAAACCGAATACAGAAAATCTGTGTTATATCATCAACATCCCTCTAAATTGTACAAACTAACCCTCTTCTACACATTTCTGTTTTTATCCAAAATTTGAAACTTTTTCCATGCATTTGCTTCAGTTGTTAATTAGTATTACCCATCACCAACACAATATCAAAAAGGTCTTCTTGGGCATGCCCATTTCCGTCGCTTGATGTTCTTTTTGGTTCTGAGATAACTGCTAGACCGGAAAGTGTATCTGCGTTGACATGAATGTGACTACTTGTCAAGTAGTGAGAGGATGACTTAAGTCAAACAAACCAAAGTAATAAAACAAAGTAACAGTTTTGTCACTTGAGGTGACGTTTTTATCAGTCATATCATTTATGAAACTTTATGCTGTTCAGTTTTTGGCAGTTGGGACTTGGACATATAATGTTCTCGTTCAGTTATGTATGGGCATTGTTTCGTCTATTTGTGTTATGTGGTGTCTTTTCTGTGCTCGGCTGGTTAACTTGAGAGATACCTTCCCTGTCAGATTTTCTCTCATCGTAAAGCTTGGCCACATTGACACGAGCCTGACCTATTGATTACCATAATTTAACAATCGATATATTGTCAACGTTTACATCTCCGATTGTATGTTTTCATATCACGAAGTATCACGAAGACGCCCGATATGTAACACAAACACAAATCTGAAATACCGATATTGCACGATTTGCTTGCGGAAATTGATATATTCAAAACAAGAACCTTGCATAAAGGTCAGACTCAGGTCAAAAAAGCCAAGCTATATAGCAGAATTGAAATATAACTGGAAACTTAAGCAGAATGCAATGTATATTTTTTATTCAACACTGAATTCAAAGAATAATTCAGCGAGTTGTACATGTGCGTTTAAAATGACGCACCATAAATATTTGCTACTTTCGTAAACAGACAAACTTGTATAAATTTACACTATTCTTACAAAAATTAAAGTTCGTTTAAGATACAATTTCTTATTTTTTCAAATCGATAATTTTTAAGGAGTACTACTTGAAACAAAAAATGATCGCAAGTTAATCTGTTGCGGATTTGAAAATCACAATGACTTATCAGAAAATGAAACTTTCAGTGAGAGGTCTAAAACACAATGTAGAAGTCTGAAACTTTACAGGAATTTTTCGATTAAAACATAAAACATAAAAATGATTTTCTTTTTTGCATTTTAGAAAGTTTGAAAACAAGATCCTTTATGGTTAGTCATTTCAAATGTTAGCAACTAGGCATGTCTGTTGTACCCTCTATGCCTATGTTTGCTTGATCGAGAATGCTTGGAAGTCCTGCGACGTGAACAGGAGATCGTAGCTTCCACACCATAATGGTCCGATAGTGGATAGAGTGTATCATCTATTCGTACAGACGCTTCGTCTGCTTTCAACACAATCTGAAAACGACGTTTGTTTGCCTTTACTTTAAACTTATTTTTCCATTTATTTGAACGTTACTTCGTACTATTCATAACAACAAATTCATTACACGCCATACAAAATATGTTTGCAAAATAACATACAGAAACAAAGTGATAAGAAGTTTCCTGTGATATATTGATCATCTATTGTATACATGTATACCATGACTAAATGGATGTTAAACTACATTTGTGTTTTACCTTTATGTTTGTGACTTTCAGAGGATTGCTTGCAAATACATGGTCAACAGTCACATCTACTGCGGCGCCATCAAAACCATTGTAAGGATTGTCCGCACAGATTGAACATTGCTTTGCCGGGCATGTATTAAATACGTCATCCAACCGCTTATACCTTTCTGTGAATATGACAAAATGTGATAGTGAATACCATTTTATAAACAAACTCTTTATAAACCTAAGTTGTATTAGTTAATTTATAACTATTTTCTTTCAGATATTTTTAATCAAAGTCAACAACTTGTATCAAAATGTATAGTTTTCGAGGATAATGCGTTTGGTTGTGGATTCATATTTAAGTTTATATCTATTACAGTGACTTTTGTTCCTTCATCCTTTTCTATTTGAACGGCGGAAACTACATGACGTGACAAGTAACCTCAAATTGATTCTCTTCCATATGTTTCTAGCACTATAATATAAAACAATAATTGAATTTATGCAATTTTAGATAAAAGTTGCGTCCCCAAATGTCGTTAACCTTAAATTTTGCAAAGGTATCTTTTTTTTGTACGCTGATATTAAATAGTTTTGCAATACTGTTTTACCACATGGAACCTGAAATCAAATATTTCCTTTTCAAAAGTGGCATTCGTCCGAAATTCATTGATCATATATTAGTATAATGATATAATCTAGAAATAATAATATTACATAACTGACCTTCGTTTATAGGCAACACGCCTGGGCCACGCCCACCAACATGAAATGCACCCAACAACACCAACGCCTTTTCATCACTAAGTCTTCGAATAAGATCAGATATTTCGTAATCATTTTGGAGCTGGATGTTTGGGATAATCTCGTCTAGTATTGCTGAAATATGCATGGTAATTTTCTTTTAGAATTAATGACAACTGTTTCAACAATTTGTTACACACATTAGTCATTTATCGTTTACCCTTCTTCTTTGTCCAATCAGAAACCCAGTGATTTTCAAATGTTTGGACTACATTGTACTTATTCATATATTTCTGCAATGGCAATACTATCTATGTGGTTCGTAAAGTAAATCCGTTAATGTTTGCGTAGTGTCTACGTGCAGCCAATGAAACTATACATTGCCTTGCTGTTTCTTAACAAATGACCAATACTCGACAATAGAATGTTAACTATATCTGTCGAAATAGTAGACCAAATATTGTACTTAGCAAAGTGTATGGTGAACAAAATGCTTCACTTACATGTAGAATTAAAACCATGCATTTATTGTTTACAAATTGTCATTTTGTCAACAAACCATCTGGACGTTTTATCACACTTTTTTTTCCAAATTATGGTGTTTTCCACATTTGAGAATCAAATAAAGTGCTCTAATTGCATCATTATGCAGAGAGGTTACCAAGTTATAGCTTATTTATAATAGCAGTTTAAGACTTAATGTGACTAGCCTATGGCTTGTTGCTATGCCTTATGTTTCGTCACTGGGTTGATACTCTATTTGTGGTTCTAAATATGTTTCATGTTTTAAATTCTTTCATTGCCTGGAATGTTGAATATTTTGTTAGGGTCATTACGTACATGGCGAGAAGTTGTGATTTTACACTGCCCTGTACTAAAAGGTTGTTTATAAGCCTCCAGTGACGCGTGACGTACTTCGTACCAAGACGGAAGCCCTTTATTCAATCTTTTTATGCTGACATTGTCCACTATAAACATTTATACTTAAAATCAAAAGTTATGCAAATAAACATGTTTGGCCACTGCGCCGTTTTGAGAAACTGTATTCATTTTGGCTGTGCCCTTTGATGGTAATTTCGTTGTCCTATATAGGGTAATTTGTATTTTTATACACTACCCTCCGATTTTTTTTCAACACTTTTCAAGTTATTTGATTTGCTTCGATTGATTAACACATATGTCAAACATATAATGTGTATGATGTGGTTCGTCCCTGTGGTATGTTGTACCCAAGTGTTCATGTAGAGTTTGTGTTTGCGTTGAGCAATGCATGTGCCTACATGTTTTCAATGTGCGATGAGTTTGTGTTTACGTTGGACATTGCATATGCCTTCATGTTTTCAATGTGCTATGTTTTTGTGTTTGCGTTGGGCATTGCATGTGCCTTCATGTTTTCAATGTGCTATGTTTTTGTGGTGCTTACTTACGTTCAAATGATACTATATCTGTAGTTGTCTGTTGAGAACATGCAAATTTGATTTCTTCGTTAATCTGTGAGATATAAAGCAGATATAAATGAGTAACCAATGTTTATTTTATGTTCTATAAATTATTAGAATAGGTATGGAAATAATTGGCAAATAATATATACAAATTAAGCGCCGGTCATAATGGTGTCATCAATATTACAGTATGTATATATTGCATGACTTAACACACCGGGTGAAATGAACGCGAGCCATGAAATAAAATAGTGAAGGGACTATATATCATAAAATGTCTTTACATCGATGTTATCAAAGGGAGATCAAAATGAATGGACTGTTCGAAAAGATTAGAATATTGTTGAAAACACCATAAAACAAACGTACCGTCGCTTGTATATATCATCTCTGTAAACTTTGAGCAACTCCTTGGTAATGCGGAACAATTTGTCGGTTTGACATAGGCCTTTTAGACAGCAAAAGCAAGCCCATAGGATTGATGTCCCAAATATCAGTACCCGATTCGGTTGGCCCACAACTAAACAATGTCAAAGCAATTTCTTAAATTTTAGCAATCGGAACTTCTCGGCGTTTATCTAACGAATTGTTTCTCATTTACGGAAATACCCAAGTAGTTACGATTGATTTTTTAGAAGCAAGTTGTCTTCCTTGGTTACCAATGTATCAACATATTGCATGGTAACCTGTGTTTTAACTGATATTTTGTCTTACATTTAACTATATCTAAACGGTGGAAATGAAAAATACCTTTCCTTACAGTCTTATATTCCGACAATAACAAAGCAACATAATGCATAGTAGAGGGTGAGCATTAATATATGAAAACATAGATAACTTATTAGAAAAAAAAACTTTGTAAGATTTTATGATACTGGAGTTGTTTGACATTTTTTCAATGCTAATGAACCCAGTTTTTTATATGAAAAATACAAACATCATAAGTTCCAGTATCGTGCAGAAAAAGAAACACTAACAGCGACTGGCTTCAGAATAAGTGTTACGTCAGACATGCTGTCTGGTCGTGACGTTCTAATTTCAACTTATTGTTTTCAATTCAGCCAATAAGTTAACCATTTTACGAGATAATGAAGCAACTAATGAACAGAAAATGTGTTGATTTTTGGTCTAATTTTATTTCACTCGTGATCGCAGCAAAATAAATTTTACTCGTGAAAATATTGATTTCCTTGAGTACTTGGTTAAATGAAATTCGATCTTGCACCAAAATCAACAAATATTTGCTATATATGTTCAAAGCATACCCTTCGATATTTCCTGGAAATCCGTTAAGCAAGCAAACGATGCATTTAGGGGCTCCTCTTGTCGCAAACAGGCTCGCTACTTCTTCTGCGCAAGCAATCCGAAAACATTGCACAAACGACGTAAAGTAAAGTTGATACACGATTTATCGATTGCGCATTGAATGAGATTGCTGACGATAATTGTATCACACACCGGTTCTATAAAGAGATAGAAAACATTGACACTGTTTGATTATAACATTCTAACAAATCAAAGTTCTCAACTCACAAACACAATATTTCTCAAAATTAACCTGGCTAAAACATAATTCTAACTCGTGACCAAAACCTGTATTCAAGATTGATGACGTCACATCATCGCACTTTTATTTTGCCAAACGAAAATATTATGTGTTATTTTATTTCGAAGTTAGTAAAGGTCATAAATCAATAAGAAAACCACTATTGCTTTTTACGATATATATAAGGGTATCCCGTTACCCACTTTGTAAAATCATTGGTAGGACACAAGACGTTCCTCCTAAAAGCAAAGGGCTACCGTGCGCCCTCATTCGATAAATATATCTCCCTTTAAATAAACATAAAAGGCATGGGTTACCTCCTTTAGAAAGCGCTATTTAGCTTTTTGCTTAGGCAACGGGCACCTGGTACAATGGTCTCAAATTTCTAAAAAGTACTGTTATGTATCTTTCAAATGAAATAAAATTGATTAATTCAGTTAGCTTGAATGATGCTTTAGCATTGCGATTTTAAATATACATGAGTTTAATAAACACAATCACTTCGCCTATTCACTAGATATTTCCGTCAATACCACAAGTCATGTTTTGCTTGATTACCAATAAACTTAAAATGACGAATTTATTATTGATGGCTGGCTGAGATATTTATCTAATCTTTCAGAAAATGTTAACTTTTAAAACAAATCATACATAGCACCGTAAAGTTAACTCTCATGCAGTTAATTTTTATAAGAACTTTCTGAACGCCCCTCGTGATGTAGTTACCTCTAGCTACATCTGTTTGTGCTGGTAGTACTCCATTGAATAAATGCTGCTGACTTTGTGCATGCGGGAACTTGTGAGAAAGCGCATCAGCAATGATTTCAATGTCTTGGCCGAGGTAAACCTACATAAATCAAAGATTTTTCGTTTTGAGAGTGTTTTTCCAATACCAATAGACGATTGTTGTGCCTATCGCCTTAAAAGTGATAATGTGTTTAATTTTAATTTAAGGTAGCGGGAGATATATTGTGGTGAGGGAAATATCCAATCGTTTTAGTACAGGGCTTTTTAATAGGTACCAAAAATTAATAGACCCAAATCTGTATTTATTTTGTATAACGAATGTGTTTAATATTTTGAAAAAAATATAGAAACTATATTTCAACTGGCTCTGAAGGATTTTTTACTCTGCTGAACAGTGAGGTTGCCACCACTGCCGGTTCAAGTTAAGGGTCGTTAAAACAGTGAAAAGGTTTGACAGAAAATAGTATATGCTGTGAAATTGTTCACTTTTGTATTTTTTGGCTAAAATTTGGTGGTTTTACAATTTTCAAACTGGTACCAGAAAAAAACTTACATCTGTTGTCTAACCATGTTTTAGTTTGCTTGGAAATAGCATAATATAGAGATTTGAAAAAAAATACACGGACACGATATATTTTCTTTTTGGACAACCTTCATGTCAGAAAGGAAAACATTGTCATTATTTAAAATAATATAGCATATAGAGCGAAAAGGACAGGTCGTTATTATAATTGAAGTATCTAAACTTTAACAGTTCTCAACAAGAGAATTTTTATCAAATATCACGCATTAAAAGAAAACCAAAAAGTACTTCAAATTTGAATACCTCTTGAAGACATACTACACATGCATCAGTGGTTTTCAGATAGTTAATCAAGGCGTCGCGTCTTTCTACTCGGAAACCCGGTATGGTTAATTCTTTTGATACCCACGCATTGTCAGCCAATATAACATTATACGTGAGTGTCTGTAATGAAATGTGACGAAATGTGTCATACAGGGTAATCATTAATATATGATAACATAACTAACTTAATAACTTTGTCAGTTTTATTGATAGAGAAGTTGTTGGCCTCTTATTTCAAAGCTAATGAGCCCAAGTTTTTATTAGTATGGATAATAAATGTTAAATAAACTTGATGTAATAAAGTCCTCAACCAAAGCGTACATTTTTGTGATTCCAGGAAAGTGCGATCAAGATTCATTTCGCTGAAGACCGCATTTACATTTGTCCCCTACACTCACCAGACTTAAACCCTATGGATTTCTGCTCATAAGAATACATGAAGGAAGTAGTATATAATGCAAAACAAAACAAATTGATGAAGGAGCTAGCAACAAGACAATGGTAATGATTTGAGGCAAACTATTCTATAGCAGCTGATGCATTGAATGTTAGGGAAATGAAAACACGGACTTGGTAATTAATCAATGCATATAACATTTCTTTAGATAAGGCTATTGTTAATTCATGTTTGTTTAGGTCATCAAACAAAGACACTTAACGTACAATTTTAAATAGTAAAAAAGTAAACTTTCTTAATGTCATTGGAAAAAAATAAATGCCAAATAAGCGTGATGAAAATCAGAACATATTCAACAAACCATTTTCAGCATTTTAAGTGACAAGCATTGAAGGGCTTACCTTGAAGGGTTTTTTCAAAGGACATCCGGAGTTCCGTCTCTTGCTTTCAGTGTTTGGTAAACAGGTTACCACAAAAAGTAACACCACGAGTAACCAAAATGACCACGTCATGGTGACCAGTTTCCTATATTATACGGCTTCCTCGGTATCTACGTCTGCAAGAGGCTTAAACATGACATATTATACATTATGGAAAAGTTGACTTTTTACGAAAGTCGTAACAAAATTATAAAGTTATTCGTATCTTGCACATGTTTTGCTCCTGATCCTTGCCTGCCAACATACTCCTCTTCACTTAAGATGGTAAATTTCGTCCATTTTCGACAAAAATGTATAAAAAGTGTTAGGACGTGATTTTGTAACAAAAATACATATTGACTCATGTATCATAATAAATTCCACATACTTGTTTAATTAATATCATTGTCTGCAATATCGCTACCTGCTCTTGTAAATAATTTAATTGATTCATTTTATATTCTATATATTGATATTCGATCAAGAAATAAGTCATTGGTGTGTCATTCATTGCAAAGTGGGTAAATATGCTTGCTCGAGACAGCAATATGGGGGATTCGGATCACATCGTATAACCCGTTACGTTTCAACAGTGCCGTTGGTGTAAGGCAAAGTAATTATTTATGTACTTCGCGCCAGTTCAGAAGGGCGCGTCTTTGTTATACTAGTATATAAAAAAAAAAAAAAAAAAAAAAAAAAAAAAAAACTATAATAATAATAATTCTACAGAATACGTGTTGTTGTTGAAAAAATTCCCAATTATTTTATACTAGTATAGTATGTGGTTCCTGTTGCTTTTAAGAGGGATCACTTACACATGTTGTTATTTTAAAGCGATGAATAACCAATTACCACATGCAATGTATGTCCCCAGATATGCTATATTGATCGAGAAAATAGTTACTAGTAGTAGAAATTGTCGATGTTTGCAAAATGTTTGAAATCTTGACTTATATCGTTGTTTGGAACACTTCTAAACCATCTGATATCAACTTCAATCCTTGTTGAAAAATTTATTTTGACCGATCAGTCTAGACACATCATTAATCACTCAAATGTAAGCGTTTTGTATGTGTTGTCTACGTGCAAAAAGGTAGGTAAAACGTAGGTGAATAACACGCTTAGAAATGTACGTAGTTGGGAGTGCGCAGACAATAAGTACGAGGATGGTCAAACTATAACGCGAAAATAATTATAAATGTATTTTCTAAAAAATAGCTTATGTGGTATCAAACACATATGTTACAATATATCGTACGAAGTATTGCCCAAATGAATGAAACCATAACATTCTAGAACATGTTTGCCGGCCTTTGGAACTGGTATTTATGACGTCACCACATCAGTACAACCAGTCTTGCCAGTTTTCAGCTAAGTTCTATAGCTAAATCAAATATGAAACTGTGAGGGTTAGAATCTGAAAGAAAACGGTGAAAAAACCCGAAAAATGCCCCACATACACGTATTAGGGGTTACCTTAGCAACCGTAGATTTCAGCATGTGGTACACAGTGGTTATAGTCCACACTTTGGCTATTGTCCTAGGCATACACCACTAAATATCTTGGGACTAAATAGACCCTAAACCTCACCCCTAAACATTACCAAAACCCTTACCATAGCCCCGAATCCAAACCTGAACCCATAAAACTTACCCAAACCCTAACTTTAGCCCCTAACCAAACCCTAACCCCTAAGCATATTCTAAGCCTAGCTCCTAACCCCAAAACGTAACTCAAACCCTAACCTCTATCCTAAACCCCTAAACACGAAAAAGACTACCTGGACTATAGCCGCCAGACTGAACTATAACCGCTAGAACTATAGAAAAGAATCTTTATCTCACTTTTCGGGTACGCGGAACTTTCGCGTTCAGTCTACGGATTCGTATCCGTACGTGTGTGTCCTAAACCACACATATTATACATAAGGACAACGTACGTGAGCAGTACGAGCAGGTACGATCACTGTACGACAGCCTGACAAACAACCTACGATGCACGCAGACACTCACGACCAATGGAAATCATTCGTGTGACGTGCTTCGTGTTACTAATACCTCCTTACCCACATGTTCGAAAAAAGTAGCGGCTGTGTCACAGGTAACTGTATCGTTGGAAACGAAAACAACGAAAACTTTTTTGTTATAAATTTATATATCTTCAACGATACAGTTATCTGTGGTTGGAGTCTCACAAAACATAAGTGTTTTAGCAAGCACGTCGGGTGGTGACCAGATTTGTAGTAACTCGTAGTTAATGTGAAAAGGATGCCCAAATTCCCGGAAAACCATTGTTTGTTGAAGTTCAGTGTTGGGTTCATGAGTAAGTGAGTTCGAAATAAGTAGATTAGATAGAGAAACAACAGGGAACTGTATCGTTGAAAACGAAAAGTAAGTATAATAATATCCCTAAAAGGGGATCACAATATCGTTTGTAGCAAAACCACTCTATACTCAAATTTTCGACCATGCGGTCTTTTTCAAGAGATATGATTCACTTATAATGTTTCTTCATTTTTAGTACAGCTTCAAGTCTTTGCATTGTAACTTAAATGTACTAAAAATGTAGAAAAATTATAAGTGAACCATATCTCTTGAAAAAGACCGCATGGTCGAAAATTTGAGTATAGAGTGGTTTTGCTACAAACGAAAAATAAGTGTTGTTTTTTTGAAAATTTATATACTATATAGTAAATTTTACACATTTTTTTCGTTTTTAAATTGTCTTTATCACAGATACAGATACCTGTGAGAGCAACAGTACAAAAATGCACAAAAACACGATTATATTATGGGTCAGTTCAGATTTTATACTTAGCTACAAAATGAACAATACAATATGTTGAAATATGTAACTAGAAATTAAGCAGCACTCAACGAAAAAACATGTAATAGTATATCAAAGGCACAAAAAAAGAACACCACCCAAACACAACTACAAAAAATGAATCAGAAATAATATTATTGCTGGTTGTTATAGTCTCACTTGGTGTGAGGTGTGGTAATTGGTCCTGCACTTAATTCAACATGTAATCAATATGTTTCACCCATCGACGAAATTGATTTATTGAATTTTTCTTTAAAATGGATTATTAACTTATTGTAGATGATTTATTAAATATATCGATATAAAACGCTACTTACTTGATGCAATTTCTCATATATTTCCTGTTAACACACTCGAAAGAACGTCCAATCTTAATTGTGTTTGAAGTCAGACTAAATGAACAGTGTGCATTATGCCCACGAGTTGTTTGAAACACTTGTTTTCCGCCTTGGTTTCCGCATGTGGTCTGCAAACATATATATACCAAGTGATATGTCGAGTAGTAAAATTACAACAGTACACATACAAAATAAGTTAAAGATATAAAAACATGACTACCAAACTAACCATTCACAAAACGTCCCGCCTTATTACAACCAAAATGACAATCACCAAATCCCACTACCTAAAAATTAACACATATGTAAGCTTATTTGCCGGACAACTAACAAACTAACCCTAACCTAAGAAACTTTCACCTCAATACCACAAAAATAATCCTTATCAAACCTAACTACCCCCAATAAAACCCTCTAAGTTAATCAGCCTGACTTAAGTCTTGGTCACCATTGCCTAAGCATTGTCCCTATCTGTAGAACAAGTATGTACGTCCTACTGTGTGCGTCTGTCGTGAGTACTAACAACCCACATGACCAGGGCCTTCTGTATCAATATGCAGATTGTACTAACACCCCACATGCCCAGGGTATTATGTATCATTGTGTAGTATGTATTAACATCCCACATACCCAGGGCCTTCTGTATCAATGTGTAGTATGCATTAACACCCCTACATGACCAGGGCTTTCTGTACCCCCCTACATGACCAGGGCCTTCTGTACCAATGTTTAGTATGTATTTACACCACACATGACCAGGGCCTTCTGTATCAATGTGTAGTATGTATTAACACCCCACATGACCAGGGCCTTCTGTATCAATATGTAGCATGTATTTACACCACACATGACCAGGGCCTTCTGTATCAATGTGTAGTATGTATTAACACCCCACATGACCAGGGCCTTCTGTATCAATATGTAGCATGTATTAACACCCACATGACCAGGGCCTTCTGTATCAATATGTAGTATGTATTAACCACCTACATGACCAGGACCTTCTGTATCAATGTGTAGTATGTATTAACACCCCCACATGACCAGGGCCTTCTGTATCAATGTGTAGTATGTGTTAACCAACTACATGACAAGGACCTTCTGTATCAATGTGTAGTATGTATTAACAACCCCACATGACCAGGGCCTTCTGTATCAATGTGTAGTATGTATTAACACCCCCACATGACAAGGGCCTTGAAGTTCTGTATTAATATGTAGTATGTATTAACACCCCCACATGACAAGGGCCTTCTGTATCAATTTGTAGTATGTATTAACACCCCCACATGGCAAGGGCCTTCTGTATCAATTTGTAGTATGTATTAACCACCCACATGACCAGGGCCTTCTGTAATGATGTGTAGTATTCTGTAGCAATGTTTAGTATGTATTAACAACCCCACATGATCAGGGCATTCTGTATCAATGTGTAGTATGTTTAAGCTTTTCCTGTAACTGGTCATCAGTCAGCATTGTCTTACTCTTGCTCGTTGACCAAGTTGGGGTAGATTTTGCACACATAAAGGGCATAAATGGTTTATATCTTATTGCCAAGCCCACCCCTAGCCCACCTTATTAAACGCCTTGTAGAATAAGAAAGGAGGCACAGTAGTACATGCAAAGGGCATACACACAAAACCAAGTAGCCGTGATATTATATGTCACCAGAGCATACTTGTCCGCGTCAATAACCTTCGCACACATATTGACAATTACAAAACCTTCAAAATAGAAACAATTTCAAAAATATTTGTGTAAAAGCACTATGTACAGTCCCATTGGATACCACCCGCTTGAAGAGGGCGATATACACAAAATACAAAAAGTATATTATATATACACGTACATATGGTTAGGGCGTCTGAAGCGGGAGGTCGACGGTTCAAATCTTGGCGCAAGCCGGGTGGAGCTGATGAGATCGGTTGGTCAGCCGTCAGCTAGTTACATTAATGGTTACCGTGGGCCCCATCTCTGCCAGGCACCCGTCATTACAAGAAGGGGTTCGGGAAGGTACTGTAAGCATGAAACATACGTAAGTGTCTCATAAGTCAGATTGACTGGCCCTTTCAGTAGGGGTGACACTATAATAAAATAAACTTTTACTTGTGATAACAAACGTGAACTGTCGGACTCAACAGAGAATTCTTGCCAAGAGTCAAACTCCTTTGCAAAATATCGACAATAGTAACATTTTTCAAATAGTACTAACAAACAATTAAATATCCGCGCAAATGCACTATATACTGCCCCGTTGGACCAAAGACCAAAATTACACAGATTGGACACTCAATAGAAAATTGAGAGAAAACGAAAAATAGCTTTCAGCAGATTCAGTTATTATGCATATGAGTATAACACTTTTTAACCATCCAATTTTAATGGACAATGTATCAAATTGAAGACCTTTTGTCTTCTACTGCATGTGGTTGCCATTATATCTACCTAAATATAAAATACAGAAATTATGAATTGAATCAGGCAAATCGGGTATTGTAAAGTAGCCCTATATTTATTTCCAAAATGTGAAAACTGTTTTTGCTCAATAACTTAAGTTCTCATTAACTCACAGTCTTCAAACTTCATAGGATAAATGTTCTCATTGTTAAGATGATCCCTATAAATGATTAGGTCAGCAGGTCAAATGTCAAGGTCACGGTGACCCTAAATGTGAAAACTGTCTTCGCTGGTCATTTCCGCTTGATAACTTGAGAACCATGTGACCCACAGTCATGAAACTTCATAGGACGATTGGTCTCATTGAGTAGATTAGCCCTATATTTTTAGGTCAGCAGGTCAAAGGTTAAGGTCACGGTGACCCAAAATGTGAAAACTGTTTTCGCTCAATAATCATAGTTCCCTTTAACTCACAGTCTTCAATCTTCATAGGATAAATGGTCTCATTGATTAGATGATCCCTATTATTTTAAGTTCAAATGTCAAGGTCACATTGGCTGGAAATAGGAAATCTGTTTTGGCTCAATAACTTGAGTTCCTTTTGACTCGCAGTCTACAAACTTCATAGGATAATTGGTCACATTGATCAGATGACCCATATTTGTTTGACGACAAATGGCAATGCCAAATCATTTCCGCTTAATAACTTGAGTTCCTTTTGACTCACAGTCTTCAAACTTGATAGGGTGATTGATCTCATCAAGTAGATAACCCCTGTAAAAGTACACTGAGCGGCAATGAAAACGCAACACTTTTTAAACTTGAATATTTCTGTAATTTGTCAACTTATAAACTTGAAACTTTGTATGCTCACTTCGATATATATTATCTACAGACTTCAGCTTTTTCCGTGAAAATACTTTAAGAATCACTCGTCCATAGCGGAATAGCCATAAACCGCATTTTCCCGCGTGCTGATAGGTGGCTACAGATTTGCTCGCATATTTTGAAGAATATGGATGGATTAGTCGGAAAAACAAAATAACTAGTAGAAAGCATGGGGCATATGTCAAAGGTAGTCTCCGAAAGATCGGTCGTTATGCTCAATTGTGGGGTACCTGTACTAAAAATCAAAGTTTCGTTGATTTAAATTACCGAAGTCATTATTTCATCCATTTAACACAAGTTTAAATACATATACACCTGTTAAGAAAGCTAAAAAATGTAAAAATGCATTGAAAATCATAGAATGTAAGAAATGTGTTCAAGTCAAGTGCGATAACTCTTGGATAATGATCCTCACTTTTTTAGATCAATCACCAAACTTTTACCCTAAATTGTATTACTGGATATTACTGAACTAGTCTACATGCTCAAGTTATGGTGTTCATTAATATTTAGACGTAAATTGTGTTTTGAAAATTAAGGACGCAATTCAAAAGCGCATTTTTCCCCATTGAGTGCTATAATCAGTCTTAAAAGAATAGCTATAGCGTTCATGCAATTTATTTCCAGTTACAAATGGTGATACTTTCACTATCCTTGGGACAAATATAATACAATTTTATTAATCTAAAAACGAGCAGATTCGAATATGCGTTTAGAGGCGCAAGATTCGAAGCAGTGTTATAAAGAAACAGGCAAGTTAATTATTTAATAATTGAATTACTCCAAGATTATCTCACTTTGACCATAGAAAATACGCAATGGTTATAATAGACGATGTTGTTTAATTTTAGTGGTTGTGCACGAAATTGTGTACAGGCCCCTTGAAAGTACCTGAACTTCACATAGCCCTTCTGCAACAACGGAAAAGCATCCTTCTAGCATTCAATGAACGTTTCATAAGATTAATATGTCGTAGATGCACATGATGGATCGCTCCCGGTGGTTGTTTTAAAAGATTAAAATATGCGACTTTCTGTTTTATACAGACCTCAAAACAACTGGTAAAAAAATTATGTTGAAAAACAAATTTATCTGATTCGAAGTGATATTCATGGGTCACTTGCATATATCTATTCCATGACAAAAGTTCGCGATGCTCACATACTTATCAAATGTGTTATGCTGTATTATGTAAGTGTTGCGTTTTCGGTAGGACCCCTGGTAAAACTAGTTTAAAACGTTTTAAGTAAACAAGAACATACTATATAATTTTTCAGTGATAACTGCTTTGTGTAAATGCATATCGTATCGTGTTACCATCTTAACCCCTATTATACGAGTGTCCATATCTGTCTTTATAGTCGTCCACTAAGTACGCCCCTGATAAATTTTGTATAAACATGTATGATACATGAAATAAATGAATGCGATAAGCGAATAATTGTGAAATATACCCAATATCAGTGTAGCAATATCACATGACATTGACATAACTTGAGGCTACATACCCAAGACGGAATTTTCCAAAATTATAAAACAATATCAGTCGTAAGTATTCTATATCTGTGCATACCCGACTTCTATGAAACAGATGTAAACTTTCAACGAAATGCAGGATCCCTATAAGCAGCGTGGCCGTTTTGTCCAACAACTTTGAAAACCTTGAGATAATCGACTTGAAAATGTAGTCCAACACTTCGAAGGTTTCGTAGGGCGTGTGTAAAAACAGTTTCAGTTAAGTATAGAAATAATACCAAATGTCGAGCAAAAATTATAAGGTTTCCCAAAGCGTTGAGTACCGGTATATATCATAGACATAGTAAATAAATAACATACTTACGGCTATTTTTGTTTTCGAAGTGAAGCAAATTTCGTCTTGACGCTGTAGCCGAAAGTCACATGGTATTTTTACACTGGATATAGGACATGTTATCGTGCAGAAGGTTGGCGAACAATTGACAAACTAATCATAATGGCGGAGAATGGGACTAAGGACAAAATGTCGGAAGAGACGTTTGATTTTATTTGTACAACTTGTGCCGACGGCGGAACGACTAAAGCGGGAGTGAAATATTGTGTGGAGTGTCAGGGATATTGCTGCAAAGATTGTGTGGATACACATGCTAAATTTCCAGTGTTAAAGTCGCATACGTTACTGGATGATTTAACCTCAACATCGACCGGACAACAATCTGGGTTACCGGAAATACCGACAGAGAGATGTAGCATTCATACAACCAAACTTCTAGACATGTTCTGTAAACAACATAACAAAGTCGGATGTTATGTCTGTTTTGTCGACAAACACAAGTAAGTTGAATTATGTATAATAAGTGCGTTTTGAACAGTTTTTTTGTTAACTCGGTGGGTTTAATTGGAACCCAAGACCCCTTAATGATATGTGCCTCCGTAGCTCAGTGGTTAGTGCGCTCGCCGTCTAATCTGGCGACCCGGGTTCAAATCCGGATGGAAGTACATATTATATGCCTGCCATGTTTCAGTAGAAATAAAGCAAATGAAGGCTATGTTCGGCATAATTCAATGATAGTGCCTAGTACTTAAGTAACCACGAACCATTCAATTGCGCCCCCGAGAATCTCCACAACAGTCGCTACAGATGATAATGTTATCATGTTTTAATTTGCTTCGATGTGATCACCGGGCGAAGGTTTATGTTCGACTTCTTTATATCTAGGAGATAGGTGCTGTCCCTGGCATTCATGTAAGTCAAGGTTTGTGTATGTATGCATTTGTTACTGGGTTCTTTAAACTAGCATATTGTACGTAAATGAATAAAAAACATTGACCTTGTATACCCTAGGGACAACTGATTCTCAACAACGAGTTATGATATTATAAGTTAGTGTAGCAACACGGCTGTGTTGGTTATGTTGCTATCTACACGAGTTAGCACGTTTACATTTCAGATCATGCCAGGGACCGCATTCCATTCCGGATCATATCGATCAATTCTACACGGAATCTGAACATAAACATACGTCTGATCTTCTTCAAGATTTTAAAGCATTCATGACCACCATCATCGAAACAAGCACACTCCAGCTTGTAGATTTAACGACATCCAAAGAAAACGCAATCGAGGCGATTAAAGCGTTAAGGAAAGAGTTAGAAGCCATGCTTGATAAACTAGAAGAGCAATCGCTTCAAGAGGTCGAGACAGAATATGAGAAGATACAGTCGAAGAAATTGAAGGAACAGTCAGACGCCAACAACACTTTGGACGCTCTCAGAAAATTGGAAGATCGAATGACACAAGCAGCCGAGAACAGATCGCAGCGATTCGTCTGCATGAAGCTAGCTGAAGACTACATGGCAGAGGTTGAACAGATGAAGGCACAAATGGCGCTTGCGCCAGTACCAAAGCTAGAATTTGTACCAAATAGTTCCCTAACTGACCTACTGCAACAATTACAGCACCTTGGAGAAATAACGATACAGGAAGGGTTCTACAAGAGCAAACAACAGAACAGCATTGATATCAAGCTACCTAATGAAACGTCATGTGTCCCTTGGTTTTCCTGTCTTACCGATGATGATATACTGCTGATTCCAGACAACAAGAATAAACGATTAAAACGAGTAGACATTAAAAGTTTATCTGTTGTTGATCATTGTGATTTACCCAATGGTCCGTACGGTGTGTGTTGTATTGGTCAACAAGAAGCCGCTGTTACATTAAATGATAACACGGTGCAATTCGTTAAACTGGATAAGAACATGACTCTGTCACGAAAGAGGAACTTCAATCATCATTGCTTCGGTATTGCCTTTGACAATCAGAAACTATACATCACTGACGACAGTAAATCTGTTTACATGTACGACATGTCTGGTACCCTGTTACAGAAAGTCACACATGACAAAGCCGGGAATCAGCTGTTCACTAGTAGTAGCGATATAACTATAAGTCAAACATCAGATTATGTGGCTGTCGGGGGTTGGAACAAAGGCTGGGTTTGTTTTGATAAAGCATTGAATCATATTGCTTCATACAGTGATACTGACTTACAGAATGTAGAGGGTGCGTGTTATGATGGGAGAGGGAACGTGTTTGTTGTCGGGTTTGGTACGTGCAACATTGTTCAGTTCAGTGAAGACGGAACAAAGCGAGGTGTGATCGTGACGTCATCAGACGGACTTTGGTTTCCTATGTCAGTATGCTTCCATCAACGTACCAACAGATTGTTTGTCATTATGGACAGAAATAACATTGTACGTGTGTATGACTTACAGTGATTCCAGTCCTGTCCCAACCAACGATACAGTAGATCTAGTATAGGACTGAATGATTATTTTTCACTATGAACAACAATAACATTGTACGTGTGTATGACTTACAGTGATTCCTGTCCCAACCAACGATACAGTATATATAGTATAGGACTGAATGATTATTTTTCACTATGACCAGCAATAACATTGTACGTGTGTTTGACCTACAGTGATGAACTGAATGATAATAAAATAAAGTTATGATCATAAATTGAGTGACAGCTATGTAAAGCAATGTAACATGATTAACAAAGATAATTATATTTATTTCATCATACATTGTACAACATATACATAACAAAATGTATCACAACATACAATTAAACAATAAACCCACATATTATTATTCATGCAACAATATTATCATGGCGAACAAGATAACGTGTGAAGGATGACGCAAAAACACTACACGTTGTTCCTGTTTCCATTGTGGTCCTTAGAGATGATTTAACATTTAGAATATAAAATTCAATATGAAATAGTTTTTAAAAAATAGTTTTTTTTGAACTCAAGTGACGATAACATTGTACGTGTCTGTAACCTATATATAAATAGTGATTTCAATCCTATGTCAAATATTAACGATAACTTCGTTATCCCGAGGACTCATCGGTACCAACTGCTCGAGATAAACCACGTGCTCGACATATCCAAAGTTCTCGATGAATTGTTGTTCTGTCTTCTGACTAAGTGTAATTGTGTATATAGTGCACACGTATATTTGGTATTTGTTGCGATGTATTTTATGTAATTATGCATGAATGCAAACCTGTGTGAAACGTGAATAGCTATATAATTTACTACCGGGTATAGCATGGTATATGGTCTTATTTATACGACCAACGTATGTTCGTTTATGAAGTATGAGCGTTGTTTGAATTGAAATGTCCGCTCTTATTTTAATGATGGTTGTATTTGTTTGTTAGGCAAATGTTACATGTGCCTTTTTTGATGTCTGTCCGAAATGATCGATTGTTTCCCAATGTTGCGAGGCTGGTGCTTGTTTGCCATACAGTATGGGCGGTTATTAGTATATGTACGTGATGTTTTCTTTATTGTTCTAGTAAAATATGCTACCAGACTGAATGTAATATATTTATACATGTATAAAATTTGTGAAGGGAAAACTTCAAAACTTATCAAGAAGTTATCTCAATATCTCAATATATACTGATAAATGTCGCATTAATCAAATACTGGTACACATGTACACCTTTTTGATGACGTCTGATACTAATATGGCTTATAAAGTCAATGTTACGTATAATTGACCTTTTTATCGTGTATATTTGATTGCTGAATATGTACAGGTATATTAACCAGGGTGGACATACCACGTGTTGTGTGACGTAATTTTTTGCAAAGACGACAAGAAGAAAACTGTCAACAAAGCAGGAAAATCAACCGAAAGTATTTTATTTGTTGATCGATTTTCACGAGACTACCCCACGCTCAAGCCCAGAAAGAATACTATGCATGTCACTGAATGATTTTGCACAAAAACCAACAAGTCAGTTTTTTCCCGAAAGTGGCTCAACGGTTAGAAATGTACATTGTGCAAAATCATTCAGTGACATGCATATTATTCTTTCTGGGCTTGAGCGTGGGGCTAGTCTCGTGAAAATTGATCAACGAATAAAATACTTACGGTTGTTTTTCTCGTTTTGTTGACAGTTTTCTTCCAGTCGTCTTTGCAAAAAATTACGTCACACACCACGCGGTATGTCCACCGTGTTAACTATCGTTATCTCATACAGTTGAGGACCACAAATTGACTTCGACGACATAAACAAAAATTCGAGATAAAAGATTTCGCGATAACGCGAGTCAACTATATAAATACACGCACTTTTCTATAAGTATTTATCTCAGTACTGACTGTGTCTGTATTCGTAATCACAAAATTTCTAAAATGTACCAAAAAAGGTATGAGAAAATCCGACAGGGAAGGTAGCACTCGGCCCAACAAGCCGAGCACAGAAATCAGAAACACCACAACACAACAACCCTGAGCAATGCCCACACATAAGCCAAAGAAACAATAAAAAATCCAAGTTCCCGCCAAAAAAATGCAGGATGACGCAATTTCACAAAGAAAATAAAGAATAGCGGTTATTGCATGAGACTGAATGAAACGCCCTTATTTTGCGCGCTTGAATAGACGTTTTATCATTTGTGATGTTGTGATCATTCAAGCGTAACGGAGGCCAACGGAAATGGGTTCAACATGAACACCATGGGTACACAAATAGACAGTCTTAGCAAAAAATTCATTCGAGTTAACAATTTAACAATTTTGAATTCGTTTGCGAAACTTTTGACGCTCAGTATATATGAATTGCTTGCTCACATTTGGCAAGCAATGGCTATCCCGTTGACAGCTCTATGTCGTTTTTTGCATCTGGGACATTAGGATGAACTATTTCAAGTATGACCAATTTAAGATGTATTTAGTTACTAATTGGAAACCATTTGGGTTCACGGACATACGGACATACCAACATGTGCAAAGCAAACTATTTTGAATGAATGTTATATAACAGGGTGTGATTTCACAACCTATGAAGTTTGATTCAGCTTTCAGAAACTGTAAGATACAATCCTGTCACAACAAACACACTAATACATTCGTGTAAATTTATTAAAACTACATATTTCAAAAGTTAAAACATACGTATGTACATGTATGTATATTAATATTTCTCACATAAAGGAAAATGATATGTTGAATGGTAAAAATTTGTAAAAAAACAATTTTGCTAATTATAAAAAATAATATTATATATACAACACCAAAAACACCATAAAATAGGGCATATTCATTTTGTGAATGATTTTTGTCCTAAATGTGGACTACCTCATCTTCCATTGTTGGAGGGTAAAGTCTAATATACTGTAAGACAGACTGCCGAAACTCACTGCTAGTCAGCAAAATTTTCATCACATAAAACTGTAATATTCAATCCTGCTTTGAGAGGAACACATAATCAACTTTAGCCACAATAGTTCATGAACAAGCAATACAAGAACTCTGAACTAAAATGCCTAACACAGTAGCCTAGGGGAACATATCACTGGCTTAGAATGAGAAGGTGGCAAGTGCCAATTACGAACTTATAAGACTAATACAATTCATGGTTCATACAGATCTTTCAAAACAAAATCCAAGGACTTTTCAAGGACTTTTCATTCATTTTCAAGGACTTATTTTTACCACTCATGGTGTCAAAGATTGCTGAAACATCGTAAAAATTGCCATTTTACCACCAAACATTAAAAAAAATTGACATTGACTTTGATGCTTAGTTTGTCAGGTTGTGATAATCAATAATACTGTTAATTTTGTACCCCGTCATTTCATCACAAGGTAACCAGGTTCTAAATCTCGGGACGCATAATTATACTTGTCATAAAGCCATAGCGATGATTTTTTGTGATTTAATTGTGTTTTCTAGGATATTTTCTTATTTTCTACTCAAAAAAAGAAAATTCTTGGGCTATTTTTAAAAATTCATCAGTTTTTTTTTCAAAATTCCAGGACTTATCAAGGACAGTTTATTCTTGCTTTCTCAAAATATTGATTTTGTAGTTACAACCTTCTCATTCTAAGCCAGCGATATATTAATAGGTTTATTGGAACTCCTTAGTTTACCCTTTGACCCGAATTTTCTATCAAAGTATCATATTCTCATGCTAGGCTCAAATTGATGGGTCCAATGTCCTTTGATTCAATAGTATTTTGAATATAAAAATATTAAAATCAAGTAAACAAATTTATCAAACAGATCATTCACACCGCCTGCTATAATTGCAGATTTTAAAAAATACAAAGAATATTAAAGGCACCAACTGATGTTTGTACTCAATTTGAAACATCATACATAATGGAGTGTGATACACAACATACAAATCATTGAAATGTTTATTACAGTGAGCTTCGTTATTTCGATTTGTTATCGGGACAGGTAAAATGCTCGAGATAAACCGGGTGCTTGAAATAACTAAATAATTCAAGCGGATACTATTTTAAAACTTGTTCAAATTGGCCGGGTGCTCGTGATATCGATGCTCGTTATAACGAAGTTTTACTGTATATATGAACACATTCAAGGTGAAAATAGCTTTACAGCCGTTAGGGGCATGATTTTCATTGTCTTAACTCTTATCCAGTCACTTCCGGCAAAATCGGCCAGAAAAACTTGGTGATATTGTGTCAACTGACCACGTGATCTTATGGACTTCTTCTGAGTTCTTCTGAGTCGCCAGTTGAAACTCTGTACCCGAGAGTAAAGTTTTTCAATTTAAAATGAGCTGGTGTTGCCAGATAAACTTACTCATCCATGGCACTAATCATTACTCTCTATTAAAAATTATATACAAATATGATAGTAGGATGTACATAGTAGCATAGACATTGTATACTTAACATACCTACTTTATTGACAGTGTTATTATAATTTTCTCCATGGAACTGAACAGTTCTTCACTTACCTTCTAATTTTCAAACATTTTTTTACAAGTGAATAATGAACGTTAATTCGTAAACACTACATCATCTATGAAATTATTTTAATTTGCTCCTGAGCCCAATCTCCCGAAGCATCTCAAGTAGAAATCTCAACTCAAATTGAGATTTTGCTAAAATCAGAGTCAGAATTATAGATAAATTTCAAGTTCCAGCTTTTGAAATGATGCTGTTATAAACTAAGAATGTATTTTCTGTATAGTGATGCCAATTTCCACTCAAGTCTTGAATTGAAATTAACATTAAGACACATGTCAATATTAGAGATGAGATATTGCTCAGATTGAGTTGCTTCAGGAGATTGGGGGCCACGTGCACAGCCTAATTCTTTACAAATTAACAAAAGTTTCCTACATGTAACTATGGCTGATATTCAACGTAAGATATGAGCAAATAAATAATCATCGACAGTAGCATGCTATTGCATTGTTACGTTAAAACAGGACTTAGTTCTAATATCAATTTAAACGTATCCCCCTATTACCATTGCTCACTGACGAATATTGTGCATTCATTAATGCACTAAGTTACTTCCTTTGCGTATCTGACAATTTAGGCCTAGGTCCCATTGAGCATTTTTGCCTCAGTCGATGCTCTCCCAATTTAATTCAAGAGTAACTGAAGACATCGCGAAAAAAGGGTTTTCATGGTCTATTAAGGGATACTTTGGGGTGATTAGAAAATTTGTGAAATCCCTGTTCCCTATGCCTCCCAAAGTTCATTTATTCAAATCTGCAGTATTTCGTCGATGCAAAAAGTACTCAGTGGGACCTCGGCTTTAATGAATAGGAATGTTATATATGTATATGTTATATAGAAGATTCCGACTCCGTTTCTCTGTAACGCTGCTATCTATACATGTGTGGACTGTGCGGTGATCCTGGACTACGACTTTTATTATACGTGCGGTTGTAACCTGAAACAATTGAGAAAAAAAAAGGTTACCAATTTCCGAAGGCTCTTTTCAGCTGTTAGGCCGCTCAAGCACCCTTTGACATTTCAACTTCCGCTGGTCATTGGGCTACATATGGAAACCTACACTCGTGTCTCCCTGGGGAGACTATTTCTCTCCTGTGGGTGTGGCAGCCAACATCGTTCTGCGGCGCCCAGGAATAGACACTGCCCTCACAGGTACCATTTTACACCATGGCGGAGTGGAGGGGGATCGAACCCGGGACCTCTCGATCCCAAATCGCGCGCCCTACCTCTAGGCCACCGCTCCACAGTTTCAGTAAAAACAATAACAACAAGAAAATATAAACTAGAAATGTGTCCATCGATATGGGTGCCACCATTGGGGTATATTAGGGATGTAAAGGTACGCTAACCTCACGACATGGTACGTACCGACAATTTTTCTAACGGTTTGTATATTTTGGTATGATACAATATTCTCTGTCAGCAGCTTAAATACTTCATGCTTTAAGTGACAATGGATTTGTTGCTTCGACAACAACAGTTTTGATGAGTCTATCAATTATTTTCAATGAATTTCGACAATATGAAGCATATTTTAATACAATTAAAAGGAGTCAGGGCTGTAACTCTGGTAAAAATCACTGCTGCAAAAATTCCATTCTGTATGTATGTATGTATGTTCAATGCAACAGATATAAACTAGTAAAACCAAGGGGGACAACTCAATTAAGACGTTGATTCCATCAAAATCCTAGAAGCACAACAGTAATTGCTACAGTAACTGTAGCTTCTGTGGTTAGTGCGCTTTCCGACTAATCCAGCGACCCGGGTAAAAATCGGGATGGAGGCACATATACATGCCTGCCATATTTCAATAGAAATGAAGCAAATAAAAGCTATGCTCAGCATAACATCAACAATTTAGGTGATGCGGATAACCCTAAAATGTGTCAACACCAAAATGCTTGATGTGAGATTGAGCGGTGTAAGTAATTTTAGTACCATTTATCCAAATAATACATACATGTACATACCAACGGTTCAATACATGAATAATCCTAGTCCTTGCTGAATGCTTGTTTCAAGTTTTACCAAATTTAAAACATATATCCCTGGCTTAGAATGATATGGTCGTAAGTACAAAATCAATATTTTAAGAAAACAGAAAAAAATGGCCAAAATTACTCTCTACTTATAAATGATAAAACAGCCTGTTTCAACTTCAGTTTGGTCAACATGACAAGTTCAGATTTTCATGAAAATAGCCTCATAAGAAGCACCTAATGATGCAGATTTCAAATATGTATCAGTCTTATAAGGTCCTAAGTAGAAATTACGACCTTCTCATTCTAAGCCAGCAAATTGTTCACGACATGAACAATTATAATATAATAGTTTTTATTGAACGCTTGTTTCATGTTTTACCCGATTTTGAAACATTATACAGTAGTAACTTACCGTAAGGAAAGAATCGGACAACCATCCAGATAGACGTATTCATCTTTAATATTTTCACAGCCTAAAAATAAAATATTTATATTATTACCCATAGATCACTAAGTACCATTGTTTAAACTATTAAAATTGAAGAAGGCAGTCATTGTCAAGATTTTTATCAGTTTTTACGATGATAATGATATTGTCTGTTTGAAACAAATGCCCCAGCATGAAGATTATTCCAGTGGAATCCAAATAAATAAGGTCATATTATGATAAACAAGTCAAGACCGTGACAAGGTTGTACAAGGGCATAACTCTTCTAAAGACTGAAGATTATTCCACTGGAATCCAAATAAATAAGGGTCATCTATACTAAGTCAAGACTAATCCAAATACTTAGCTTGAACCCATTAAGGTCAAAGTGTTGAGTTTTTGTTCAAAAACTGAAAAATGACCAAAGGACAAGAAAGGATGGAATAAGCAAGGCTTTGGAAGGACAGAAATGGGTATCACTACATGTATATTTCCTGATCATTAATGCCTTGGTCCCACTGAGATTTTATTGCCTCGGCGATGTACTCCTGATGTAATAAATGGACGCTGGAAGGCATTGGGAAAAGGGTTCTCCTGGTCTAGGAGAAGCTTCTGGTAATCATGAGAAAGTTTGTGATATCCCTGATCCTAATGCCTCCGAATGCCAATTTGTTTAAATCGGGAGTACATCGACAAGGCCAAAAATGCTCAGTGGGACCAGGGCGGGTATTTATAAAGCATCTTAAGTGAAAACTTAGAAATTTCTTAAAATCTCAAATTTAAAGTGTATCAGCTACACAGGAAAACTAATAATAACAATTATTTACATTGTTTAGAAACATCATGTAAAGAGCTACATTAGTCATATAGAAAACATCGGCCTATTTTTCATTTCTTGTGAAATATAGGCAGCTCAATATTTTAACTTAAGTCAAAATAAATAAGTTTTCACTTAAGATGCTTTATAAATACCGGCCCAGGGCATTATAAGGTGCCTCAGGGGGGAATAAATATTATGTATAAGTAGAATAACTACCTCGCCATGATCAATCTCCTCAAAGTTTTCTTCATTCACAGACAGAATCTGAAATACGAACAATATTTATCATAACTAGTTCATCAAGATACTCTCTAACAGACTCGTCGTAACACACCAGCATAGACAAGCTAGATTGCAGCAAACATGCTACTTACAAACATCTTGTCAGCAAAACAGGTTACAGCAACTGCACAATCACTGCATATGTCATTTGTTCTGAGAACACCACAACCTGCACACTCAAATAGGATTTGACTCAACCTCCACATATGTGGTAGTCATAAACAATAAAGATCCCCTTGGTTTGCGCAGTTTTGGATCAACACGTTTTTAGTTCTCAGCCTAGTAGGGATCTGCATTTCTGAGTGATATGAAGGCAACCCCGCAGCCACGGCATCTAGTTCATCAAGATACTTGGTGTAAGTTGCCTAAGCAAAGCACTACCCAGCACCTTCATTCAGTAACCTCCCTTTCAATTAAATACATGTAAAGAAGGCATGGACTATCTCCTGTGGAAAAGCACTATGTAACACTTTACTTAGGCGACGGATATCTGGGTTAAGCAACCAGTCAAGTGAATAAAGGTGTCAGGTGCATGGCTACCAAATGTAGGTTTCTCTTTTGAATAGCATACATGTGCATACTACACCCCTTGGCAAATTTCAGAAAATTTGCATGCAGTAGCTTTAAAATACCAGTGGCCTAAATGTCATTATGCAGATGCATATTTGCTTACAGACAGCTATGTGCCTGGGTGTGTATATCGTTGGCTTAAACTGAGAAATTCGTAACTACAAAATCAATATTTTACGAAAACAAAAAAAACTGTCTGCCAACTGCTCTTTATGTATCTTAAAAATAACTTTAATGACTTCAGTACTGTTAGGTCAACATGACAACTACTGATTTTCATGAAAATCTAAGGCTCATAAGAAGCGCCATGTAACGCAGATTACTTGTAAGGTTGTAAGTAGTAGTTAAAACCTTCTCATTATAAGGCTGCGATATATTGCTCCTGGCCCTTAGAATGTCATAGTAAACTCATTAATAAGAATTTTATATTGAACACAGAAAGTTGAGAAACAGTGGAAAATAAAATGTACCCGTTTATTAGACTGATTCACCTATAAGACAGGTCCCCAACAATAGACTGAAAACCTGAGATTTTTACATGTACTTAGACCATCGTGTAAGATAAGGTGACTTTTTGGCTCAAATCAATTTTCAAGCAATTTTTTCACAATGTACGAAGGCTTATAATCATTAAATTCATGTAAAAGATAAAAGTTTTAGACAAGACAAATTGTCCATGTAATATACCTGATCACCTTCCTGTAATCCCAGCCTATCTGCTTCACTGTTCGGCATCACCTGTATAAACAAAAAGTATATTCAAAACATAATTATAGTCTGTTCAAAGTTAATTGATAACGGTTGTAAACAATATGCTTATGCGCTGGGAACCGTTCTCAATATAAATATTGTTCCAAGTAAACTGATCCTGAATTAAATATTATTCAAATTATTTGGTTCCCAGTGCGTAAGCGTATTGGAGGGCGTAGTCAGGGTACCAGTAAAATCGATATTAGGATTGCATCCCAAGTTCCGTTGGTTGAGATTATGGAAGCTGAACGGCCTCCTTATTATTATTAGTTCAAAAAGGACAATCTTTTCTGTATTCATGCAAGTTTATTAAATCGATGAAACCGTGTACCCGTGAATAATTCCCTAAAAAAACTAATTAAATAGTAATAATATTGTATTTTGATGGAACAGCTGACACTACAGAGATGACACCTTTCCATATACATTGATTTAATAGAAGTAAATTTAACATTAATTAACAAATCAGTTTGTCCCATTTTGATGTATGTGAAGTTCATACTGAATGATGTTATAATGCACAAGAATAACAAGATAGGCAGGAAAATTCGGTATAGTCCACATGGTTGATTTAACAAGTATGCACAATTAATCCTTGTTATTTGAGTATAAAATTGACCTGTGTGTTTGCTTAGGAAACCAATATTTCTACAGGAGGCAAATCTGGGTAAATATTTGTAAATATCAAATTATCCTAGGCGCACTATATCATGTATTTTCAACAATCATATAAATATGTTTATATAATACCTCATATATATACCTTATATATTTGCAAATCATTACCTTTGATATATAAATGCCACAATTATGCTCTTTGCCACCTCTAATGTTAAAACCAAGCTGAAAATGATAAAAACAGTGCTTTGATTAAGATTCACCCAATTACATACGATAGTATACAACATCTCCATAGCGCCAATGATAGCAGCCATCTGTAGAGAAACAACCTCTCTCAGCGGTGTCAACAGAGCCAATTTAAAATCAGGAAAATCATAAATGCAACTCAACCATTTTTTGCCAAATAAGAGGCCTTTAACCACATTGTTTAACTCACTTTTTACTGGCAAATTCCTTCAAAAGAGACTAAATTGGCCATAACATTTCTCAAGTTATTTTCTTCAAATAACTTTTATTTTGGCCAGGAATCATGTCTCTATAACAACACATAAATTTTTCCATGAGTTTATAAAAACTATAAATTTAACCTAGAGCTGTAGAACAATATCATCTATTCAGTATTGACAGTCAATATCTGCATCTCCCACACAGACAGGGTATCGCTCTACTGAGGTTGTACTGTACACTGAACGATTCAATTGAATGGGGGGGGATTACATTTATGGAACTTGTCAAGTAAAACAAACATGAATTTTGACTAGACAATAGACTGGCTTCGCATCAACTACAATAAATTTACAAACTGAATTAAAACTCAAAATTATCATTTTTAAAGTTTATGCAATTCAAAAAACTACGGGGCAAAAACTTATTCAATGATGATCAGGACTTGCATTTGACTCTTGAAACTGAATTTTGACTCTTGAATTTGACAAAAGTGCGTATTTTGACTCTTGAAAATTTAAGACATTTAGATGGCTTGTGAAAATAAAGAGTGACTCAGTCAGGAGTTATTTTGACTCTTTCACTTTTTGAGCCAAGTGAAAGCCCTGGATGATTGATTGCTTGAATGATTCATTTCAATGACTGCATACAGCGTACATAAAATCTAGCTTTAATTAAAACATTGAATGATTGATTATCAATCAATTTCAATGAGCAATATTAAAAATTCTTCATTGATTGCTCGATCATTTATTGAAGACAAAACTTAAAATTATTGCAAATATTATTTACCTGCTCTGAAGTTTTACCCCTCTGTAAGCTGATGTTACGTGGCAAGAATTGCTCAATTTCTGAGCAATAATCTGGATGACGATCTCTCTAAAAAATAATTTCATCTATTTAGTAAATAACATTTTTCATAAAATATTGGAGAACTATAAATTAAACACTCAATAGGCTTTGATTATCACTATGATACAGTGACCAGGGTTCTCAATAAGTTTTAACCTTGCTTCACCAACACTGCAACAGGCCTGATAATGCAACTATTTTCTTCAAATTGTATAAATTTCACATTTTCAGCCGGCCCAAAATGGTTTTTAAGCAGTCAATTTGACCTACAGCCTGCTGTTATTGAGAATCAAGAGTGAGTCATATTTTTAATAATCAGCAAAGCTCAATTTAGCAGTATACTGGGGTATTGATTCATGAGTTGTACAGGCACATACCATAACACGGCTACCCTCTCTCTTGATACGTTATAGCAAACTTAAGCATGATAATGATGCTCATGCACAAAGGTTGACAAACTTGAAACTGGCTGATTTTGGACACTGGTTGGAAAGTGAGAAGGCTTTAAATTTTGAAAACTGCTACTTGTACTTCATGGTTTTCACTGGTCTTTCAAGATATTCACTTGCACTGATGCAGTTATGACCGATATACACGAGTTGAATTCAACTAAGCACGGTTTTCATGAGAAGGCACGAAATTATGAGACAGAGGTATATATATAGTCATGATGGGTATTATGTCCACCCTGAAATTTATAGGGTGGGGATTTTGTCCACCCTGTAAAAAGATGGACAGGATTAAAATGTCCACCCAGTCAAAAATTAGGGGCCGGTATTCTGTCCACCCGGGATTTTGTCCTACACTCATTCAAATCCCCCATATTTCATCTGCTGGAAGGTAAAAACACAGCTTTTCCTCTGCCTATCCCGGGGTGTGGCCGCCATAGTTGCAACTGAGTGATGAACAACTGATGAATCATTTTGAATGTACAAGTCGCTTAGTCAAACAATCTCGACTTAGAGTATCCAGCGATGGAGATAAAGGTCAGAAATTAAAAAATCTCCTAGCAGATTGCCCCACATCTACAAGTCGCTTAGGGTTTGATAAACTGATGACATTGAGATCAAAACATGGCGTAATTGTATTTGATATTTATATTCAGCTTCAGATGACCATCCTGATGGGAAATGATACATTGATGTAAGTCTGGCTGTTGTACTTCAACTACCAGGTCTAGTATTATGCTGTTTTTATGGACTTTCAGTATATTTACTGATTGTCCATATTTTTACTGATCAAAATATCTGTAAATTTACGGACAATTTAATGACAAATTTCGAAGTTTTCCTGAAACAGCTAAAATATAGCTCTTGTTAATTTCCACACCTTGTAAATCACTTCAGATGTTGTTTGTATACTAAAATTAGTAAAAAATATAGCTTTGGATGGCTGAAATTCACCTTCGAAAATATGAAACACAGCAAATTTTCCAAACCATAGGAATTTCTCGAAACTTACTTTAATACAGTAAAATTGTATTCTGAACAAAAGTATATTTGTAATTTGTTGCCCTTTTTCTTTAATCGGAAAATAATGATCATTTTCAATACGAGTCCGTAAATTTACTGATATTTTTAACAGTAAAAACATGGACTATCCATAAATTTACTGATTATCCATAAAAACAGCATAATACTAGACCTGACTACTAGTATATGACAGTTGAGTTTGATTATTCACTAATTTTCGTACTTACTTCATGCTGTGGTACCCAGGGTGGAGGGTGCTCATAAGGTGGGAGATAGTCCTGGTGAAATTCTCGAATATCTGTCCCCATATTGTATCAAATTAACAGTATATCAGCAAAATAAGATAAATTGTTGTCTAAATTTTGTTTCTGTCCGCCATATATATAAAACACTGACGAAGGTAATTTACTATTATCGCTGTCGTCTATATACAAACTCTGCGCAGTGATCTCCCTTGTCAAGTACAATGTGCTTTAGTGGAGCACTGATCATTACGCCTAAATACTGTAAAAGTTTAGCTGCATGCGAACATCTATGAATATATACATTATTAAATTAAATTCCAGGAATACCGCTAAATTTTTATCATAATAATTCTAGGAATTATGTAACGAGAATGAAACAGAATGAAAGTCTAAAAATGAGAAAAAATAGTCATCTTCTTTGATTTACTTTTAAGCAATTAGATAACACGGTACTATGTCTAAGGTTTATTTGTTGACACAAAATATGCTAAAAATAACTTCTGTCTAGCTATGGTGACCTATTTCAGAAAAAGTATTCAGATTTGGAAAATCGAGGGGTTTATATATAAAGCATAAAAACAGTAGCTACTTTTCTTTTAATGCAAACATTCACTTATTATACATGTATATGTTATAATAAATTACACTATTCTAACTTTTCTTTTCTTCAGAAAAATTCCAGCACTGGTACTGCTGCACTCACATTCGGTATCACGAATGTGATGTTTAAATCCAATACAAATGAATGATAGACCCAGTATAACTGGTAAATCCAACGTGAATCAACACCTTTTATATGAACACTATAACGCTCTAACGCTACGTAAACATTAACGTTGCAACAATAACTAATGCAACACTTTTAGAACCTTTGTAAATTTATCAATAATTCATTTATTAATACTAGTTTTCTGTAATGCTTGTTAACGTAAAGTCAACTAACGTTTGAATGGCGTTTGCGACGTCTACATTAAAAAACTAGACGGTAGTGGTAAGTTTTAAAGGTCTGTAACTTTGTAGGTTAACGCATGCTTTTTAGTGCTATTACATCTGCAGGGCCCTGAGTGACGACTGGTGCCCAAACCTCTCAGGGCGAGGTCAACGACACTCCCGTATGACTATGAAAAGCGAAAAGGCTTGCGTAAACGCAATTATAGCAAACAATACTTTATGATTGTTTTTCAGAATTATAACATTTGGCGGGAAATGTTGGGTGACTTCGAGAAATAAACGCGAAGTCGCTTAACAAAACGTTACGTTATAGCCACTACACGATTTCGTTATGAACAAATACAAAGAAAACGCTGACATTGGGGTTATTATTTTATTATTATGAAGAAAATTGATTAGTAGTTACAATTAACATGTGAATTACAGTTCATATGACGCTGTAAATCATTCATTTTTGTCAGCTGGGTCCTTGAAATGAGCATACTTAAAACTGGACACCAACAGCCCGTGAATCCATATATAAACGTATGAGCAAAATCGCCGTATTTATGCTATAAATTGCAATGCATATTGCTGAAATGCCGAAATAGTCAGATTTCGTTTATCCACCAGTGTTCAAAGTAGACCAAAAATATTGATTCGTATAAATATCTGCAAAAAGACACTGTCGGTGTATTTAAAGGTTTCTACTTATACACAAAGAGCAGGAAACAAGAACAAGTTGGTGTGTCATCGCTGATAGGCAAAGTCGGTTACCTCCAGATTGATACAACAAAAAGCCAACATCCTAAATCAACAATTTCAATCAGTTTATACCATGGAAAACCTCCACAACATGCCAAACAAAGGACCAAGCCCATTTCCAGCAATGCCAAAAATAACAGTGAGTTCACCAGGTGTCACCAAACTACAAACATTGGTCCTCAAGTCCGCAGCACAAGAAATTTCTCCAGTTATGACTAAAATCTTCCAATTTTCATACGACACCGGCACAGTTCCAAGCGATTGGAGGGATGCAGACATCGTTGCAATCTTCAAGAAAGGTGACAAACAACAAGCGTCAAACTACAGACCTGTCTCTCTTTCATCTAAAGTGAAGTAATGGAACATATTATCCACTCAAACGTCATGAAACATTTCGATAAGAACAAGGTACTCTGCGACCAACAGCATGGATTCAGGAAAAGACGGTCATGTGAATCTCAGTTTGTCACCACCATCAAGGGAATACATTTTGTTCAGCTTGATTTTCCAATGCCTTTAATAAGGTACCGCATCAGCGACTACTCCACAAACTTAACTACTATGGAGTTAGAGACGAAAACCTCAGATGGGCTGAATC
The DNA here is from genome assembly GCA_963678985.1 of Spisula subtruncata. Taxonomy (NCBI): domain Eukaryota; kingdom Metazoa; phylum Mollusca; class Bivalvia; order Venerida; family Mactridae; genus Spisula; species Spisula subtruncata. Next base: position 5,230,338 of record OY787665.1, on the reverse strand, counting down.
CTTCCTAATCCATAGAAAACAGAGAGTTCTACTGGGTGGCAAGGCATCAGAACAGGCGGACGTCACACCCGGAGTCCCTCAGGGTACTGTTAACGGACCACTGTACTTCTTAGCGTACATTAATGACCTGCCAGAATACACCACATCCGTCTGTAGTCTACTCGCCGATGATGGTTTTCAATACCGGTTCATAAGGCATGAACAAGACGCACAAGCCCTCCTGGAAGACTTGAACTTCCTTGAGAAGTGGGAAGAACAGTGGCAGATGAACTTTCACCCAGAGAAATGCCAGGTCATCAACATCTGTACTAGACCTGCCAATCGTAAGCGGTATAAGTACACACTTCATGACCATGGTCCGGAATCAGTGGATCATGCGAAGTACCTTGGGGTCAACATCAGCGAGGGAATGACTTGGAAAACTCATACTGGTCAAGAAGGCTGCGACAAGAGCAAGCAGTGCTCTAGGATTCCTCCGGCGCAATCTACGTAGCTGCACAAAAGAAGTAAAAGAGAGAGCACATATCATACCTTTGTTGTACCAGCCTTCAACTATGCTACAGCAGCTTGGGACCCATACATGACAGGTGATGTTGATGAACTCAACAAGGTGCAGAGACGTGGAGCAAGGTTTGTGACCAATGACTACCGGGACAAGACACCAGGTTGCATCACCAACATGGTCAACAATCTCGGCTGGTTGCCACTTCAAGAGCAAAGGCGGATCCACAAATTATCCTACCTACATAAGATCAAAAACCAACAAGTAGACGTAAACCCTGAAGAACTACTACAATCGAGTGACTCCAGAACAAGAGGACGAGGTCGTATCAAACAACTGAGCACCAAGTCAACAGTATATCACCAATCCTTCTTTCCAAGTTTACGTGAATGGAACCAACTCCCGACCAGCATCACATACATCGACGATGGCGAAAGGTTTTCAGCCGCTGTGGATGCTTTATTCAAGGATGGTTCTTTCACCATCAAAGCCTAACTCGCCATCATTATGTAAATAGTTTTAAACTTGTAAATATTCGATGAATTGCGTCGGGAGGACATGGCTGTCTCTCCCATTTCCAACTGGTCATTATACAGTCGGATTACGACTCCTGACTATTCACGGGAACAAGGTGTATTTTCATGTGATTGTATTACCCATTCAATACCGTTTTCAGAGAATGAATTAAACTTCCTGGTGGAAGCTAGAGTTAAAATTTTAACTTTGAGACGACGAGATCAACAACTATGGTAAGTTTTTAGAGAATAATCTTTACGCTAATTTTTATTGCATATATTATCTACATATCGCTGGCTTAGAATGAGAAGGTCTTTTCATGAAAATCGGATCTTGTCATGTTGAAAAAACTGAAGTTGAAGCAGTTTGTTTTATCATACGAAAAGAGTATTTTTCGGACAGTTTGTTTTCTTGTTTTCTTAAAATATTGATTTTGTACATACGGCCTTTACATTCTAAGCTAGCGATGTGTTCATTCTGATTATGATTTTTAAATAAACAGGTCTAATAAATATTGAACAACTCAGTTATTCTGCCTTGGTAGCGAAAATAGTTATCATATATATTTATATATATATATCCATTAAGTTTACTCTGTAGAAGTTTTGTTTTTAGACAAACGTGTATCTCCCGTTTGAATGCGTTATCCCACCATTTTAGACAGCACATGTAGCAGTGTGTAGCAATACGACTTTTGGCAAAAAGTTAGACATTTTTGTTTCACTTCGAACACGGAATAGCCCTAAGTCTATTATTTCTTCACCATTTATTATGGACTAGTATACAACACAACACAGCACGCTAAGGAGAAAGTTGTTAGCTTTGTGCAACACACACTATCTCTATCCGTAGGTGTGTTTGTGACTCTCTAGACTTATGTGTGAACATGGTAAAACAAAGAATTTTTCTATACACATGGGTTCTACATAAATATATATTCATAACGAAGTTTACATTCGTTTACATTTTCAAAAAATCCAAAATGAAATATGTCTTAAATTCGAATCCGGTCCAGAATACTGAAATGCCGCTAACTGACGTAGAATAAAATCAACAAATTAAGGCAAATAAAAATAATACGAGGGTATATCCAAAAGTAATGTCACTCCTCTCGTTGTTTATTTGTTTATAGGCCGATATGCATAAAAACGATATCAAAATGTGCAGTAGTTCAATTCTGATTAATATACAACGTGCTGCATTATTCGATTATCATAATTGGATTATATGTACATTTAAAATACATCTATGACGTCATATCGCCGCACACGAAAATTACGATTTGTTTTCATAATCTTAACAATTTTCTTTTATGTGTTTTTTTTTTAAAAGAAATAATTCTCGAAAGCAGACTATGCTTTCGTGACGTGATGAAACAAATGTTTTGTGTCTGCTGCTAAAACTTCATTGACGTCAACCTATTTTGAAACTCACTTATTACTTAGTGAAAGCACGGCAGATTTGTGACAAAAAGACGATGCGCGTAGTAATGCACTTTTCCTATAAGTTATGAATGTCACCTAGGCTACTGAAACTTATCGTAACGCACGAGACAAATGTTGTCTCGTGTACATGTAGTATAAGCTTGTAAGAGACATGAATAACCAAATCATTATCAATATAGAGCGATATGAACGGTTTTTAGTAGATCCGAAAAGAACACACTTGAGTATTTTTAACGCCGTATTTTCAACTCGACGTTCAAAATTACGATCATTACGGTGGTGAGTTAAAATTTTAGCTTTGAGGCTTTCTAGAGGACACTTAAAAATAATTCGAATTCACAGAGAGTAAGTGTCGGGTGGGTTGCACATTTTAAAGACCGTGGACATGACTGCATGATTTGGGAGTCGTTAGAAATCACCAGACATGAACGATTGCCGGATGAGTAGGCGTCAGCAACATGGGCGGATCCAGGATTTCCGGTTAGGGGGGCGTAAAAATTTTGCTGGTGTCCAGGGCATAGTCCTGCATGGGCGTAGGAGCGTCTTTAACATTACAACACTTCATTCATGGAAGCGTATTTTGGTTATATCTATAATACTGATATAAAACAACTGAGTTTATGATTCTCTGGCAACTTTGTTATTACGTGGTAACTTGAAGTTGATCATTTAAAATTGGGGGGACCGGGGGCATGCTCCCCCGGGAAAATTTTATAAACAATGGATCAATCTGATGCATTCTGGGCTTCTGAGATACCTTATTTGGTGTTAAACAGGATAGTTTTTTATTATAAAATACAAAACAGTTCTTAGATTAATCGTAATAACAAGTGCCCGATTTTGAGATCTATGCTTAATGTGAAGACGTATATGTTAACCTTTAGGGGCTTTATATCTAATTGACAACCTCTAAAAGTAATATAGGAGGTGGAAGTATTTAAAAATATAAAACATATTTATGGAGTGTATGCATTTTATCAAAGAACGTGTTTTGACATATTTTCATAGATTGAAGGATCCTTGCGAGCGAAGCTAGCAAAAAATATTTTTTCAGTAAAAAGGTAAAATAAAAATGTTCACGTATGTTATCTACAGTGAATCATAGTTTTACAAAATTAATTGTATTTAGAACGTAATTGCAAAAGTAGGAGGTCCGGGGAGGCATGCTCTGACGGGAAAATTTTCAAAACGAGGGATCAATCTGGTTCATTCTGGTGGTCTGAGATACCTTATTGGCTAGTAAATAGGGCATGCTTTATCACAAAACAAGAATAATTTAAGTCTTTAAAGTCTACAGTGCTTCATTCATTGCAGAGTGATCCAGTATATAGGCGTACTTGTAGCATCATTTTTGTGGATGCGCTCCTTCTTGCATTTTAGATTAAAGGTAATTTTGCGAGCGTAGCGAGCACGAAATTTCCACATTTTAATACTTTTTCACAAAGAATTAAAGGCAAATTACATATAACTAGACTATTTCAGTCAAATAAAAATCGTTACTTTGGCGATTTTAGGGGGGGGGGGCGTACGCCGGGTCCGCCCCCTTGGATCAGCCTATGAGCAAGTAACGTCATTATGACGTCGTTGACGTCGGACTTGCGGCGATGTTCGTAAGTACGCCTCATATAAATGTTCATATCTCAAGAACTACTCTTTGCAGCGTTGCGAGATTTGGTCATCATATTCAAAATAAACTGAAGTTACGGTGTGAAAAATTACGTAGTTTTACTGACATTATGCATGATTTTATAGCATCAGTGACATTACTTTTGGATATATCCACGTATTATTTCAGGACCAATGTGATCTAGAAAGGACTTCACTAATGTTGAAATAACATACAATGCAAAAACGTGGCCTCTATGCTTAAATAAAGAACATGCACATAAAGGAGGTACATATACCTACTGTATGAAATATTCATGCTTTTAATTCAACTCAACAACCAGGGGCGTAGCTTGGTCAATTTAGAGTGTACGCCCGTTTTTAGATTTAGTTTTTGGGGAGCATAGTCACAGACTCCATGTGAAATCAACTGATAAAATTTTAATGTATTATGCGAGCGAAGTGAGCTAGAAAAAAACAGTTAACCTGAGCAGCAGACACGTATACTCATTCTCAACTTGATGATATTCACTTATTACAGTACTTTAGAAGCGAACAAAACGAGTAAGAAAAAACTCTATTTGCCTGAGCAGCAGGCATACATATATGTTCCCAACTTAATGATATTCACGTCATATATATTAAAGTACTGAGCGAGCGAAGCGAGCTAGAAAAAACACTGTTTGCCTGAGCAGCAGGTCATACATGCATGCTCTCTACTTGATTATATTCACAAAATACAGTACTGAACGAGCGAATCGAGCTGGATAAAAAACTGTTTACCCGAGCAGCAGGTCATACATACATGTCCTCTACTTGATGGCTATACCTTCAGGTTCTCTATTTGGTGATATTTATTTAGTAAAGTACTAAGCGAGCGTAGCGAGCGGGAATTATTTTTTTGCAGCTTGTCACCCAAACTCTATGCTTTAGAATATTTGATAATTTACTAGATTCTAATTAAATATTGAGTGAAGTAGTACTGTTTGTTTATTTAGACAGCATGTAACATAGACTCGATCTCTACCAGATGGAATTCATTTTGAAAGTTGATGATCGAGCGATGCGAGCTAGAAAAATATGTAGAATATACCCTGAATCCAAAATAGGAAGACTGCCTCAATTAATGAACATTTATGCCTAACCCTAGGGAGACATAATTCATTTTATGATTTTTTCCGTGGAGCGTACGCCCTGGCATACGGGCGTATGCCTGGCTACGCGCCTGACTACATAAATCTGAGTTTATGGTATTAATACGAACTTCTACATTTTGTGCTTTATCCATTTATCCTAATATTTACCTAAGAGATGACTTGTTATCCATATATCTCAGACCAGATTCAATACAAAGGACAAAGAAGCCTTATAGAGTTTGGTCGCTATCTAGTTTTAGATTTATTTCATTATAAAGTATTTGTTTTGTATACAATTATATCGATTGATGATCAATACTATGGATCTCTATAAAGGTTTAAAACATTGAAACAGCGACACAAATGCTGGCTCTTTGACAAGTTCAATTAAATTTATGTTTTATACTATACCTTATAAGTGGAATTCAAATAACACAGTTGACGGTATCATGTTTTTGTTTTGAACATACGTGTACACCTTTCAAATTATGACCATCTTCCGTTATGAGCAAGAATATCACACACGCATTGCTCCATTTTACAAAGGTAAAAGAATTGGTACCTGAGACCACACGGTATAACCGGATGCGTGGTCGGCCGAGTGATGCGTTACGGCCGAGGTAAATACTGATGACGGGTAGGCAGCGGGGTTATATTTCTTACCAGAACTAATCGATTTTTAGCGATTTGTGAATGAACACGAAAGTTTAAATGTACTATTCACACAGCATTGCATGTTATCTTTGCGGAATAATTCTGATAGAGTCTGTTTATATACGACACGCAGATTCTCACATACATTGTCCGGAATTAAACAGTTTGCGCTAGTATTGAACTATTTAACCTCACAGATCTAACGAAAATTCATTTATGAACAATTCTGTAAAGTTACAACTCTGTCAGGGCCCTAAAACCAACGATTGATCCTTTCAAAGAGACCTTAGTATGCTCCAAAATGATGACGTTTACGGCCGAGGAGATTTTGTGATGATGACGTTTACGGCCGAGGACGAAAAATATGGATGACGTTTACGGCCGAGGAAATACTAACTAAAAACCGGGAGTAAGTCTAGAAATGTCTTTCAATTTAACACGATACTGTTTTTGTAACACGTAAATTGACGAGACATACCACTGGCTTAGAATTAGAAGGTCATAACTACAAAATCAATATTTTGAAGAAAAAAAAAACAATCACCCTTTACTTTTGTTAAAACCGGCTATTTAACTTCTGTTTGGTCAACACAGCAAGTTCGGATTTTCATGAAAACAGGCTCATAAGAAGCGTCTCCTCATGCAGATGACAAATATGTTTCGTTCTTATAAGGTCGTAAGAAGTACTTACGACCTTCCCATTCTAAGCCAGCAATATTGAACAATGCTTCATTCTCACCAAACAGTGCTAGTGGTATATTTTCAGGTACTCCTGGTTGCAGCCATAGATTTTGGTACTACGTACTCGGGATGGGCGTTCTCATTCAAGCATGACTTTGAAAGTAACCCGACAAAATGTTCAGGAAAAAACTGCACAGGTGGCAATCTGGTGTCTCTGAAAGGTAAAATGTAGAATTCCATGTCTTGCATTATAATCATGGTATAATTGCTTTAAAACTTCGTCTGTCGAGTATTTTTTAGCAAAAATCTTGACAGGTGGCCAACTAGTGTCTTTGAAAGGTAAAATGTAGAATTCCCTATGTTGTATTATAATCATGGTGTAAATGCATTAAAAGTTTGTCTATCGAGAAGTTTTAGCAAACAACTGGACAGGTGGCCAACTGGTGTCTTTGAAAGGTAAAATGCAGAATTCCATGTGTTGCATTATAATCATGGTGTAAATGCATTTAAAATTTTGTCTATCGAGATTTTTTAGCAAACAACTGGACAGGTGGCCAACTGGTGTCTTTGAAAGGTAAAATGTAGAATTCCATGTATTGCATTATAATCATGGTGTAAATGCATTAAAAGTTTGTCTATCGATAACTTTTAGCAAAAAACTGGACAGGTGGCCAACTGGTGTCTCAGAAAGGTAAAATGCAGAATTCCATGTCTTGCATTATAATCATGGTGTAAATGCATTAAAAATTTGTCTGTCGAGAATTTTTAGCAAAAAACTGGACAGGTGGCCAACTGGTGTCTTTGAAAGGTAAAATGCAGAATTCCATGTCTTGCATTACAATCATGGTGTAAATGCATTTGTCTGTTGAGTATTAGACAATCTTGTTGTGTGTTTATTGTTAAGGAGATGAACATAAACAGAACAAACGTGTAGTTTCTCATACGAACAATATTACAAATGTACGTTATACTTAATAACTATCTTTAGAAGAATATATCACAACTATTTGTAACTAGTTGGACTCCTTGACCTTGACCCAATGGATACTACCGATATTGGAAGAATGCATAAATTTGACACATGGTTAGAAAATGGCATGCGTACAGGATCCATGCATTTGATTCCTTTGTGTAGTACCTGTATTCAAATATTTCGATAATACTCGTACATGTTTATTTGACATTGATTTTGTATTTGATCAGCTCCAACATGTGCGCTTATAAAACCTGGTGGTACAATCTTGGATAGTTTCGGCTATGAGGCGGAGGACAAATACGCTCAACTAGTCGGACAAAACGAACATAAGAAATGGTACTACTTTCGTCGGTTCAAGATGAAACTATTCACCAAAGAGGTATAACTACATTTTTATATGTGCCGAGCATAGCCTTTATTTTCTTTTTTTCTACTGAAACGTGGCATGCATATATATGTACCTCCACCCGGATTTGAACCCGGGTCGCCAGATTAGACGGCAAGCGCTCTAACCACTGAGCTACGGAGGCACATATGTGTATTATATGTTTCCCAAATAAAAAAGAAAAACATAATTACTACAACATCCATTCTCGTAGAACTAGCGTATTTTATCGTTCGCAACATAGCTAATCTGGGAGTTGACTAACCACTGATGCACTAGGATGGCACTATCAAACAGTAAATTTCAGGAATTTACCAACTACATTTTTGTACTTTCCAACATTAAACATCGTAATGTTTTATTAGAACCAAGATACAAAATTCTCCCAAACTTGGACTTGTTTTAAACACAATAAGCTATTGTAGCTACTATTGTTAAAAAGATGATTAATTCTTACCTATAAGAACTCCATAACGCTGTATATCAGTCTATACACACTGAGCGGCAATGAAAACGAACACTTTTTAAACTTGAATATTTCTGTAATCTGTCAATTTATAAACTTGAAATTATGTATGCTCGCTTCGATATATATTATCTACTGAATTTAGCTTTTTCCGTGAAAATACTTTAAGAATCACTCGTCCATAGTGGAATAGCTTTAAACCGCATTTTCCCGCGTGCTGATAGGTGGCTAGAGATTTGCTCGCATATTGTGCAAGCATTTTGAAGAATATGGATGGATTAGTCGGAAAAACAAAATAACCAGTAGAAAATATGGTGCATATGTCAACGGCAGTCTCCGAAAGATCGGTCGTAATGCTCAATTGTGGGGTATCCGTACTAAAAATCAAAGTTTTGTTGATTTAAATTACCGAAGTCATTGTTTCATTTATTCAACACAAGTTTGAATACATTTACACCTGTTAAGAAAGCTAAAAATGCTTTGAACATCTTAGGATGCAAGAAAAATGTTCAAGTCAAGTGCGATAACTCTTGGATAATAGTCCTCACTTTTTTAGATTAATCACCAAACTTTTACCCGAAATTGTATTACTGGATATTACTGAACTAGTCTACATGCTCAAGTTATGGTGTTCATTAATATTAAGACGTAAATTGTGTTTTGAAAATTGATAACGCAATTCAAAAGGGCATTTTTTCTCCATTGAGTGCAATAATCAGTCTTAAAAGAATAGCTATAGCGTTCATGCAATTTATTTCCAGATACAAATGGTGATACTTTCACCATCCTTGGGACAAATATAATCCATTTTTATTAATCTAAAAACGAGCAGTTTCGAATATGCGTTTAGAGGCGCAAGATTCGAAGCAGTGTTATAAAAAAAACTGGCAAGTTAATTATTTAATCATTTTATTACTCCAAGATTATCTCCCTTTGACCATAGAAAATACACCATGAATATAATCGACGATGTTGTTTTATTTCAGTGGTTGTGTGCGAAATAGTGTATAGATCCCTTAAAAGTACCTAAACTTCACATAGCCCTTCTGCAAAAACGAAACAGCATCCCTCCAGCATTCAATGAACGTTTCATAAGATTAATACGTCACAGATGCACACGATGGATCGGTCCTGGCGGTTGTTTTAAAAGATTAAAAAATGCGACTTTCTGTTTTATACTGACCCCAAAACAACTGGTAAAAACTATGTTGCTAAACAAATTTATCTGATTCGTAGTGATATTCATGTGTCACTTGCATATATCTCTTCCATGACAAAATTTTGCGATGCTCACATACTTATCAAATGTGTTATGCTGTACTATGTAAGTGTTGCGTTTACATTTCCGCTCAGTGTACATGTACCAACGTTTTTATGATTTATTTCTTAATTATAGGGCATGCAGAGAGGCGCCATAATAGAAGATGAAAGTACCAACAAGCTAGGAGCCCTCACAGTGTTTGCACTCTCTATTAAATACTTGAAGGAAGACCTGACTAAATCGTCTCAAGACAAAATTACGGGATGTGGAATAAAAGATTCTGATATAGACTGGGTATTGACCGTACCAGCTATATGGAATGACGCAGCTAAACAGTTTATGAGGGAAGCTGCACAACAGGTAATTCTCTTTAACGCCATTATAACTCCGGTTAATAAAGAAAATATCTCATTCTAAACCAGCGATATGTATTTTCTTCATATATATTGAAAATGGCTAAAGCTATGTCCTACACATTAGTAAATTTCTAGTTGTTACTATGCTTCCATGACAACTGGTTTGGGTACATCATATAATTCCTATTGAAAGCAATTCGTACATGTATACATTGCTACATGTAATACATTTAGTGCGTATTTTACTTCATGTGTCTTTGAATTAGACTGTGAATATATCGCTGGCTTAGAATGAGACCGTATACATGTCTGATACATATTTGAAACCAGCACCACGAAGCGCTTCATATGAACCCGTTTTCATGAAAATCGGAAATTGTCATGTTGACCAAACTGAAGTGAAATATTGTGTTTTACCACAAATAAAGAGGATAGGTTTTCCTTGTTTTCTGGAAATATCGATTTTACGACCATCATTCTAAGCCAGTTATAATTCCAAACATTTACTCCAGGCTGGTATAACAAGTGACAAACTTACAATCGCCCTAGAACCAGAGGCTGCCAGTTTATATTGTCGTCATCTACCAGTAGAGAAAAGTGGTAAAGGAGAAACGCTGGCTTCATTTGGACCTGGAAAACGCTACCTTGTATTGGACGCTGGAGGTAAATCATTTTGCTCATGCATTTACATTCATTAATTCAAAGGTCAAAATTAAGGAGATTGGCTAATCTATAATGGTTTAGTTTAGAATTGATCTTCGTACTAATAAATAGCATATATGCTGAACTCGAGATGGTATCAAGACGTCATGAAGATACCACCAGTACTGATTGGCATGGTGTATTGCATTTCTATAATGTATTTCAGTACTTTATATCTACACTTGTACCTGTTGGGACAGTCGCACTATAAGTGGTAATACCAACGTTTCCGAACATAGCCTTTGTTTAAGTTGGAAACAGTTTCACGTCAGCTTTCACATTCACCTGTCTACGAACTTTATTCTAAATCGTAGCTGGTGTTCCATGTTACAGCTTCAAGACCATTCTATGACTTCCGTACGACATATCAGCACCACAAGAATAAGGCAACGTCGCAATCCTATTATACATGTATACATGTACGCTGTTGATTTTTCCTGTGTGTTCGGTGGTCGTAGAATGAACCATGGAATACGAGCATTTGCCCCAATAGTTGTGGACAAGTGTACGGTCGGACTATAAGTGGTAATATCAAGGTTTCCGAATGTACGGAAATTGTATCCAAAACGCCGACATACACTGGAAAGGAATGAATCAAACAATCTGAAGCTGTATTACACTTATATAAATGCACAAGCAAAAACAACATAGCCTTTATTTAAGTTGGAAACTGTTTCACGTCAGCTTATACATTCATCTGTCTACGATCTTTATCTTAAAACGGAGACATGGCTAGTGTTCCATGTAACAGCCATAAGACCATCCTATGACTTCCGTACAAATACAAATACAAATACATGTCATTTGTATAGCGCAAAAATTATGAAATCATATTCTATTGCGCTTTACACTAATATACATTCACTTAAAACATTCAGTTTAAAACCTGGGTTCTAGAAACTAGATTTAGTCATATGATAAAGAGCACACTCATTGCCGATGAAACTTCCTAAACAAATAATTTTTCAAATGTGCTTTGAACCTAGTTTCACTTTTGATGTCTTTGAGATAGTTTGGTAGATCGTTCCACCATTTTGGACCAGTGACGGCTATAGATCTGTCTGCTAATTTTGTTCGCCGTCTAGGGATGTGAAAGTTAGTGTCATTTTGTGATCGTAGTCTGTACCCTTGCCGAATAGGATCAAACAATGTCTTTAGATACGATGGAGCTGTACCCATGATGACACGGAATAAGATTACCAGAACGTTGAACATTACCCTGGCCTTAACTGGAAGCCAGTGTAATTCTGTCAGTAGATCTGCACTGGATTTGTCATAAGAAACATTCATGACAACTCTTGCGGCATGATTTTGGACTCGCTGTAATTCATCCAATGTAGCGTACATTGCAAACTATTTTGACAAACTTTTTGTGTATTTCTTATCACAGACATGTATCAAGTAAATTGGAAGTAGAAATTTAGTCGAAAATGAAAAGCCCTTACTTTGAGCGCTTGAATAGACGTTTTATCATTTGTGATGTTGTAATCATTCAGGCGTAACGGTTCAACATGAACACCATGGGTACACAAATAGACAGTCTTAGCAAAAAATTCATTTGAGTTAACAATTTTGAATTTTAAATTCGTTTGCGAAACTTTTGACGCTCAGTATAGTACAGCTCTATCACGTACTGTAAGGGGCAGGTAATCCAGACTTCTTCTCCAATTGAAGAGGTACACTGTATGTCATTAAGGACAATATTATTGGGTACATCTAGTGGTATATCGCAAACGAAAAGTTAGTATGAGAGGTGACCCAACAGGGAATGAATGCTTACAAGAACACCGAAGATATGAGTATCCATCGAAACTGTCAATGAGTAAATTTCAAAATTGTGTCTGTCAAACTCATTCAACATAAGGGAGACAATAGTCTTAAACATGGTACATATAACAATGTAATGGTTATTGTACTTTCTCTGTCACCTCTGATAAGACAATACTCACATTGCGAAATTTACCATGAGCGAGCAGACGAGTATAAGAGATAAATTTACGAGGCTAACAAAACGATGATATCCGTTAACGAACACGAATACGTGGGCGGTTGCCTGGCATGTGCTATTGCAAAATGCACAGACCATCGATCGGTCTATTTGGTCTTAAAAACTAAAAACAATATCTGAACAAAGTTGTTGATTTTGGTGCAGACTTTAATCGCAAATATAACAAATACTGAGTCTTCGCGTTGATATGCACATGTTTTACTCGGTTGTAAAGAGAACTTTCGATTACATATATTGACAGTATGAAAATATCGAATGTTATAGACTGTTCAAATATAAGCAAGGCACCTCTCGTACTTCGTTCAAATATTAGCAAGGCACCTCTCGTACTTCGTTCATATAAGCAAGGCACCTCTCGTACTTCGTTCAAATATAAGCAAGGTACCTCTCGTACTTCGTTCAAATATAAGCAAGGCACCTCTCGTACTTCGTTCAGATATAAGCAAGGCACCTCTCGTACTTCGTTCAGATATAAGCAAGGCACCTCTCGTACTTCGTTCAAATATAAGCAAGGCACCTCTGGTACTTCGTTAGTATATAAGCAAGTTACTTCTCTTACAGCTAAATGCCGGTGGTGACTATCAAACACAAGTTCCTTTAACAAACCACCAAATATAACTTAAATTTATTTGCCTATGTGGACATCGCATACATTGTACTTGCACAATTACAAGGAGATGAACATGGCTATGTAGCGTCGACCAAATTAACGATTTTCCATAGTGTGAGATGTGCTTGTTGCTATGTCTATCCAGGATAAAAATGTCATCCTGCATTTTTCGGCGGGGCTTTTAATTGTTTCTTTGGTTTATGTGTGGGCATTGCTCAGTGTAGTTGTGTTCTGCCGCCCCTGTTCTATTTCCTCATACATTTTTTGCAATAAATATACCAAGACAGATAAGTCGCTTGTATTTAAAGACCTGAATGACTTACTTGTGATCACTCTGAGCCCAAGCTACACATAAGATATTAAGCAATGACAAATAATGTCAGGAAAGACCTACATTGTATACTTACAAATAGACAAGAAGTGCCAAGAAAGTAAATAGGATATGAACACCATAGCCGAGTTCTCCAAAAGGGGTTTATGAAGTTATGTTCAATATAAAATCTTCCAAGTAAAATTCATGACATACACGAACATCCGACTACGAATGTCTAGTCATTTTAGAAGAAGATCATGGCAGTCAGACTCATTACCAACGCTACTCTTAAAACATTAGTATGTATGACGTTTTTCCTTTTCAAAGAATAAAGAAAATAATCGCTGGGAGGTTATATGGCAATAGAAGAGTCATTGGATATGCAATTCATCAGTGGTCCAACAGTACACCAAGGTCGGACAACTTTGTTTCATTACATTCATGGATAGAGAGACTCCAAACGTGAGTTTCGGTGCATGGAAGCTAATGTGAAGGGCTGACATCAACATGTTTGAAATCACATGGACAATCATGTCATACAAAGACTAAATACATAATATATTGTAAATTGAAGCAACTCAAGTATTACTAATCCAATAGGCAAATAGTAGTATTTACCACTAGTATCATAGATCATAAAAACTAAATCCGGAAATGGGCCTCATCCATGCAACTTAAAACATTTCAATAAAAATAACCGAAGCCACATGCATTGGTAATATTGCGAGCTTTTTCTAAAAATATTACGGTGTATAAACAGTACACAATATCTTTTAGAGCATGGGGATGTCCCCATATAATCAGTCAAAGAATGAAACACTTCTAACTGCGTGTCAATATAATTCTAATGCAATATTTGCAAAAATTAACGACACACAGCAAGTGGTACGTCCACACTGAGTAACCTTAGTACAACAAGAGATAAAATCATTTCGATCGTCTCCAAGATGGCGATAGCAAAACGTTTGGTTCTAGCTTTTTCGTTAGGACTTTTACTTCAGAATGTCCTCTTTGCCTTTGCTGAAATATTAAATGGTGCTGAACTGTTTGATATTTTACTAGCGAAAATAGAGTCTCTTGAAGCCAATGATGTCGCGAATAAAGCCAAGATTGCCGAATTGGGATTGGAATTAAAAACGAAATTGTTCGCGCATGAACGTGTAATATCAGACTTGAAGCTTAAGAAGAAAGAAATGGAGTCGACCTTCGAACAGAAAGAATTCGCGATGCTTTACCAGATTAATGAATTGAAGTCTAATAGTGCAACGTTGACCTGCAGAGTGACAATGGCGACAGAGAGCTACAACCGCTTCGATCTGCTAAGAAACAGCGACGAGACAGCAAATTCAGGAAACGTAAGTTTTTACAATGCGGGTTCAATTATGATATCTATAAACATTATTATACAGTTTCCATGCGTTATTTTAATTGCGATTGCACAGATCGGCCGGAAGGTTATGCAACTCGATAGAGTTAATAATTTGATATAAAAGTATTGACAAATGGTATCTGCTATGAAATAACGGAGAGTGTTAAACTCTTTTGTTCATACACTTGGTCGAACTTAAGATTATGCGATAGATTCAATCACTAGTTCTAAAGTCGTGTCATCTTTTAAACGACACAATTAGCTATCAGTTGTCCTCAACATTATAGCATGCGTGTTGCAATATTGTTCTTTGTGATATTTACGTTGTCTTTAGATATCAGAATAATTGCTTCTGCAAATGTTTACATTTCCGCATAGTCTTAAACAAATTCATTGGCATGTTTAATTACAAATGTAGTATGTGTACTATTCTATCGCCGCTAATTTCCACAATACTTTAAGTCGGTATCTGATAATTTCAACTAGTACTGTTATTTGCCTCGCAGACAGACACCCCAATTGGCTTTCATGAACGCCTGTGACAGTAGCTATCAATTGAAACCTTTAAAATATTTATATACTCACCTGGTTATGTCATTTTGAAATTTATTTATGATATTTGTTTCGTTTCGTCAATGGGAATTCAACTAGGTTAAATCCAAATTCCGTAAAATTTAAGCCCTTTCTAGTTGTTTTCCACTTAACAAGTTTTAAAAGCACCATTTATGTTGTAAGATTGATATTGTGCGACGTGAATTTCTTGATTCTTCTGAAAATTCACACAAACATGACAACTATAACTTTCGGATTATCTTTTTTGGCCAAAAGGTTCCAAGAATTTTGATACTCAAAACTTTCAATCTCATCGCCCAAAATTGCAAGAATATGATTTAATGCCTTCTGGAAATCATGCAACGATTTATGGCAGAGAAATTATAAATCATTTTACATTTATTGTAAACATTCCTCCTGAAGAATATACATGGCACCGGTTTATAATAATAAACATGTGAAATAGCAAAATACTTGCCGTAAATTAATTTATTGTTATTTTATACCCGTAGTGAGATACTTACTCATTTTCATACCATTATATTAGTGGTATTTACAGTTTGTTATTGCAGACTGCCGGGAAGCTCTTGAAACAGAGGTAGCATTCTATGCTACACATACAGATCAGGATATTCACCACATTGGAGTAAGCAAGATCCTTCAATTCCCTCTTGCTGTCACCAACATCGGGAATGGCTTGAACACCAACACTGGCGCCTTTATAGATCCAGTAAACGGAACTTACGTCATACATGCTACAATCATGGGCCAAGACGTGACAGACGCTACACACATGCGCGCGCACTTTGATGTTGATTGAACTGCCTATTTCGTATTCTGGGTAACCCTGGGTGATCAAGCTTCACAGATGCTCGTTATTGACCTGAAAATTGGACATACCGTGACGATCAGAAACGACTATGCTGAAACGGGATTTGTTGGTAAACATCATTCTTCATTCTCCGGTTTTTTCTTGTACCAACACTATCCGTCAGAATTGATAGTTGGCAAATAAATCGTAATTGTGCTAATCTTTTAGATTCGTGTTTTATATTAAGTCATTACAGACTTTCAGGCAAATTTCACCAATTTCTATTACTTTCGATAATAAGACCACTCAAATTTTTCGAAATCGCGCAGATATTAACAATTTCGAAGCACCAACGTCCTTACGTTCGAACAAACAATGATCCGCTATTTTGGCTGGTCTTATCATCGGGAATGTACTGTAATGCAATTACTTGCTACGTTTTAGAGATGTGTACAGCTTGGCCACATTGTCATGAGCCTGACCTATTGATTAGCATAATTTATTAGTCGATATATTGTCTACGTTTACAACACCGAGTGTATGTTTTCATAATCTGGGAGTATCACGAAGACGCTCGAGATGTAATACAAACACAAATCTTAAATGCCGATATTACACGATTTGCTTGCGAAAATTGATATATTCAAAGCAAGAACCTTGTAATATATTCTTGCATAAAGGTCAGGCTCAGGTCAAAATAGGCAAGCTATAAACGGACGAATTGTATATAGTGGCTCACCGATATTTTATTATAATGTTAAGTTATCATGTGTCTCTTATTAGGGGTTCTCACATACTAGTATAAAGCACATGTACATGTCAAACTCGATGGTTTCGACATATCGTGTAGATAACGTCTGCACTGATTAATATGGTGTTCTGCTTTGCTATATCTAGTACAAGTACTTGATTGCACTATCACACTCTGCACCTGTACGTCTGATCAACGTGTTACCGAACGTACGTGAATTGTATCCAAACCTGCAGAAACAGAAAATGAATTTCCAAACAATGCAATTCCACAAACAGCCGTATCCTGGCTAACACATATCATGGGGTACATGAGGTGCCTCGAAAAGTGATCGTTGATAAGTGCACGGATGTCGAAATGCAGACGAGACACAGGCTTAAGATTGACTTAAAGTGTATAGAGCTATACTGGAAGATATTTTATAAAGGTTTCAAAACTGAAAAAACAATTATGCTTTCATATCCATTATATCATTTTTCGCTTCAGTTTTAACAGGAACTCTTTCTGTGATTTATTGGACATGCGAACTGCCCATTTTCATACGAAAGTGTTCTAGAACAACACCCTATGAAACTATAAGAACGGTCACTGTTATTTTTCGACGATTGAATCAAAGTACACGGAACCCATCGAAAGGTTTAATTTACAATTAAGATAGTCTAGTATCATACTAAAAACGATGCAAGTAATTATTTTGACATTGAATATCTGTTAAGTTATAGCTCTATACACTTTAACTGTTTTCACTTTTATCCTGAGTTGATTTCAAACTTGTACATGCCAAACTACATATACTTTGTATAACCATACTGGTTAAATGAAACTCAGATATATTCCTTCGTGGTTAAATACCCACGTTGCTTTAACAAAACACCATTTATGACAAAAGAAATGTATAAAGTCACTTATATTGTTGACTATACTTTTAATACAAAAATGCATACATACAATAAAACGTATTTCATGCTGGTTTGACGAAGTCATTTTAACGTCAGCTACACAGGTGGTAGCGCGCAAAGAAAAATGTGTATGTTCATAACGCACTGTTCAAATAACATCAAATTGTGACAAGTTGTCACCTGCACATCCCATCGTAAGGTAGTTAAGTTTAGCAATTTTCTTACATACATTTCATTTTACATAAGTTCATAAATTATGTAACTTGAGAAAAGTCGCATAATTTTTGTGCGCCGCATACGCGTTATTATTGTTACAAAAACTCGCGATGTGCTTGATATATTAATTATGTCAATGTGAAATTTGTTCCAATAATCCTATGCAATGAATGTTCCGACAATAAATCATGTAAGTATTTGGAAGAAATAATGATGCTGTTGGATGCAATGGCAAAAGTCCACGTTATTTTGGATCATCCCTCGTATCAATTACAAGGACATAAACATGGCTATGTACTGTCGATTTTAAATGAATTACCTCCCTTTAGACGCGTTTAATACTTTGTTTGTACATGATCAAACAGGCTTCAACTAACACAATCAAGTACATTAGAGGCATATCTATACATAACAATGGTGAATATTGACAACTAACACAATGAAAATAAATCTATACGACATAGAGACTTGTAAATGTTAAACAGCTTTTAAATTCTAGTTCTCATAATGACAAACACAGGATGTATGCACGCATCAAATTGATATTCGTAATAATTCATGAAAGACATAATACTCATGTGTTCAAGTAAAACCAAAGTGTTACATCAATACATTGCGTTAGCACAGATTTATAGATTCATCACAATGTCATAAAAAGTACTTGCATATCATAAAAAGTCTACTTTTAACTTGGACACACGCTGAGTTGCAGCTTCTGTGCATTCTACTTCAATCTCTGTCCCTCCGAATATCATTCTGACATTGACCGCTCTACCAACACCCTGTCCTGATACAGGTACGGAAAACGTGCCTATCTTGTGACATCCAGTATCATCTATGTAGTCAGGTACCTTATCTTGAGCTGCGTAGATGTCCATTCCCATTGCCGTCTGTTGTTCATATGCAGTTGTAAACGTGTTGACACCTTGGGCTTTACCAATTTCGAGGGTCTCACAAGTCTTCACCAAAGTAGAGAATACATTTAAACATCTAACAGTCCCGTCTGATATTTTCATTCGAGAAAGGGCGTGCTTCGAAGCATCAAAGTGTACAGTTATATCAGTACCGTATGTGTACTTGCTGACTCTTGCCGTGATAGCAGTAGGTTTGTGGCCATATATAACAGCTCCTTTTAGGACAGCCAGCCCTGCTTCGTCTGGAATGATTACTGGTAAATCCTTAAAATTCTTCTTCACGGCGTCTTTCAGTAATGGCGATTCAGAGAATCCGCCCACCATTACAATGGCATCTAGACCTCTGCATGTAGACTCTCGTAATAAGGCTTTCATGTGGGTGATTATACTGTCGATTGACGGCATGAAGAAGTCTTTGAAGACAGCTGGCTCTACCCGAAGTTTGTCACCCATTAATTTTACCTGAAATGTGATTTTATAAATCAAATTAAATGTTTTCAAGAACAAAGATTAAGGTAAAAAACCACCAAATAAAATTGTTCTTTGACTCAATGTAAAGTGATTGAGAGTAATAATATGCTGGAAATAGGGAACGCCCGTTTAAAGGCGCCATTAATATGGATCGGTACAGTTGCGCTTAAGTTTTACATGAAACCTTCAAAGTTTTCCAAAAAGCATCAGATTTTCTTATGTTTGTACGTAAATACCTACATAGTATTACGTGTGGAATCACATACTCATTGACAAAAAGGAGTTCATTGCAATCAGAATAAATTATTCTGACAGAAAGTATATATTCTATAGCCAGATGATGTTGCGGACAACACACTACAGCTGAAATAGTCATAGTTACGTTACAGGAATTTGAAGCATTGGTCCGCGGTTTAATGTTGTTTAAATCACATAAGGTTGAGTTCTTACGGAAATCAATACAAGCTAAGGATTCAAACAATAGATAGAATCTTTTTCAAAATAGAAAATTACTTAATTTGTTTTCAGATCTACTTTAATGTTGAAACGAAGTACATTGTATGTACCTTGCTAGCAAGTTTCGTTGATTTTACAACGGTTTCAAAGGAATTTTTCCTCAAGTCTTGGACGATGGTCATAAACGATACTGGTAATCTCATTGTCACGACGTCTTCTGTGTCTGGTCCTATTGTTCTCTTCTTAACTTCAAAATCTCGAAAGATGTCAACGTAGTCTTCCATTTGTGTGTCTTTAAACTTAGCGACTACATCTGGTCCTAATAGAATTGCATAGACATTAGTACCAAAATAGGGGACATGTTAATGCGAATGGTTAACTGTGTTAAATGAAATATCTCTAGAAAGATACAGTAATGGACATGAACATAATACTATCGTGGGAATGTTGTTCGTATTTTAATCATTATTGAATTGGTCCTGGTTTTGAAGCCCTTAAAATCAAACACAAGACTCTACTTATCATAATATTGCGATTGTCCTAAATCTAAAAGTGTATATAAATTTTACTATTTATAACAAATAATTTACCAATGTCTTCGTTTTTTAAGAGTACAATGTAGTCTACCTCAAGTTTAGGAGATTATTTCTATAAACAACTCGGGTTTGACTAAATTCATTTTCGTTTTCAACGATGTAAATATGAAAAGTAGGGTGCGAATCTTGAGTTATATTCTAAAGAAACGTCTTGATAGAACATATGTTTACCGGCAATGTCAGATAGGAACTGTTCGAATGCGATATCAACTTGAGTGCCTCCCCAAGCTCCGCCACTAGCTTTATGTAGTTCTTTCAATCTACCACCGTCCAGAACCTCGTGTACAGTTATATCAACAGTTCCACCTGTAATTATAAATTGTACACTCAAGCATTTGTCATAATTCTAAAATTAAATAAGATATTTTCGAATAAATTCTGACAATCACCAGTCTGTAATTTCGATCGATCTTTTGAAGTCAATTCTAGCAAAACTTGGTTATCTTAATCCCGAAAACGCGACAAAAAATATCCGAGATAATTTAAGTGTGGTCCACGTTTCCTGTTTATCGCATTTTCTTTTTTCTCATTGACGTATTTCCTCAAAATTTTGAATTTCGATGAATCCGTGACACAAACATACGGTTTATAATATAACATATAACACAGTTTGACCTTATGTTTAATGTGTTTCATATTTATTTCATTTCCAATGAAATTGGATTGGGCAACTGGCTTAGCTTTATCCATATTAGCCAATCTCCTTAATTTTGACCTTTGAATTAATGGATGTAAATGTATGAGTAAAATGATTTACCACCAGCGTCCAATACAAGGTAGCGTTTTCCAGGTCCAAATGAAGCCAGCGTTTCTCCTTTACCACTTTTCTCTGCCGGTAGATGACGACAATACAAACTTGCAGCCTCTGGCTCTAGGGCGATTGTAAGTTTGTCACTTGTTATACCAGCCTGGAGTAAATGTTTGGAATTATAACTGGCTTAGAATGATGGTCGTAAAATCGATATTTCCTGAAAACAAGGAAAACCTATCCTCTTTACTTGTGGTAAAACACAATATTTCACTTCAGTTTGGTCAACATGACAATTTCCGATTTTCATGAAAACGGGCTCATATGAAGCGCTTCGTGATGCTGGTTTCAAATATGCATCAGACATGTATACGGTCTCATTCTAAGCCAGCGATATATTCACAGTCTAATTCAAAGACACATGAAGTAAAATACGCACTAGATGTATTACATGTAACAATTTATACATGTACGAATTGCTTTCAATTGGAATTATATGATGTACCCTAAGCAGTTGTCATGAAAGCATAGTAACAACTAGAAATTTACTAATGTGTAGGACATAGCTTTAGCCATTTTCAATATCTATGAAGAAAATACACATCGCTGGTTTAGAATGAGATATTTTCTTTATTAACCGGAGTTATAATGGCGTCAAAGAGAATTACCTGTTGTGCAGCTTCCCTCATAAACTGTTTAGCTGCGTCATTCCATAAAGCTGGTACGGTCAAAACCCAGTGTATATCAGAATCTTTTATTCCACCTCCCGTAATTTTGTCTTGAGACGATTTAGTCAGGTCTTCCTTCAAGGATTTAATAGAGAGTGCAAACACTGTGAGGGCAGCTAGCTTGTTGGTACTTTCATCTTCTATTATGGCGCCTCTCTGCATGCCCTATTATTAAGAAATAAACCATAAAAAACGTTGGTTTATGGACTGATATACAGCGTTATGGAGTTCTTATGTGCATTAATCATCTTTTAACAAAAGTAGCTACAATAGCTTATTGTGTTTAAAACAAGCCCAAGTTTGGGAGAATTTTGTATCTTGATTCTAATAAAACATTAACAAAAGTACAAAAAATGTAGTCGGTAAATTCCTGAAATTTACTGTTTGATAGTGCCATCCTAGTGCATCAGTGGTTAGTCAACTCCCAGATTAGCTATGTTGCGAACGATAAAATACGCTAGTTCTACGAGAATGGATGTTGTAGTAATTATGTTATTCTGTTTTATTTGGGAAACATATAATACACATATGTGCCTCCGTAGCTCAGTGGTTAGAGCGCTTGCCGTCTAATCTGGCGACCGGGTTCAAATCCAGGTGGAGGTACATATATATGCCTGCCATGTTTCAGTAGAAATAAAGCAAATAAAGGCTATGCTTGGCACATATAAAAATGTAGTTATACCTCTTTGGTGAATAGTTTCATCTTGAACCGACGAAAGTAGTACCATTTCTTATGTTCGTTTCGTTTGACTAGTTCAGCGTATTTGTTCTCCGCCTCATATGCGAAACTATCCAAGGTTGTACCATTAGGTTTTATAAGCACACATGTTGGACCTGATTAAATACAAAATCAATATCAAATAAAAACGTGGTTTCGAAATATTTGAATACAAGAACTACACAAAGGAATCATATCCAATGCATGGATCCTGTACGCATGCCATATTCTAACCATGTGTCAAATTTATGCATTCTTCCAATATCGGTAGTCCCCATTGGGTACCTAATTTAGGTCAAGGAGTCCAATTAGTTACAAATAGTTGCGATATATTCTTCTGAGGATAATTATAAGTATAAAGTACATTAATTATGTAATATTGTTTGTTTGTTCTGTTCTGTTTATGTTCATCTCCTTAACAAAAAACTCACAACAAGATTGTCTAATACTCAACAGACAAATGCATTTACACCATGATTGTAATGCAAGACATGGAATTCTGCATTTTACCTTTCTGAGACACCAGTTGGCCACCTGTCCAGTTGTTTGCTAAAAATTCTCGATAGACAAACTTTTAATGCATTTACACCATGATTATAATGCAAGACATGGAATTCTGCATTTTACCTTTCAAAGACACCAGTTGGCCACCTGTCCAGTTTTTTGCTAAAAATTCTCGATAGACAAACTTTTAATGCATTTACACCATGATTATAATGCAAGACATGGAATTCTGCATTTTACCTTTCTGAGACACCAGTTGGCCACCTGTCCAGTTGTTTGCTAAAAATTCTCGATAGACAAACTTTTAATGCATTTACACCATGATTATAATGCAAGACATGGAATTCTGCATTTTACCTTTCAAAGACACCAGTTGGCCACCTGTCCAGTTTTTTGCTAAAAATTCTCGATAGACAAACTTTTAATGCATTTACACCATGATTATAATACAAGATAGGGCATTCTACATTTTACCTTTCAAAGACACCAGTTGGCCACCTGTCAAGATTTTTGCTAAAAATACTCGACAGACGAAGTTTTAAAGCAATTATACCATGATTATAATTAGGGGTGTAACGGTGCGCTCACCTCACGATATGATACGTACCGTCAATTTTTCTAACGGTTCGGTATATTTCGGTATGATACATTATTCTCGAACAGATGCTTAAATATTTCAATTTTAAAGTTATAATGAATTTGTTGCTTCTATAACAGCAAATATTATGTGCCTATCAACTATTTTAAGTGAATTTAAACAATTTGAAGCATATCTCAATACAATTAAAACGAGTGATACATGGTAACTCTACATAATCAGAAGGCTATCAGGTGTTTTCGTTGTCTGAATATGATTTTGCTCATACAAAAGCTTATACCGAACCGTACCGAAATTTAGAAGTCTTGTATCGTGAACCGTGTGGGACTGAAGTCCGCGGTATTTCGTATACCGCGGTATACCGTTACAGCCCTAATTATAATGCAAGACATGGAATTCTACATTTTACCTTTCAGAGACACCAGATTGCCACCTATCCAGTTTTTTGATGAACATTTTGTCGGGTTACTCTCAAATTCATGCTTGAATGAGAACGCCCATCCCGAGTACGTAGTACCAAAATCTATGGCTGCTACCAGGAGTACCTGAAAATATACCACTGGCACTGTTTGGTGAGAATGAAGCATTGTTCAATATTGCTGGCTTAGAATGGGAAGGTCGTAATCATTTTTACTACCTTATAAGACCGAAACATATTTGTCATCTTTATGAGGAGACGCTTCTTATGAGCCTGTTTTCATGAAAATTCGAACTTGCTGTGTTGACCAAACAGAAGTTAAAAAGCCTGTTTTAACAAAAGTAAAGAATGAGTGTCAGACAGTTAGTATTTTTTTCTCAAAATATTGATTTTGTCGTTATAACCTTCTCATTCTAAGCCAATGGTATGTCTCGTCAATTTACGTGTAACAAAAACAGTATCGTGTTAAAGTGAACGACATTTCTAGACTTAAGCCCGTTCCACTCACTCTTGTCCCCCACCCCATCTGTTCTGTTCTGTTGGTTGGTTGGTTACCCCCTTGCTCTTTGAGGCCTCTTCTATTAATAGGACGATCAAATCAATGATTATGATGATGCATTAAATCAAGAAGATGATCAAATCAATTCATTAAAAAGATAAAAAACGTCAATCATTTAGTCACTACTTGTCTGTTGAATTCCGAATCGACGACAGTCATTGCTCATAACGGACGATGGGTGTACACGTATGTTCAAAACAAAAAACATGATACCGTCAACTGTGCTATTTGAATTCCACTTATGAAGTCTAATAGTATAAAACATAAATTTAATTGAAATTGGCAAATAGCCAGCATTTGTGTCGCTGTTTTAATGGTTTAAACCTTTATAGAGATCCATAGTATCGATCACCAATCGATATAATTTTATACAAAAATACTTTATAATGAAATCTAAATCTAGAAAGCGAACAGACTATATAAGGCTCGTTTGTCATTTGTATTGAATCAAGGTGAAAAAATTATATGAAAACCCAACCCGATTTCTTGTAACACTTAGGCAATTTTCGGAAATCGGTTTGGAGATTGTAAATACGATTAAATTACTTCCCTGTCTGAAACACAGGTAACTGTATCATTGATAAAGATCGACTAAAAAGAAAAAATATAAAATTTATATTTTTCTATGAAGGTATAGTTTTTTTCTAAAATAGCCAGAATTTCAAGGAATCAAAAACAATGGATGACTATTGATATCTTCAGAAACTAATTACATTTATAAAAAGAATTGTTAAACCTACTTGTGTGTCAAATTTTATCAACATTGATCAAATAGTTAAAATGTTATACTATGTATACTATGAAATGTAGATACTGTTTCGAAACCGATCAAAAAGGGCCGTCCTCATAGCATTTTACACCATCGAACGTTATTTAAAGTAAGCGTTAAAGAAATGGACTGTATAATATGGAGTTAAATTTAGGCTTACATTCATTGCTTAACAGTGTTGGAGTAAACCCACAGTGTTTTATAGATAATTGATATACATAAGACCTGTTTATGAAAAACAAAATACACCACACAGGCCGGTTCGTTAATTTCTGTACAGGATTGGTTTTCGTTTTTTTTTTCGTTATCAGTGATACAATTACCTGTGGTCTGACATATCGACGGCTTAAAATTAGAAGGTCGTAAGTGGCACTTACGACCTTTTAAGATTCAAACATATTTAGAATAAGCATCACAAGGCGCTTCTTATGAGCCCATTTTCATAAAAATCTGAAATTGTCATGTTGACCAGAATGAAGTTTTACAAACGTGTTTTCCCAAAGGTAAAGAATAAATTACAGACAGTTTTCTCTTGTTTTCTCAATATATCAATATGGTAGTTACGACCTTCTGGTTCTAAGTTATCTCTTAGGTAAATATGAGAATAAGTGGATAAAGCACAAAATGTTCAAGTTCACATTAATACCATAAACTCAGATTTATGTAGTTGAGTTGAATAAAAGCATGAATGTTTCATACTGTAGGTTTAAATACATCCTTTCTGCCCATTTTCTTTATTTAAGCATAGAGGCCGCGTTTTTGCATTGTATGTTATTTCAACATTAGTGAAGTCCTTTCTAGATCACATTGGACCTGAAATAATATTATTTTTGTTTGTCTTAATTTGTTGATTTTATTCTAAGTCAACTAGTGACATTTCAGTATTCTGAACCGGATTTTAAGTTAAGCCATATTTCATTATGGATTTTTTGAAAATGTAAACGAATGTAAACTTCGTTATGTATATATATTTATGTAGAACCCATGTGTATAGAAACTCGTTGTTTAACCATATTCACAAATAAGTCTAGAGAGTAACCATGAAACAATCACAAACAATCCTGAAATAAACTTCCTGTTTAGATCCGATCCTGAATACTGAATCTTTATTAAAGAAGCATTCCCTATAACTAGCATATATTTTCTACTTTCACATTAAATGAGTTAAATGGACAAACACAATCAATTATCATAATCTGTCAGAATAAAGTGTGTGCAAATTTGGCTCTATAATGTCAGAAATATATTCCAATCACCAAAAATAATTTTATCGCTTCTAGTCATTTATTATCATGGGGTCAAAGGGGAAAATATCGTAACTACATTGTATTTTGGTTCGTTACAGAAACATATTTTTATTCTTTTCCCGGTAATTAGTGGTAGTTTTCTGTGGATATTTAGAGGAGTTTTAGCAATATAAATTGTGATTTGATATATAATATTTTTGGATCGATTTAAACAATCAAAAATTTAGGGAATGCATCTTTATGGTGTGTGACCATTTCACGCGGCTATTACCCAGTGCAGCAATACCACGTTACTTTGGGCTACACTGACAAGTCGAAATTTGCTTCACTTTGAATATAAAAACCGCTGTAAGTCTGACATTTCTATACCGACTTCTATGAAATATAGGCCACGCTAAGGGAAATTATGTACCATCTAGTAAGCTTTCAAAGAAATGCAGGATCCCTTTCAGCAGTTCGGTCGTTTTCTCTAACATCCTGTGAAACCTTGGACGAAAAACGTCTTGCAACTGTAGCCCGACACTCCGAAAGTTCCACATGCTGTTTGCATAAACGGCTCAGCTACGGATAGGGATAATGTGTGTTGCACAAAGCTAACAACTTTCTCCTTAGCGTGTTTTGTTGTGTTGTATAGTTCATAATAAATGGTGAAGAAATACTAGACTTAGGGCTATTCCGTGTTCGAAGTGAAACAAAAATGTCTAACTTTTTGCCAAAAGTCGTATTGCTACACACTGCTACCTGTGCTGTCTAAAATGGTTGGATAACGCATTCAAACGGGAGATACACGTTTGTCTAAAAACAAAACTTCTACAGAGTAAACTTAATGGATATATATATATATATATATATATATATATATATATATATATATATATATATATTATAACAATTTTCGCTACCAAGGCAGAATAACTGAGTTGTTCAATATTTATTAGACCTGTTTATTTAAAAATCATAATCAGAATGAACACATCGCTGGCTTAGAATGTAAAGGCCGTATGTACAAAATCAATATTTTAAGAAAACAAGAAAACAAACTGTCCGAAAAATACTCTTTTCGTATGGTAAAACAAACTGCTTCAACTTCAGTTTTTTCAACATGACAAGATCCGATTTTCATGAAAAGACCTTCTCATTCTAAGCCAGCGATATGTAGATAATATATGCAATAAAAATTAGCGTAATTATTATTCTCTAAAAACTTACCATAGTTGTTGATCTCGTCGTCTCAAAGTTAAAATTTTAACTCTAGCTTCCACCAGGAAGTTTAATTCATTCTCTGAAAACGGTATTGAATGGGTAATACAATCACATGGTATATTTTAAAATACACCTGCTTCCCGTGAATAGTCAGGAGTCGTAATCCGACTGTATAATGACCAGTTGGAAATGGGAGAGACAGCCATCTCCTCCAGACGCAATTCATCGAATATTTACAAGTTTAAAACTATTTACATAATGTAAGGCTTTGAATGTGAAAGAACCATCCTTGAATTAAGCATCCAGAGCGGCTGAAAACCCTTCGCCATCGTCGATGTATGTGATGCTGGTCGGGAGTTGGTTCCACGTAAAGTTCTTGGATAGAATGATTGGTGATATACTGTTGACTTGGTGCTCAGTTGTTTGATGCGACCTCGCCCTCTTGTTCTGGAGTCACTCGATTGTAGTAGTTCTCCAGGGTTTACGTCTACTTGTTGGTTTTTGATCTTATGTAGGTAGGATAATTTGTGGATCCGCCTTTGGTCTTGAAGTGGCAACCAGCCGAGATTGTTGACCATGTTGGTGATGCAACCTGGTGTCTTGTCCCGGTAGTCATTGGTCACAAACCTTGCTCCACGTTTCTGCACCTTGTTGAGTTCATCAACATCACCTGTCATGTATGGGTCCCAAGCTGCTGTAGCATAGTTGAAGGCTGGTACAACAAAGGTATGATATGTGCTCTCTCTTTTACTTCTTTTGTGAAGCTACGTAGATTGCGCCGGAGGAATCCTAGAGCACTGCTTACTTTTGTCGCAGCCTTCTTGACCAGTATGAGTTTTCCAAGTCATTCCCTCGCTGATGTTGACCCCAAGGTACTTCGCATGATCCACTGATTCCGGACCATGGTCATGGAGTGTGTACTTATACCGCTAACGATTGACAGGTCTAGTACAGATGTTGATGACCTGGCTTTTCTCTGGGTAAAAGTTCATCTGTCACTGTTCTTCCCACTTCTCAAGGGAGTTCAAGTCTTCCTGGAGGGCATGTGCGTCTT
Organism: Spisula subtruncata; assembly: GCA_963678985.1. Classification (NCBI taxonomy): domain Eukaryota; kingdom Metazoa; phylum Mollusca; class Bivalvia; order Venerida; family Mactridae; genus Spisula; species Spisula subtruncata. Next base: position 5,201,141 of record OY787665.1, on the reverse strand, counting down.
GTTCAGACCTTATGAACCGGTATAGAAAACCATTATCGGCGAATAGACTACTGTCGGATGTGGTGCATTCTGACAGGTCATTAATTTACGCTAAGAAGTACAGTGGTCCGTTAACAGTACCCTGAGGGACTCCGGGTGTGACGTCCGCCTGTTCTGAAGCCTTGACACCCAGTAGAACTCTCTGTTTTCTATGGATTAGGAAGGATTCAACCCATCTGAGGTTTTCGTCTCTAACTCCATAGTAGTTAAGTTTGTGGAGTAGTTGCTGATGCGGTACCTTATTAAAGGCATTGGAAAAATCAAGCAGAATAAAATATATTCCCTGGATGGTGGTGACAAACTGAGATTCACATGACCGTCTTTTCCTGAATCGATGCTGTGGGTCGCAGAGTACCTTGTTCTTATCGAAATGTTTCATGACGTTTGAGTTGATAATATGTTCTATTACTTCACTTTAGATGAAAGAGAGACAGGTCTGTAGTTTGACGCTTGTTGTTTGTCGCTTGTTGTTTGTCGCCTTTCTTGAAAATTGCAACGATGTCTGCATCCCTCCAATCGCTTGGAACTGTGCCGGTGTCGTATAAAAATTGGAAGATTTTAGTCATAACTGGAGAAATTTCTTGTGCTGCGGACTTGAGGACCAATGTTTGTAGTTTGGTGACACCTGGTGAACTCACTAGTTGTTATTTTTGGCATTGCTGGAAATGGGCTTTGTCCTTTGTTTGGCATGTTGTGGCGGTTTTCCTTGGTATAAACTGATTGAAATTGTTGATTTAGGATGTTGGCTTTCCGTTGTATCAATCTGGAGGTAACCGACTTTGCCTATTAGCGATGACACACCAACTTGTTCTTGTTTCCTGCTCTTTGTGTATAAGTAGAAACCTTTAAATGCACCGACAGTGTCTTTTTGCAGATATTTATACGAATCGTGATATTTTAACGTTAAAATAATTAATTAGGCGATAACAACCGAGGTAATAGAAATGATGGTCATAAACATTGGGGAATGAATATTAAGTTTGCGTTCATTGGTTGAAAATAAAACGGGGGGGGGGAATTTGAAGGCGGGGCTTAAATTATTTTGCAAACCAGTTTGAATTTTGTCACTGTTGGTGAAACACTACTTGTTGTTTTTGAGTGTATGAAGAAAATATAGTTATAAGGCGATTGATTGATCAGGGCCTACTAGAAATTGAGAGCTGAACCTACCGATACATTACTGGAAACAAAGACGTTCAAAGACAGTTAGAGGGCTAGGACCCAGGGCCCACCTCAATAGAACATAGACTGTCCGAAGTGAAGTATCATTAAACTTTTTATGAATTGTTGATCGATTGAACTATCTTATATTCACAAATTTATGTGATTCGTGCTAAGTATGAGTGACGATAGTAAACGACAAAGAAAAAAGATAAACTACAAGAAAATGAACGAAGCCGGTCGAGAAGGGGCGGAGTTACCAGGAGACGAAGAGGGTGGAGCCTGTGCGCTATCGCCGCTCAAGAAGGAAAGGGAAAATAGTGATTCCGAGGACGAAGAAATGATAGCTATGCAGAGAGAATTGGAGAACTTAGAAAAAGAAGAACAATCGTTAAGAAGAAGACGAGAGAAAGAAGACCTCGCTCGCCGCCTAGAAGAGAAGCGAAAGACCGTTCACAAGTTAAAGGGTACGAACTTTTTTAAACATTCGCCTAGACGTAGTAAACATGAAAAAGTGTACCAGAAGTCGGATAACAATAGTGAACCGGATAAAATAACTTTAAGTACATTAAGAGACATGACTGAACTGCACAGCAAAGTTAAAAAACAATTAGGAAAAATGGGTCTAGAAAGCTATAGTGAGAGTGAGAGTGAGAGTGATGAGTCAGAATTATCATCAAGTAGCGACGGGGGGAGTAGAGTTAAAATAAAAAGGAAAACAAAGAAATCCACAAAATCTGGTATTCAAGCTAAATCTTCTGATAGAGTTAAAAACCCACAAAGATATCCGCATGCACAGCTTAGATACGAATTTGTCCAAAAACGCATGCAGTTTGAAGACTTAACATTTAGCTTATTTGTAGCAGGTGAATTAGAAATAATCACAGACACAGAAACAAAATCAAGGGAAAGCAAAGGCAGGGCTAACCTTCTAAAAAGAATCATGTATTTAAACTCAACATTTAGTTTTCAAAGCCTAAAATCTTATTACGCAGCAGTATTAAGGGAAATAGAAACGGGGGAAAAATCATGGGGTGACAACTTTCATTATTTAGAACAGGGATATTAACAAGGTACACAGGTCAAAAACAAAGTTACAACCAATCGAACAGAGGGGAAAACAAGGTACAAGCAAACGATTAAAATGACAAATCACTGTGGTTTTGCTCATTTTACCAGAGAAACAAATGCTCACACACAACAGATCACATGGCAGTATTCAAAGGGAAAATGAGATTGGCAAAGCACGTATGCGCATCATGCTGGTTAAAGGACAAAAATAAAGTCGAACACCCAGAAAGTTCACCGGAATGCCCATACACAAAAAGTACATGACAAGCATATAAAGAAATCATACTAGTCAATGAAGGCAAAACTGAAGACATATTTATACCAAGATTTTGTAATACAAGAGAAGGAGATACAGAGTACTCACATCAAGGAGAAAATAAGAACAAAAAAACAGAGTCTTATGAAAACATAATAGATAATTGCATTCAAGCAAAGGTGAATTTAATTGAGATACATGAACAAGTCAAAGCGTCAGGAAAATACAATTTTGAAAAATGCAAAATTAAGATAACAAATAAGATTAATGTAGAATATCTAAAAGCAGTATTGAATAACTTTCAATATAAAGATATGCAGGTCTGTGACCTATTAAAATTGGATTCCCATTTGGGCACAGTGGGGATATCAGTGGACACACAAAAGTAAAGCAACTTTGGCAGTATAAGAACTACAAAGGGGCAATGGAATATACAGAAAGTATTAACGAGTACTTAAAAACAGAAATGCAGCACGAAGCAATACTAGGTCCATTTAAAAAGAACCCATTTTCAACAGACATATACTTATCTCCATTAAATACGGTTCCTAAGAAAACACTCCAAGATAGAAGAATAATCTTGGATTTAAGCAGCTCTGCAGGGGGAGCAATTAATGATAACATTGATAAATTATTTAGGTGATAAGGTCAACTTAACATACCAAAAAATTGATGATTTTGTAAATTTGATATTAGCACAGGGACAAGGTTGTTTAATGTTTAAGAAAGATTTAAGTAGAGCCTATAGACAAATACCAATATGCCCTTCAAATTACAATCTAGTAGCTTTCGTGTGGGAAAAACAAATTTATTGCGATGCAGTTTTGAGTATGGGGTTAAGAAGCGCAGCATATATATGCCAAAGAGTGACAAATGCAATAGCATACATATTGCTAAGTATGTGTGTAGCAATCTTAAATTACCTAGATGATTTAGCAGGGGCAGAAAAAGAAGAAAACGCAAAATTTGCATATTTAACATTAGGGGCAGTATCAGAGAAAAGTGGAATACAAGAGGCCAAAAAGAAGAGTTGTCCTCCATGTCATAGTATGTCCTTTCTAGGAATTTTGTTAAATTCATTAGACATGACAATGGGAATAACAGAAGAACGACAATCAGAAATTAAAACGTTGTTACAAAGTTGGTTAGGTAGGGAACAAGCAACATTAAAAGAGGTACAGTCATTGTTAGGGAAATTAAACTTCATAGGAGCGTGTATAAAACCAAGTAGAATTTTTATTAATAGAATTCCTAATTGGATAAAAGACTAATATACAAACACAACACACAGTAATCAACAGTTCAGTATTCCTGAAGAGGTTAAAAAAGATATAAGGTGGTGGTCAGAAGTATTAAGAGGATACAGTGGGATTTCATTAATGTCACTAGGTGAATGGTCTGAAGGGGATGAAATATTCTCGTCAGACAGTTGTTAAGAAGGGTGTGGAGGTTATTGGAAGGGAAGGTACTTTCATACAAAAAATACAGGCATTGACGTAAGCGGCCATTTACTACGGTTGTGTCTGTTTTCGGTCTAAAACATTCTTGCTTTTTTGGAATTTATCAAATACTTACCTGTGTTGTTTTTGTACAGTGTAATTTGTAAAACTTTGTGTTAACATATCGCATACGTGGATAATTTGAAAATCAAAAAATGGACGAACAGGAAGGAAATTCAAGTTTAACAAATGATTTATCAAATGGTTTATCTAATCAATATGGCGGACCACCAGTCGTCTTCATGCTGGAGTCCAGTGTATTTGGATATACACAACCTAATTCACGGGATGAATGGATCCAAAACACGGAGGTGTACGAGGCGATGTCGAATGTGATTGACCCTACTCATATCACGGGAATACAGCGAGTACGCGGTATGTGGCGTCTATACATAGACAGTCTCGAGGACAAAGTAACCCTACTTACAGAGGGCATATTCCTCCGAGGAAAACGTGTCAGCCTTTTAAAAACAAATCCTAACAGGCTGGACAGTGAGAACACTGTCCGTGTACGTGTTAAGGACGTTCCGTTATCTGTGGACGATGGAATTATTGAACGCACGCTTATAATGCTTGGGATCGAAGTCATTAAGTGTTACCGAGAAAAACTTAGATATAAGGGTAAACTCACAAACTGTGACACTGGTGATAGAATTTGCATTATTAAAGCCAGTACAATGAAAACTCCCCTATCCAAGTTTATGCATTTTGGGCATTTCACGGGTAGAGTTTCACATCCTGGACAGAATGCAGCAAACATAGCCAACATTACGTGTAAAAAGTGCCTTATGAAAGGTCACAAAGCTGCCGATTGTGACAATGATTGGAAATGCCTTGACTGTAACGAACTTGGTCACAAACGTGGTGAATGTCATATTCAGACGGCCCCGACGGTGCCTCTCCATTCACAAAACGATGACACATCCAGTGATCACGATGATGATTCGAATACAACAGCAACAAAATCTAAGAAAATCAAAAATAAAAATATTAAAAAGACACTTCCTGGACAACAACAGATAGATTTTTTCCTGAAAGGTTCCTCTAATATCCCCGACACACCAGTCGGCGGTAGGAGACCAACAGTCGAAAGATCGCCACCAACACCAGCGGAGGTAATACATGATGAATCTAAGAAGTCACGTGCAGAAGGATCTTGTCGATTATAAAAACATAAACAATAACATTATGATATCTTACTATATGGAATTTCATTCTGTTTATAACGAAACACGGACTATGAATATTTGTTTTGCGATTTGGATTTACATATACATACCCAGTTGTGATCTAAATTGTGCTAGATACAGCTACTATAATGCTGACATTAATTTATATTCATGTAATATTTATGAATGAATTATACGTCGTGAGCACGAGCATCATGATCTATAATCTATATCTCGTGAGTCATACACTGTCCATAGTCGTCGGGTATCAGAAATGTGTGCTTGCACGGATAACTTGCCCTGTCTTCTATACTTCCCCGGGTATCAAACTGTCATACCGTTATTTGTTCATGCAATATTATTTATATAACTGTTCTAAAATTAATAGTTACATTTATCTGCATCATACTAAGACGAAGCTAATATATAAGTACTTGATATTTGTAGTTCTATACCGTCAAATATTATATACCGTATATTATATACCATACCTAATAATTTCTAATATCTACATTAACTCAATGAAACCTTTAAATTATACAAATCTAATATGTGTAACTTTATACACATCCATGTATATGTTCAAACATCTACGTGTATGTTTTGAGTATCTGTGTACAACGATGATTTCTATACGATTCTTCACCAAGTTTGCACGGTGCTATATTTTGATATTACCAATATGTATGTACACTGCTTATTCAGTATGGATTGCGCCCCTTGTTGCGTATAGTTCTTGTAGAATATATGCAAATTGTTTCCAATGAATATGTATTTAATGATAATACGATTTGAATTACGCCCCTTGTATATACAGCGTGCTTATAAGATAAAATAATCTTTACTTAACGTCAGTAATGTTTTAACATAATAATTATCTTATCACATATACCAACCTATCGTAATCTTTACGTCAAAACGAACGGTGCTATCTTTATATAAACTGTATTTTTCTTCATTTTTTTGCCGATCCTTACTTATTTTTTCACCACACTCTTATGAAGACGAAAGTGATAAGCTATATCCAAACTATGTTATGTCTCTTCAATACAGTACTTTTCTTACCATTTCCAAAATGTATACATATGCATTGGATATCTTTTTTTTTCTTGAAATGCATCCTTAATCTTTTTCCGCATAAAATAATGACAGTTCTTAACACATCTTTAATTGTTTTCACATAAATAATGACAAACCTTAACGACAAGATACATATTATATCTCTTAATGTACAAGGCCTAAGGGACAAAATGAAACGTGGCAGACTCCAACAGTGGTTAGTACAACAAAAAGTAGACATTGTATTTCTACAAGAGACTCATTTTACAGATAACCTTACCCGATCTCTGATCCTCGAATTTAATGATTGGAAAATGTACCACTCCTTTGGAGAAAATAATAGTAAAGGGTGTTCGATTTTTATCAAAAAAACATTAAACCATAAAATATGTAACTTTATAACTGATCCGAATGGACGATATATACTTACTAACATAGATACCAATAATAACAAATATTCTTTATTAAACGTATATGCACACAATGATAAAAAATCAAGAAATGTTTTCTTTGGAAATATATTACATACTCTAAATGACAACTCTAATGGCATAAAAATAATCGGAGGAGACTTTAACGAAACACTGAGCAATAGTGATAGAATAACAAAACAGACAAATTCCCAAAAACGTCAGAATAATACTGTTTGTAAAAACCTTGAAAAAATCATCAAAAACAATAACCTTATTGACATTTGGAAACAATTAAATGTCACTAAACCAATTCAGTTTACATGGCGAAGAAAAAATAGCATTGAAAAAAGCCGCATCGATTATTGGCTCATCGATCAAAATATCACACCCCTAGTCCTTTCAACAGATATTAGACCGGCGATTATTCAAACCACAGACCACCTTGCTATTTCGATAAAATTAAAAACTCCATGCAAACGTGGACCAGGTTATTGGAAGCTTAACAATGCACACCTAGAAGACGACGAATACTGTTTCTTAATTTCTAAAACCATTGACCGTTGCTCCATTCTACCAGTAGATGCTGTAATTAAATGGGAAATATGTAAATACGAAATTAAAGATGTTTCAATTACATACTCTAAACAAAAATCAAAGCAAAGACACATAAAACTAGGCAAACTTGAAAAAGAACTTGGTAAATTGTACGCAGAGCAAAATGACAATCCTAGAATAACAGAACTAGAAAATGAAATTAAAACTATTTACGACTCAAAAATGAAGGGGGCCATGATAAGATCTCGTATACAACTCTTAGACGAAGGAGAAAAAAACTCAAAATATTTTTTAAACTTAGAAAAATCGAGACAAAACAGAAAAAATATAACATCGTTATCGGTGGATAATGTTAACATAACAAATATAAATGATATTTTATTGGCTGAAGTTGACTTCTACAAAAAGTTATATACATCCTCCACAAATGATGTAGATAATGACATTTATCTCAACAGGGTAATTTTAGATCACAAACTAACCTCTGATGAGGCAGATATATGTGAGGGAAAGCTAACACTAGACGAATGCACGAACGCTATTAATAACATGAAACAAAATAAAAGCCCTGGTCTTGATGGACTGACGGTAGAGTTCTACCAACGTTTTTGGCACAAAATAGCGAACATCGTTGTTCAATCATTCGAACAATCTTTTGAGAAACATGAGCTATCAAGAAGTCAAAAACAATGTGTAATCTCATTACTATACAAAAAAGGCGATCCAAAAAACTTGGAAAATTGGAGACCAATCTCTCTTCTAAATATTGATTACAAAATAATGACAAAAGTCTTAGCTGGAAGACTACAAACAGTACTTCCAAAAATCATAAGCCTCGACCAACAAGGTTTCATTAGAAATCGCTTTATCGGAAATAATATTAGACAGATACAAGACATAATTGACTACACTGAGCACTTCAACATAGACGGTGCTATCCTATTTCTCGATTTTAAAAAAGCTTTTGATACGGTCGAATGGAATTTTATGGTCGACGTACTTACTAAATATGGTTTCAAAAGTGATTTTATTAACTGGGTTAAAACGCTATATAACAACATATGCTCTTCAGTCATTAATAACGGATGGAAATCTAACTTCTTTACCCTGTCACGCGGTCTCAGGCAAGGATGCCCACTATCTGCTCTATTATTTCTAACAATTGCTGAAATACTATCCACAAAAATACGAAAATCAAATGTAAAAGGAATACAAATAAACATTGATGCAAATAATCAAAAAGAATTAAAGATAAAACAATTAGCAGACGACACTACACTTTTCCTTAAAAATGAAAATGAGATACCCAAAGCAATAGATCTTATTGAACATTTTGGAAAATTCTCCGGACTTAAACTGAACAAAAACAAAACCGAAGGACTTTTAATTGGCAAGTCGAAGCAAAACCATCAACCAAAACTTTATAGCATCACCTTCAACAAATCCGTTAGAGCTCTTGGAACATTTTTTGGCGCAAACCCCAAAGATTGTGAGCAAATGAACTGGAATTCTAAAATAGAAATATGCAAGAATTTAATAAATACATGGAATAATAGATATCTGACATTCTTTGGCAAACTAACCGTAATTAAATCGATAATACTTCCAAAACTTGCATATTTGATACAATCCATTCCAACCCCAAAATATGTATTAAATAACATCAACTCAATGTTATACCAATTCCTTTGGAGCAACAAAAGGGAAAAAATCAAAAGATCAATCTTAATATCTGAAAAGTCGGATGGAGGTATAGAAATGCCAGATTTAACAGCATACATTAAAACATTAAAAATGAAATGGGTAAAATCATTAAACAACGATGAAGCGGCAAACTGGAAAATTATCCCTAAATTTTTTATCAACCAATTTGGTCATGATATGCTGGTTTTTAAAATGAATATTGACTCCTTTAAATCGCTACCTGATATAAAACATAGAATACCACAGTTCTACAGAGAAATTATCGAAAACTATATAGAATTATGTAATATAAAACAACAAACAGCCCCAAATGAATTCTACGATATAAGGAAACAAGTCTTATGGGGAAACAGATTTATAAAGCACAGAGGAAAATGTTTAATTTACCAGCATTGGATACACTCAGGCATAATATTTATCGAAGATATCATCAACAATGGAAAAGTCAATGAATACACTATTCTGAACAAACTTAGAACTAAATATAACTGGATGTCAGAATACTCTAAACTAGTAAAAGCAATACCATCTGCCTGGAAAGACATATTAAATACGACAAAATCAAAACAAACCTCTGTCAAAACAGTATTGACAATGACACAGGATATAAGTACACTTACAAATAAACAAATAAGAATTTTAATAACCTCAAGACTATGCGAAAAACCATATATTCACAAATATTGGGAAGACACCTTTAATAGACAAGTCAATTGGAATCCAATATATTTTGTACTACATAATGTCATTAAAGACAACAAGGTTAAAGAATTCAAACTGAAGTTGACACATAAAATAATAGCAACCAACGAAAACCTTTTTAAATGGAAAATATATGATTCTCCTCTTTGTAACTTCTGTAAAAACGTTGAAACAATCGACCACTTTCTGTTTAGATGTTCATACATCAACCCGGTATGGAATACTATAAACCAAATATTCCGAAAACTTGGATTCTGTAAATATGTAAATACTTTGGAATATATGATCTTCGGATATAAAATTGAAATGAAAGGTTATGAAGATATCAATATTATACTTAGCCATCTCGGCTACATTATATATAAATGCTACATGATAAGCGATAGAAGAAACAAAGGTATAAATGTGCTAAAAATTATTGTCCACGACTTTTTGATATTAGAAACTTATAACAATAAATTAAACAAAAGGCACATTCTCCTTAACAGATTCATCAAGTACCTTAAAGAAGCACAACTAGGTATGTGATCTAGAATTTTCTTACAAAAATATTAAATAAAATCTAATAACCACCAGGTTTTCTTTATTGGCGATTTGGTTAACACATCATGCTAATCTATTTGTTTCGTTTCGAAATAGATAAGCGTCCTTCCAACGATGTGACTACGCCTATTAAATCGCACATCTCTATTACTGCATAAGCGTTCCACCCCATGTAGATTCTTAACTCAGAATCATAAATACAAAAAAGAATTATGAAACTATCACATTGGCATTCACTATTTATAGTTTATGCATTTCACCATTCATTGGCATCGATATTGGACATCATCTTGGACTTTTCACCTTTCCCCAGTTTTTTAAGGAATTGTTTCTGTTGATCAGCTTATGAATAAATTTCTTTTAAATGTAAACATGTTCCTGTTGCAATTAGATTCTATTTCAATGCGAATTTGGCTGGATTATAAATCATGTCTTATGTACATTTTATTTGTTTGTATGTGAAGATAATGGCGGCCATATTGGAAACCATATTTCCAGGTGCAATGGTTAACAATGTATTGTATTGTAGTGATTATTATACATGTATTGCTTGTATTGTATTATTGTGCCAATACCATAAACCATGTTGTTACCATTCTTTTATTGAATAAACGGGGTTAACCGAGTTGGTTCCTCAAACTTAAAAAAAACAAACTTTCATACAAAATTCCCAGATTTCATTTTAAAACAAAAACTACATATAGGAGCGTTAGAAATGTTGTCAGTGGTACTGTGTTTACGGATATGGGGTACAAGGTTTAGACATAAGAAGATAGTTATTTAATGCGATAACATGTCAGTATGTATAGCGCTTAACTCTGGAAAGGCAAAGTGCACAGTATTGCAGAGAGCGTTAAGAGAAATTTGTTTTTTAGCAGCAATGAATGCATTTGAAATCAAAGCACAACATTTAAGTTCTGAAGAAAATAGATTAGCAGACCATCTATCTAGATGGCACTTAAGTACAGAACACAAGCTAAAATTCGAATATTTAACAAAAGGGGTTAAGATGCAAGAATTTAGGGTACGGGGTGTAGACTTTGAATTCAGAAATGACTGGTAATTATAACAGTAATGAATGAATGTAATCATGTTTTAAAATATTTGTTTCAGAAGCACAACTCAAGGAATTGAGGACAGATCTTAAGCAAAGTAATAGAGTGGCTTATGCTGAAGGGTCACGAAAGAACTTAAGGACACAATGGGAATCATTTATGCTATTTTGCACATACTTTGGGTTCAAAGGGGTACCTGTTTCAACTGAGACATTACAATTATATGCCCAATTCTTAAGTAGAAGTTTCAAGTCTGTTGACTCAGTAAGGAACTACATAAGTGGAGTAAAAACGCTGCATTATTTAATGGGATACAAATTGGACGATATAAATATGTTCTTATTAAATTTATCACTTAAAGGTATGGCTAAGCAAAAATTGCATTGTATTAAAAGAGCAGAAGCAATTACGCCACTGATACTACATCAGATATTCAAAAGGTTGTCTTTTACGTCGCCAAATGATATGGCGTATTGGTGTTTATTCATATTTGCATTTTTCTGCTAGCAAGGAAGTCGAATTTAGTACCATCTTCTCGGAGTGACTTAACAACACCTAAGTTTATATTAAGTAAAGATGTAAAAAGAGTAAATGGTATGTTAGTTGTTGAACTGAAATGGACTAAAACGATACAGAAAGGAGAAAAGGTATTATCAATTCCTTTGAAACCTATAGTAGACTCCGATCTATGCCCAGTAACAGCATACAACAGAATGATTAACCTTATTCCGAGACTCGAAAATGCACCATTATTTATGCTAAAATCAGGTAAGTCAATAATGTACAACATGTACATGAACAGGCTTAGAGAATTAATAGGAGATATAGGGTTAAATGAAATTGCATATACCTCACATTCATTTAGAAGAGGCATGGCAACTTTTGCATTTAGACTGGGTTTACCAGCTGACGTGATACAGTTAATGGGTGACTGGCATTCGGATGCTTACAAGGCATATTTAGAATACGACATGGCTGATAAATGTAAAATATTTGATATAATAAGAGAAAATATTAAATAATGACAGTGTATGGTATGGTGGGTTAGGTATAATCTTGTCGTAATTGAGAGATTGTTAGTTTTCAGTGAGATGTCTTGAGTCATTGGACTAACGGGGAGCATAAAACACAATATCAATACACCTGTCATCGTTACAAATTAATAAAAAAAAAAATTCATGTTGTTATTGCTGACACATTGACTTGTAGGCAACGAGTGGTCAGTCAGTATAAAATAAATGGGTATTATGTAGATATATATGGGAGTGTGTGTGTATATGTTAAATAATTGCTGTAATATATGTTATGTATGATTTCAGAAGTCAGACGAGTGATATTGGTGGGCGACAGCATTGTAAAACATGTACCACACATGATGGGGGTAGAAAAACGGGCCTGCCCAGGAGCTATGGTAGGCCGGTTAGCACAAATGATAAACAACATCGATATTACAAACAAAGAGTTTATTCTGATTCACGCAGGAACCAACAATATCGGTAACAATCATTCTGAGGACAGAATTTTGACTGAATTCGCAGAATTAATAAGTGCAATAAGAAGGATCAACCCATTTATTAGAATAATAGTGTCCTCCATTCTACCCCGTCCTGTGGACCATGTCATTACAAAAGCCCTGATATAGAAAATCAATGCTAGTCTCGAGAATACATTAGCTAGGTACCTTAACTTTAAATTTGTGAAATCATACAGGCCGTTTTGTTTTAAGGGACAACCAAAAAGATATTTATTTGCACGTTTGGATGGGGGGCTACATCTGAATTCTGAAGGGTCAAATAGATTGGGACATTTCTTTTTGAGGGTTATTTCCACATTAGATTAAAAAAGAAAGGCAGGAGTGTTCTCGAGATTGGTATCAGATATTTTAACATGTATAATAATGGAATATTTGATATTGATAAGTTGTATTTATATATATATATATATATTACAGATTGTGTTAGAATGTATTGCAAGGTAATATACAAGTTCTTTCTGTTAATAAGTATGTTCTATCAGTTATCTTGTTAAGCATGATCTTTTCAGCTGTCTTCATTAGCTTGTTTATACTGTTTATGTTTAGCTATTTTTTATTATCTTGCTGGTTTGCATTGATTGCTTTGCTTATTTGCTTGAATTGTTTGCTTTGCTTGCTTTTGATTACTTTTGCTTACTTTGCTTGCTTTGCTTGCGTTTGCTTAATTTGGCAGTTTTTGGCAGATTGCATATATGCTTTGCATAATTGCGTGTGGTTTTCACATATATAAGTGTGTATGGGGTATGTATGTGGTATGTATGTAGGTATGTATGTATATATGAATGGGAAGAATTTGTTGTATATATAAATGTGTATTTGTAATATATATATATAAGTAATTATTGTTTGTGTTTGTGAAGAAAATGTAGAAATCTATACCCAAGTTAATATACATGTTAATTTGTAGTATGTGATGTAATGACTGTTGTTAATCGAAGCGTTGGTAGGATAAATATGTCCTGTTTCATAAGTATTTGTAACGTTTGATATTATAATTTGCAATATATATGTTGTATGTATAATTATATGTAAATATGCATGTACCGAGGGTGACACAAGGCTAGAAATAATCATGACTATCAGAATATAGTGTTGTTATATATATATAGGGTTTTAGGAGAATAATCAATATTTTTGGTCTACTTTGAACACTGATGGATAAACGAAATCTGACTATTTCGGCATTTAAGCAATACGCATTGCAATTTATTGCATAAAAACGGCGATTTTGCTCATACGTTTATATAAGGATTCACGGGCTGTTGGTGTCCAGTTTAAGTATGCTTATTTCAAGGACCCAGCTGACGAACGAAAATGAATGATTTACAGCGTCATATGAAATGTAATTCACATGTTAATTGTAACTACTAATCAATTTTCTATATAATAGTAAAATAATAACCCCAATGTATGGCGTACATTTAGGGTCAATTTAAGTTAGGGCAGCCCTAACCTGGTTAGGGCAGCCCTAACCTCAGCCCTAACCAGCCCTGACCTGGTTAGGGCAGCCCTAACTTCAGCCCTAACCAGATTAGGGTAGCCCAAACCTCAGCCCTAACCAGGTTAGGGCAGCCCTAACTTCAGCCCTAACCAGGTTAGGGTAGCCCTAACTTAAGATGGTATTTTAGACCCTCTCCGTACGCGTGACTTTATACCTGATTTAAGTTAGACCTGCCCTAACCAGCCCTAACTTATCGGATATATCGACTTTAACTCAATCCAATCAAAAGCGCCGTTATATACGGGGTAAGCTTGAAACGTTAGAGGTTTGACCATAAGTTAGGGCAGGTCTTACTAAGTTAGGGCTGAAGTTAGGGTTGTCCTAACCTGGTTAGAGCTGAAGTTAGGGCTGCCCTAACAGGTTAGATCTGATCTTATTAAAGACCCTAAATGTACGCCGCAGCATGATAGCAGCAGGAGATGCCTATCATTGTTTATCTAGGGTCATAAAACACAGCATCTGTTCAACAGGAGATCACTATCATTGTATACATTTATCTAGGGTCATAAAACTGGTCAGAGATCAGTACTCTACTGAATTCCAAACATATTCTTATGAATATATACAATAGAAAGTATCGGTTATATTTGTGTATTAAGATTATTGATAAGTATATTAAATACGGTTTTTATTAGTTTTAATTGCGGCAAATGCGACAAAAATGTGTAAAAGGCATTTTACCGGTGTATTGTATATTTCACGGACACTAGATACACATTTAGTATACTCACTTACAATACTAGTACACGGAGTGTGTGTATAAAAAGCTATGATTGTCACTTCATGTCAATAAAACTGTGAAAACGTAGTTTATAATCCTTTGTTAATAATACAATAGGTAACAATCGACACCAAGTAGAGAAACAATAGATATTTGTACTGTTTTGTACCTCGATGTTATAAGTTTATTGAAATAAATCGTAATGTACTGTTCACCATGAATGCGTATCAATGCACTTACCGCCCGTGTACGAGCATAAATTTTGTAGCCTTTATAAGCAAATGGTAAATAAAATCAATAATAGTATTACCTTGTAAGAGAATTACTGTACCCTAAGGTGAGAAGTATTATCATAAAGCAATTAAATACGTTACGAGCAATGTACTTAGTATGTGAAAGGTTGTAATATCAATAATTTTGTCACTATGCGACTTAGTTTTGGCGGTGTTCGCGGGAGACTTAAAAACGCCAAAGTTTGTCGCCGCGAATATGCCGACGATCGGCAAAACGCGAAAATTTCTCGCCGCGAAAGTTTCTAGGTTTACAGTAGATAAACCATGTTTTGTAGCCGTGACTAATTTATGCAGACAGGTTGATTTGCTCTCAAATGGTAGGTATGGGGTACATATCAGGCCCGGATCCAGAAATTTCTAAATGGGGGGGGGGGGCACGAGGTATGTATACGGGATTCCGGGGGGAGAGATAATTGCTTAATATGTGTGTGAAAATGCACAGGAAGGTGATACATTTGTACATGTGGGGGAATCCATAGTTACCTTTTTATGTTATCAGCGTCAACATGTACTTTGTGTCTGTTCGTGCATATAAGTAAGTGTTCAGATACAGTGTTTTATATAGCAGCTTTCATCCTTTTGACCATTGGAATATTATAACATAAGTAGGGGGTCCGGGGGCATACTCCTGCGGGAAAATTTTCAAAACAATGGATGAATCTAGTGCATTCTAAGCCTATCTGGGAGCCCTGAAATGTCTTTTTATCTTAATTCCGCGAGTTACCTTAATGGTTTAGTAATTGTTATTTAACAGTCAAAATGTAATATAATGAGCTAGGGCAAAATTTCTCTTGTAATTGATTTCTGTCATGCAACAGCTACGTATTAACACATACATGTACATTGTATATTAAAACTATTATGCGAGCGAAGCGAGCACGAAAAATGCCCATCTTACAAATACTTTTTCATCTAGAACATAAGAAAAAGTACCCATATTATTTAGATATATGTAAGACTGTTTAGGCCGAACATTATACATTTAATATGAATTATTGAGGAGGCAAAACTATGTATGACTCCTTGTTCTGACATCAGGGACCTGACCCCTGCAGGTCCCATGACTCCTACACCAATGAATTGTGACATTCAGATGTATTTTTCGCATATTGTAAGTGCTCATTTGCTTAGTCAAAATAGTCAATTTCTTTCCGGTGAAATATTTTACAAGATATATATTTACAGTTTATAAGTATAAGTTTTGTAGACATACTGTCAGCCAATTAACCCACATAATACGATAGAACAATGATACCTATGCTGTTCTATGTACATGTACATATGTCTTTCAGACAGAATTATATCAGTTCCGTTTTTAGAAACGTTGTTTTTATCGCCAGAGTCATAACATTCTTCAAAGGACACAGAATAAAAACACATTTCAAACAATAGTAGATGATGTACACCTATAAAGTCTGTGGCAGTCGCTTTCAACACATTATTCTTTAGGTTTTTTGGGGCCCCCGTGAATCAGTGTAACGGCCACCAGTGGTTATGTTGTATACGTCACAAGTAACCACAAATGTGACATAAATATTTGGCAATAATGAACAATCTGGGCTCGTCGTAAGGAGTACCATTCGCAAACTTTGATTAAGGAATAGGAAGTATTAATTACTTCTTTTTCTGTAGACTAGTCGTAATATGTATTAATATATAAGTTATTTTCTTCCATTTCATTCAGGAACAAAATAAAGTGTGTCTGTTCAATATCTGTTTTATTATTTATTCTAAGTTTTAAAAAAAATCTCAGCAAAATGGGGGGGGCACGGGCCGTCGTGCCCACTACCTGGATCCGTGCCTGCATATTAAGACTTAATTAGAATCGGCAATGATTTAACCAGTATTTAACTTTTCTCGGTAATTAGTGGTAGTTTTCTGTGGATATTTAGAGGATTTTTAGCAATATAAATTGTTATTTGATATATAATATTTTTGGATCGATTTAAACAATCAAAAATATAGGGAATGCATCTTTAAGGTGTGTGGCCATTCCACGCGGCTATTACCCAGTGCAGCAATACCACGTTACTTTTGGCTACAGTGACAAGTCGAAATTTGCTTCACTTTGAATATAAAAACCGCTGTAAGTCTGACATTTCTATACCGACTTCTATGAAATATAGGCCACGTTAAGGGTAAATATGTACAATCTAGTAAGCTTTCAAAGAAATGCAGGATCCCTTTCATCAGTTCGGTCGTTTTCTCTAACATCCTGTGAAACCTTGGACGAAAAACGTCTTGCAACTGTAGCCCGACACTCCGAAAGTTCCACATGCTGTTTGCATAAACGGCTCAGCTACGGATAGGGATAATGTGTGTTGCACAAAGCTAACAACTTTCTCCTTAGCGTGTTGTGTTGTGTTGTATAGTTCATAATAATTGGTGATGAAATAATATACTTAAGGCTATTCTGTGTTCGAAGTGAAACAAAAATGTCTAACTTTTTGCCAAAAGTCGTATTGCTACACACTGCTACCTGTGCTGTCTAAAATGGTGGGATAACGCATTCAAACGGGAGATACACGTTTGTCTAAAAACAAAACTTCTACAGAGTAAACTTAATGGATATATATATATATATATTATAACAATTTTCGCTACCAAGGCAGAATAACTGAGTTGTTCAATGTTTATTAGACCTGTTTATTTAAAAATCATAATCAGAATGAACACATCGCTGGCTTAGAATGTAAAGGCCGTATGTACAAAATCAATATTTTAAGAAAATAAGAAAACAAACTGTCCGAAAAATACTCTTTTCGTATGGTAAAACAAACTGCTTCAACTTCAGTTTTTTCAACATGACAAGATCCGATTTTCATGAAAAGACCTTCTCATTCTAAGCCAGCGATATGTAGATAATATATGCAATAAAAATTAGCGTAATTATTATTCTCTAAAAACTTACCATAGTTGTTGATCTCGTCGTCTCAAAGTTAAAATTTAAACTCTAGCTTCCACCAGGAAGTTTAATTCATTCTCTGAAAACGGTATTGAATGGGTAATACAATCACATGATATATCTAAAAATACACCTTCTTCCCGTGAATAGTCAGGAGTCGTAATCCGACTGTATAATGACCAGTTGGAAATGGGAGAGACAGCCATCTCCTCCCGACGCAATTCATCGAATATTTACATAATGCTGGCGAGTTAGGCTTGGAAGGTGAAAGAACCATCCTTGAATAAAGCATCCAGAGCGGCTGAAAACCCTTCGCCATCGTCGATGTATGTGATGCTGGTCGGGAGTTGGTTCCACGTAAAGTTCTTGGATAGAATGATTGGTGATATACTGTTGACTTGGTGCTCAGTTGTTTGATGCGACCTTGCCCTCTTGTTCTGGAGTCACTCGATTGTAGTAGTTCTCCAGGGTTTACGTCTACTTGTTGGTTTTTGATCTTATGTAGGTAGGATAATTTGTGGATCCGCCTTTGGTCTTGAAGTGGCAACCAGCCGAGATTGTTGACCATGTTGGTGATGCAACCTGGTGTCTTGTCCCGGTAGTCATTGGTCACAAACCTTGCTCCACGTTTCTGCACCTTGTTGAGTTCATCAACATCACCTGTCATGTATGGGTCCCAAGCTGATGTAGCATAGTTGAAGGCTGGTGCAACAAAGGTATGATATGTGCTTTCTCTTTTACTTCTTTTGTGAAGCTACGTAGATTGCGCCGGAGGAATCCTAGAGCACTGCTTGCTCTTGTCGCAGCCTTCTTGACCAGTATGAGTTTTCCAAGTCATTCCCTCGCTGATGTTGACCCCAAGGTACTTCGCATGATCCACTGATTCCGGACCATGGTCATGGAGTGTGTACTTATACCGCTTACGATTGACAGGTCTAGTACAGATGTCGATGACCTGGCATTTCTCTGGGTGAAAGTTCATCTGTCACTGTTCTTCCCACTTCTCAAGGGAGTTCAAGTCTTCCTGGAGGGCATGTGCGTCTTGTTCATGCCTTATGAACCGGTATAGAAAACCATCATCGGCGAATAGACTACAGTCGGATGTGGTGCATTCTGACAGGTCATTAATGTACGCTAAGTAGTACAGGGGTCCGTTAACAGTACCCTGAGGGACTCCAGGTGTGACGTCCGCCTGTTCTGAAGCCTTGCCACCCAGTAGAACTCTCTGTTTTCTATGGATTAGGGAGGATTCAACCCATCTGAGGTTTCCGTCTCTAACTCCATAGTAGTTAAGTTTGTGGAGTAGTTGCTGATGCGGTACCTTATTAAAGGCATTGGAAAAATCAAGCAGAATAAAATATATTCCCTGGATGGTGGTGACAAACTGAGATTCACATGACCGTCTTTTCCTGAATCGATGCTGTGGGTCGCAGAGTACCTTGTTCTTATCGAAATGTTTCATGACGTTTGAGTTGATAATATGTTCCATTACTTCACTTTAGATGAAAGAGAGACAGGTCTCTAGTTTGACGCTTGTTGTTTGTCGCTTTTCTTGAAGATTGCAACGATGTCTGCATCCCTCCAATCGCTTGGAACTGTGCCGGTGTCGTATGAAAATTGGAAAATTTTAGTCATAACTGGAGAAATTTCTTGTGCTGCGGACTTGAGGATAATGTTTGTAGTTTGGTGACACCTGGTGAACTCACTAGTTGTTATTTTTGGCATTGCTGGAAATGGGCTTGGTCCTTTGTTTGGCATGTTGTGGCGGTTTTCCTTGGTATAAACTGATTGAAATTGTTGATTTAGGATGTTGGCTTTTCGTTGTATCAATCTGGAGGTAACCGACTTTGCCTATCAGCGATGACACACCAACTCGTTCTTGTTTCCTGCTCTTTGTGTATAAGTAGAAACCTTTAAATACACCGACAGTGTCTTTTTGCAGATATTTATACGAATCAATATTTTTAGTCTAATTTTTAAAAATACATGTATATGGACAAAAAGTACATACACAATTATTATAACACAATAAATTCTGCTGTCTCAGTGTTATATTTGCAACATCCAGCATAAATTCTTATTCCAAGAAATGTCTTATATTCTAGAGCATATTAACTTGGCTTTCGATAACATGGCATTTTGAACTGACATCTTAAGTGTCCAATTGGCCTATCACAATACTTAGCAGACGTTCTAGCATTTGACCATCCAGCAATTCTAATTATTTCCCAAATCTGTATTGAAATTGGTTTTGCTATTGAAGATGTAACGATACTTATGCCACTTGAATGTCTACTTATGCTGTTTGGATGTCGGATTAATTACAGCCTTCATCATAATAAGTTTAATCCAGTGACCAAGAGTTTAATTAGAAACTTCTTTATGTGGGTTCACTGTACAGGTCAAATCTTAATAAAAACCTTGTGTTCACTCCAGAGGTCACCGTTTTGATAAAATCTTCATGAAACCTGGCCAGAATGTTGTTCTCCATAAAATCTAGGCCAAGATCGAAACTGGGTCATGTGGGGTCAAAAACTAGGTCACTAAGTTAAATCTTAGAAAAAGCTTGTGTTCACTCCAGAAGTCGCTATTTTGATCCAATCTTCATGTTACTTTGTCAGAATGTTGTTCTTCAAAACTCTAGACCACGTTTGAAACTGGGTCATGTGGGGTAAAAAAACTAGGTCACAAGGTCAAATCTTGGAAAAACATTGTTTCACTCCAGAGGTCACCGTTTTAATCCAATCTTCATGAAACTTGGTCAGAATGTTGATCTCTATAAAATCAAGGCCACGTTTGAAACTGGGTCATGTTGGGTCAATAATCAGGTCACTAGGTTAAATCTTAGAAAAAACTTGTGTTCACTCCAGAGGTCGCCGTTTTGATCCAATCTTCATGAAATTTGGTTAGAATGTTGTTCTTCAAAAAATCTATGCCAAGTTCAAAATTGAGTCATGCGGGGGAAAAAACGAGGTCACTAGGTCAAGTATTAGAAAAAGCTTGTGTTCATTCAAGTGGTCACCGTTTTGATCCAATCTTCATGAAACTTTGTCAGAATGTTGTTCTTCATAAGATCTAGGTCACGTTCGAAACTGGGTCATTTGGGGACAAAAACAAGGTCACTAGGTCAAATCTTAGAAAAAATCTTGTGCTCACTCTACAGACCCCTGTTTAAAAAGTGTTTTGATCCAAAATACATGAAATAAGGTCAGAATGTCAGTTGTACTGATACCAAGACCAATGTGCAACAGGTGAGCGACCTAGGGCCCTTTGGGCCCTCTTGTTACCAATGCCTTCCAATGCCAATTTATTACACCGGGAGTACATTGCCGAGGCAATAAAATCTGAGTGGGACCAAGACGTTAATACATGTAGTGTTACCCATTTCTGTCCTTCCTTATCCTTGCTCATTCCATCCTTTCTTGTCCTTTCGTCATTTTTCAGTTTTTGAACAAAAACTCCTCAACACTTTGACCTTCAGTGGTTCAAACTTAGTATTTGGATTAGTCTTGACTTAGTATAGATGACCATTATTTTTTTGGATTCCTGTGGAATAGTCTTCAGTCTTTATAAGAGTTATGCCCTTATACCACCTTGTCACGGTCTTGACTTGTTTATCATATATGACCTTATTTATTTGGATTCCAGTGGAATTATCTTCAGTGTTCATGCCCTTATATCTCCATGTAACACTGCTGGGGCATTTGTTTCAAACAGACAATATCATTATCAGCGTAAAGACTGATAAAAATGTTGACAATGACTGCCTTCTTCAATTTTAATTGTTTAAACAGTGGTAGTAAGTGATCTATGGATTATAATATAAATGTTTTTTTAGGCTGTGAAAATATTAAAGATGAATACATCTATCTGGATGGTTGTCCGATTCTTTCCGTACGGTAAGTTACACCCTATTACTACTGTATAATGTTTCAAAGTAGGGTAAAATTTGAAACAAACATTCAATAAAAACTATTATATAATGATTGTTCATGTTGTAAACAATTCGCTGGCTTAAAAGAAGAATGTTGATACATATTCAAAATCAGCGTCACAAGGCGCTTCTTATGAGCCTATTGTCATGAAAATCTGAACTTGTCATGTTGACCAAACTGAAGTTGAAACAGCTTGTTTTACCATAAGTAAAGAGTAATTTTCGGACATTTTTTCTGTTTTCTTAAAATATTGATTTTGTACTTACGACCATATCATTCTTAGCCAGGGATATATGTTTTAAATTTGGTAAAACTTGAAACAAGCATTCAACAAGGACTATGATTATTCATCTATTGAATAGTTGGTATGTACATGTATGTATTATTTGGATGGATGGTACTAGTTGGTATGTACATGTATGTATTATTTGGATGGATGGTACTAGTTGGTATGTACATGTATGTATTATTTGGATGGATGGTACTAGTTGGTATGTACATGTATGTATTATTTGGATGGATGGTACTAGTTGGTATGTACATGTATGTATTATTTGGATGGATGGTACTAAAATTACTTATACCTCTCAATCTCACATCAAGCATTTTGGTGTTGACACGTTTTAGGGTTATCCGCATCACCTAAAATTTTGTTATTTTGCCGAGCATAGCCTTTATTTGCTTTATTTTTATTGAAACATGGCATGCATGTATATGTGCCTCCATTCGGATTTTAACCCGGATTAGACAGAAAGCGCACTAACCACTGAGTTACAGTAGCACATGGTGTTGTGCTTCTAGAATTTTGATGGAAAGAGTTGTCCCCCTTGTATACTTGTTTATATCTGTGACATTGAATGTAAAGGACAGAATTTTTGCTGCAGTAATTTTTATACCCCCGCAAACAAAGTTTGAAGGGAGTATACTGGAGTCACCATGTTAGTCTGTTGGTCTGTTGGTCTGTTAGCATCGTGTCCGCTCTGTAACTTTGTCATTATACCCCCGCAAACAAAGTTTGAAGGGGGTATACTGGAGTCACCATGTTGGTCTGTCGGTCTGTTGGTCTGTCGGTCTTTGGTATGTTAGCATCGTGTCCGCTCTGTAACTTCAAGACGGTGTGTCATGCGCAAGACCCAGGTCCCTATCTCAAAGGTCAAGGTCACACTTACAGGTCAAAGGTTATATAGTAATGCAAATCGTGTCCGCTCTGTAACTTTGTCATTTCTTACTGGATTTTAAAATTGCTTGGTACAAATGTTCACCACATCAAGACGGTGTGTCATGCGCAAGACCCAGGGCCCTATCTCAAAGGTCAAGGTCACACTTAGAAGAGGTCAAATGTTATATAGTCATGCAAATCGTGTTTTGTTGATTATAATTATATAACTTTGTTTTGTACTAGTGTGTTACTTATTTTTTTCTTCATAAATTTTCACATTAGCCTTCAATCATGGTGTTTTTTCAATCTGAATAGCAGCAGATTTCCATCAAATGTGTTGTTTAGACTATAATTTTAAATAATATTCCTGTGTCAAGGAGGTGCTGCGGGGGTATGATTCATCACTCCTGTGATAGCTCTAGTTACCTTAGTTATGGCTTTTTTTTCTTTTGCTATATACTCCAATTGAGGCACTCGTGTCAATGGGCACATTTCTAGTTTAGAATTACAATGTTTCTTGTTGTTATTAAGTTACCAACTTTCTTGGTCAAGCACCCTTTGACATTTTAACTTTCCCTGGCCATTTGGGCTACCTATGGAAATTTATGTTTGTGTCTCCCTGGGGAGACTATTTCTCTACTGAGGGCGTGACAGCCAACATCGATCTGCGGCACCCAGGAATAGACACTGCCCTCATGGTACCATTTTAAACCATGATGGAGTGGAGCATGTGGGTCTTGCTCAGAGAAATTGACCTGACTGGTCCAGACGGGGTTGAACCCGGGACCTCTCGAAGTGCGCGCCTTACCTCTAGGCCACCTCTATCCACAATCAGATTATTGTTTTTACTGTAACTGTTTCTCAATTGTTTCAGGTTACAACCGCCAAATAATAAAAGTCGTAGTCCAGGATCACCGCACAGTCCACACATGTATAGATAGCAGAGTACAGGGAAACGGAGACTGAATCATCTATATAACACTCCTATTCGTTTAAGTCGAGGTCCAACTGAGCACCTTTTGTCTTGACGATGTACTGCAGATTTGATTAAATGAACTGTAGGAGGCATGGGGAACAGGGATTGACAAATGTTTTAATGACCCTGAAGCGTCCCCTAATAGACTAAAATGACCCTTTTTGCAATGTTTTTGGTTACTCTTTAACTAAATTGGGAGAGCATTGCCGAGTCAAAAATGCTCAATGGGACCTAGGCTTAACTTGTCAGATACGCAAAGGAAGTAACTTAGTGTATTAATGAGTGCACACTATTCGTCAGTGAGCAATGTTATTAGATGGACACTTTTAATTGATATAGAACAAGTCCTGTTTTACGGTAAAAATGCAACAGCATGCTTGCGTCAACAGTTATTGTTTTGCTCTTGTCTTTTGAAGAATATCATCTTTAGGTACATGTAGGAAACTTTTGTTTGTTTGTTAAGTTTTGCACCTGGAGGCAATTAAAATCATTCTTATGGACATTGTGTTTCTGGAATAATGTTAAGATATTCACTTGTAAAAAAACATGATCTACAAAAATAGTATGGAAAATTTAAATGAAGTGAAAGCAATATATTAGGACTGTCAATAAAATCAATATGTTGAGTATACAATATCTATGCTACTATCATATTTGTATGTAATGTGAAGCCAACGTAGTTATGCCCCTTTTCAAAGTGAATTTTGATTGCTCGTAAGATAGTAAAACAGTTGTTAAGCTATTTTCTACGGTGTCCCGTTATGGCCATCGCGGCATAGCAAAATAAGTTGATAGTACAATAGTGAAAAGTGAATAGTTCGATAGTGAAAAGTAGATGACACAATGGTGAAAACTCAATAGTATGATAGTGAAAAGTCGAAACAACGATAATACTTTGGTGAAAAGTTGATAGTATGATAGTGAAAACGCGATATAGTATCTACTTTTCACTATCGACATTTCGAGTTTTCATTATCTTACTATCATGTTTTCATCATCGTATTATCGACTTTTCACTATCGCGCCGTCAACTTTCGTGCTACGTTTGCTTGTATGCTGCAATGGCCGTAACTGGACACCGTAATTTTCACCTTGAATGTGTTCATGTATAATATGATTATATACAATTTTCTGTTCGTATGATGTTTATCAATCGACATTATTGCTGAATTGTGTACAAACATCAGTTGGTACCTTTTTATGCGCCTGAAGGGTCGTATTATGTTATGGTCTCCATCGTCTGTCCGTTAGCAATTCCACGTCTGGGCTGTATCTTCCTCACTAGCGATAGGATTTTAAAATAAATTGCACAAATGATTACCACAGAGAGATGATGTGTCATGCAAACGACCCAGGTCCCTTGGTGAAAGATCAAAGTCACAGGGGACCTTACTTACTAATGGAAATATTTTTAAATAGATTGGCACAAATGGTTTCCACAGGGAGACGATGTGGCATGTACACAACCCAGGTCCCTTGGTTAAAGGTCAAGGTCACATGGGGGCTTTTACTTAATTGCAATACCATTTTACATCGTTTACATGCATAGTCATTAATCACTAAGACCTTCGTGATTAATTCCTACGCATATGAACTCCAAACCGTGATATATTGGCCGGTATATCACGGAAAATTAAGATCTATTTCCTAAATGGACTATTGTGGCTAAAGTTGAATATGTTTTCCTCTCCAAGCAGGATTTAATCTTACATTATGATATTACAGTTTTATATGATGAAACTTATGCGGACTTACAGTGAGTTTTGGCAGTCTGTCTTACAGTCTATACCCTCCAACAATGCGAGAATTTAGAACAAAAATCATTCACCGAATGAATATACCCTATTTTATGGTGTTTTTGTTGTTGTATATATAATATTATTTTTTATAATTAGCAAAATCGTTTAGACACATTTTAATATAACATTCCATTCAACATATCATTTTCCTTTATGTGAGAAATATTAATGTACATGTACATACGTATGTTTTATCTTTTGAAATATGTAGTTTTAATAAATTTACACAAATATATCAGTGTGTTTGTTGTGACAGGATTGTATCTTACAGTTTTCTGAAAGCTGAATCCAACTTCATAGGTTGTGAAATAACATCCTGTTTTATTACATTCATTTAAAGGGGTTGGCTTTGCACATGTTGGTATGCCCGTATACCCAGATGGTTTCCAATCAGTAACTAAATACACATGTGTCATACTTGAAATAGTTCATCCTTATGTCCCAGACTAAAGGAAAATGACATAGAGCTGTTAACGGGATAGCCATTGCTTACCAAATGTGAGCAAGCAATTCATATACATTGCATTACACGCTTCTTTCATGACTTAAGCTGGACTTTCGGAAGAAAAAGTTGGACTTTTAGAAGAAAAAGTCTAGCTGTTGCTGGATGGGATCGTCTGTTATGTCCATATTGTCGCTATGACTACTACAATAATATCAGACAGAAGTGCAAACCCTCACTGACACGAAATGTAGTATTTCTCTATATATTTTTTATAACCGTAGATAGGGTTTTACATTTTATTCAAAGTATATAAAAAGAATACAAAAATAATGGTAAAAATGTAATTTTACCCATGCTTCCAACAATTCGCTGGCTTAGAATGAGAAGGTTGTAAGTACCAAATCAATATTTTGAGATACAAGCAAAAACTGTCTGAAAATTGCTCTTTTATTATGAATAAAAGCTTTTTTCAACTTCAGTTTGGTCAACATGACAAGTTTCGATTTTCATGACAATAGTCTCATAAGAACTGTCTTATGATGCAGATTTGGTTTAAACCACCCACTCACTATTTGATAATTAGCCACATTCATGTGAACGCAGATACGCACAGACATCGCGAAACTTGCCAAACATGTACCGAACATTCGGTCCTGCACATATTGGAAAAGTACTGGACCGGAAAAAGAGTTATTAGACCGAAAACTTGATGAGTCTGATTTCAATATTTTAGCTTCGACAAAATTTATATAAATTAATAGGTCTTTTTATGCTTAAAATTAAAGCAAACATCACTCCAAAACACAAACTCACCATTAAAACTAAATATTACATGAAATGGTACCATTTCCATAAAAGGACATATTTTCTGCCATCAGACATTTGGTCCAGCTGCATGTTTTTGTCCATCAGACCGAACTCAAAATCAGTGGTAAATACTTCGGTCTGGCGATGTTTCGCAATGTCTGTACACTTCAGGTCTAGCTGCGATCTCAGAACCGAGTAGAACATCGAATGATGACAATTAAAATAGCAACAATGCCAACGAATTGCTGTCTCTGAGCCAGTATCGGTTGAACAGTCACTAATGTCATACTTGGTACATTTTAGAAACTCTGGGATTACGAATACAGACACTGTCAGCACTGAGATAAAAAATTATAAAACAGTGAATGTTTTTATATCAGTGTGTAGAATCGCGTGATCACCGATTTCGCTCTATCTTTAGCTGTTTTTAATTGATGCTCTACCAAATTATTACACTAGGTTGGAAACTGCATTTGGTCGAGCATCAGTTAAAAACAGCTGTCAAAGATAGAGCGAACTCGGTACTTGCCGGGTATTCTTACATATACGGAATGTACTTTAGGCTATATAATATAACCATATTAAATGCACGATCGTTATAATCAAGAAAAAACTCACCATTAGCAGACGAAATCGCAATAATTTTTAGCGTAAAACTGCATTTATTTGATCACGTGATTCTGCAAACTGTATATAGTCTACTCGCGTTATCTCGAAATCTTTTATCTCGAATTTTTGTTTATGTCGTCGAAGTCAATTTGTGGTCCTCAACTGTATGAGATAACGATAGTTAACAGGGTGGACATACCACGTGGTGTATGACGTAATTTTTTTGCAAAGACGACAAGGAGAAAACTGTCAACAAAACGAGAAATACAACCGTAAACTACACTTGTATTTTATTCGTTGATCAATTTTCACGGGACTAGCCCCATGCTCAAGCTCAAAAAAAGTAATATGCATGTCACTGAATGATTTTGCACAATGTACATTTCTAACCGTTGAGCCACTTTCGGGAAAAAACTGTTGGTTTTTGTGCAAAATCGTTCAGTGGCATGCTTAGTATTCTTTATGGCTTGAGCGGAGGGGGTAGTCTCGTGAAAATCGATCAACGAATAAAATACTTTCGGTTGATTTTCCTGTTTTGTTGACAGTTTTCTTCTTGTCGTCTTTGCAAAAAAATACCACAAACACCGTACGGATAAGTGGGTAAACCACGGTGCAATTCGTTAAACTGGATAAGAACGTGACTCTGTCACGAAAGATACACTTCAATCATCATTGCTTCGGTATTGCCTTTGACAATCAGAAACTATACATCACTGACGACAGTCAGGGTGTATACATGTATAATGTTTTGCAGAATTTAGTTTTAAGGAGTACTTAGATTTTGTAACAATCTGTAAGTTTAGAACAGCCTTAACAAGATTACGTGTATCATCGCACAGGTTAGAAATTGAAACAGGTAGATGGCATAAACCCCCAAAAAATCAAAGAAATGAAAGGACATGTCAATTATGTAATACGTTAGAGGATGAATTCCACTTCTTGTTGGAATGTCCCTTATCTTATGACATAAGAAAAGACTTAATAAAACGCTATTTTTTGGCACAGACCGAACATCCCGAAATTTATAGAACTAATCTCGTCCACAAATCATTCTACGATAAAGCAACTATCCATCAATATATTTAAAAGTTTTGAAAGGCGAGACAGATTGTATTATTTTTAACTTAATTTTCTCCAAACATATACTGCTAAATGCAATCTACTACCCAGTTTATGTCACTATCCTTGCTATATTATGTTAATATTGTCATATTAATTATTACACTGACCGGAACATATCAACCAGGTTTATCAATACATTGTAGTATTGTGCGGGATTGCTTACCTAATACCCAATCATCTTTGTCTGTACGGGTTTCTGTACTCATTGTAAGTATAGTTTATATTGCTAAAACAACAATTTAAATATATATTAGAGAGTTGGTTGGTTGGTGGTTAAGCAACCCCGGGCAATACGATACTGTTTGTACTATGTACATAACATTATATTCTGACATACTATGTTACTTGTAACATGTTTGTAATTGTTTGTAATTATTACTTGTAATTATATTATATGCGATTCATGGGCCAATGGCCTAAAATCTTGAAATAAACTATATATTTACGGTCCAATCATAAAAACACTTTAATTTGTTTTCTTGAAAAAGTGTTAAACTATTATATTAGGTGCATGCGTGTAAATAGCATTTTGTTGTTTTTCTTGTCCTGGACATGTTCGCGGCTATTAACTTTCGCCGATTTTTACAATCCGCGAACACCGCGAACTTAAATCGCGCGAAATAATTTCTAGGTTTACAGTATTAGTAAACAATAATACCATGTATAGGTCCAGGTCCACAAGTTATGCACGATAAACTCGTGTACTGTTCTAAGTGAGTAAGTAAGGAATTTCGAAGGGTTGTTAATATTACCATAACCCACGGAAAAAACGTGCAAATCATGCAGGTTTTAAACTAATAAATAAGAGAGGGATGGTCAACAAATTTCACATGAAAATGTTCTGACATCTTTGTTTCGGGACCAATGTTGCTATATAAAACAACTAACATAAGGGCGTATTGTAAATACAACATTTAAAAAGCGATCAATTTTAAAGCAATCATTCAGCTTAACCTGTTTGTTACAAAGTTAAATAGGATAATTTGATTACAAAATGTATGTCATGTGCAATACTTAAAGGATGTATTAATTGAAAGTCAGTACTATTTCATTCACAACACATTGATCTTTCTAGGTTACTTAATCGTACCCATTGTTAAGTTTTGTTATACCAACGCACATTTAAAACACACCTGCAGGAAAACCATGATAAGAATGAGAATGTCGTAATTACTACTTACGACCTGATAAGACAGTAACTAAAATAATTGAAATCTGCATCATACGGAGCTTCTTGTGAGCCTATTTACATGAAAATCGGAACTAGTCATGTTGACCAAACTGATGTTTAAACAGTTTGTTTTGTCATAAAGCGGTGGTCACAACTGGACGTACGTGCAAGTATGTGGTGTCTGTGTGTACAAACGCAGGTGATACGTAGGAATACGTACGTCGTCAGTACGGCCGCAGTACTATTTTTCGGAACACACCTACAGGACGCAGCATGTTTTGTGTACGCAGAACTTTAACTGTGTTTGACCTGCGTTCAGTCTACGTGTTCCTACCCTTAAGGCTTACGTGCGACGCGCGTGCAACGTGCGTGTCTTCTACAGCCAACTAACAACAGAAGGACAATGTACGTGAGCGATATGTGCAAGTACGGTCTCCGTACCATAATTTGACAATCGTCTGAAGAACGTACTCTGTGTGCACGTTGCAAGTACGCACCATTTACTTATCAAGTGTGCGAAGCACGATGCATGCAGCAACTTAAGGTCAGGAAAAGTCTTGCGTGCAACGTGAGTCCACGTTCGTCTTCCGTACTTCCTTCCTACGTAATTTGACAATAAAAAATGTAGCGACCACTGCCTTAGAAAAAAACGTGCGTGCTAAAACACGCACGTCGGGTTGTGACCAGGCCTAACACACGGTAACATGTACGTGATATTACATTTTTGCTTATTTGCTGATCAACCCTGGTCAAATTCCATTCATGAGCGTACGCATGGACTGTGACGTTGCATAGCTCACAGCTCGTCCAATGAAATGGGTTGTATTATCGTGTGTTCGGATTAGCTAACATGGAAGCCAAATGATGGAAAATAATAAAATGACCTCATTAGCGTTCGTGTTATTTTTCAGAGGTAAGCATTTGATCAGAGTTATAAAAGTTGTGTGCATATCTGCCCATGTCCTTGTTTTCTTTGTCACTTCCGCATGAATTGCCATATAGTATGGTAAGCGGCGACTAAGCGCCTGTGCATCAATTTGTCGAGATTTTCAAAAGCGGTATATTTTCGGTGTGTTTTGCTTTATAACGTCTCGATTATGAAACAGTTTGACAAAAACATAATAATAACTTGTAGAAAAAAGTATAAGTTAGCTAATGAATAAAACAGTAGGTGGTTATCATCTATTTCGCAAACGTCTCAGGGCTTTTTGTAAACTTGGTCTCGACAAGAGTTCTGTCCCTGTTATCCTTAAACAGTGAATGGGTTGGAAGACGTTACAGACCCCTATGAGAAAAACAGTCATGATAAGTGTTTCATTCTTTGACTGATTATATGGGGACATCCACACTCTCTAAAAGAGAATGTGTACGGTTTATACACCTTTCTATTTTTAGAAAAAAAAACTCGCAATATTACCAATCATGTGGTTTCGGTTCTTTTTATTGATATATTTTAAGTTGCATGGATGAGGCCTATTTCCGGCTCTAGTTTTTATGATACTAGTGGTAGATATTACTGTTTGCCTATTGGACAAGTAATACTTGAGGTGTTTCAATTTACAATATGTTATGTATTTGGTCTTTGTATGACATTATTGTCCATGTGATTTCAAACATATTGATGCCAGCCCTTCACATTATATTCCATGCACCGAAACACACGTTTGGAGTCTCTCTATCCATGAATGTAATGAAACAAAGTTGTCCGACCTTGGTGTACTGTTGGACCACTAATGAATTGCATATCCAATGACTCTTCTATTGCCATATTACCTCCCAGCGATTATTTTCTTTATTCTTTGAAAAGTAAAACGTCACACATACTAATGTTTTGAGAGTAGCGTTGGTAATAAGTCTGACTGCCATTATCTTCTTCTAAAATGACTAGACATTCGTAGTCGGATGTATGTCAGGCATTTTACTTGGACGATTTTGTATTGAACATAACTTCATAAACCCCTTTTTGAGAACTTGGCTATGGTGTTCATATCCTATTTACTTTCTTGGCACTTCTTGTCTATTTGTAAGTATACAATGTAGGTATTTCCTGACATTATTTGTCATTGCTTAATATCTTATGTGTAGCTTGGGCTCAGAGTGATCACCAGTAGGTCAGTCAGGTCTTTAAATACAAGCGACTTATCTGTTTTGGTATATTTATTGCAAAAAAATGTATGAGGAAATAGAACAGGGGCGGCAGAACACAACTACACTGAGCAATGCCCACACATAAACCAAAGAAACAATTAAAAGCCCCGCCGAAAAATGCAGGATGAGATTTTTTATCCTGGATAGACATAGCAACAAGCACATCTCACACTATGTTAATTTGGTCGACGCTACATAGTCATGTTCATCTCCTTGTAATTGTGCAAGTACAATGTATGCGATGTCCATATAGGCAAATAAATTTAAGTTATATTTGGTGGTTTGTTAAAGAAACTTGTGTTTGATAGTCACCACCGGCATTCAGCTGTAAGAGAAGTAGCTTGCTTATATACTAACGAAGTACGAGAGGTGCCTTGCTTATATTTGAACGAAGTACGAGAGGTGCCTTGCTTATATACTAACGAAGTACGAGAGGTGCCTTGCTTATATTTGAACGAAGTACGAGAGGTGTCTTGCTTATATCTGAACGAAGTACGAGAGGCGCCTTGCTTATATTTGAACGAAGTACGAGAGGTGCCTTGCTTATATCTGAACGAAGTACGAGAGGTGTCTTGCTTATATTTGAACGAATTACGAGAGGTGTCTTGCTTATATCTGAACGAAGTACGAGAGGTGCCTTGCTTATATTTAAACGAAGTACGAGAGGTGTCTTGCTTATATTTGAACGAAGTACGAGAGGCGCCTTGCTTATATACTAACGAAGTACGAGAGGTGCCTTGCTTATATCTGAACGAAGTACGAGAGGTGCCTTGCTTATATTTGAACGAAGTACGAGAGGCGCCTTGCTTATATACTAACGAAGTACGAGAGGTGCCTTGCTTATATTTGAACGAAGTACGAGAGGTGTCTTGCTTATATTTGAACGAAGTACGAGAGGCGCCTTGCTTATATATTAACGAAGTACGAGAGGTGCCTTGCTTATATCTGAACGAAGTACGAGAGGTGCCTTGCTTATATTTGAACGAAGTACGAGAGGTGCCTTGCTTATATTTGAACGAAGTACGAGAGGTGCCTTGCTTATATACTAACGAAGTACGAGAGGTGTCTTGCTTATATTTGAATGAAGTACGAGAGGTGCCTAGCTTATATACTAACGAAGTACGAGAGGTGCCTTGCTTATATTTGAACGAAGTACGAGAGGTGCCTTGCTTATATACTAACGAAGTACGAGAGGTGCCTTGCTTATATCTGAACGGAGTACGAGAGGTGCCTTGCTTATATCTGAACGAAGTACGAGAGGTGCCTTGCTAATATTTGAACGAAGTACGAGAGGTGTCTTGCGTATATTTGAACGAAGTACGAGAGGTGCCTTGCTAATATTTGAACGAAGTACGAGAGGTGCCTTGCTTATATTTGAACGAAGTACGAGAGGTGCCTTGCTTATATTTGAACGAAGTACGAGAGATGCCTTGCTTATATTTGAACAAAGTACGAGAGGTGTCTTGCTTATATTTGAACGAAGTACGAGAGGTGCCTTGCTAATATTTGAACGAAGTACGAGAGGTGCCTTGCTTATATTTGAACGAAGTACGAGAGGTGCCTTGCTTATATTTGAACGAAGTACGAAATGTGCCTTGCTTATATTTGAACGAAGTACGAAATGTGCCTTGCTTATATTTGAACGAAGTACGAGAGGTGCCTTGCTTATATTTGAACGAAGTACGAGAGGCGCCTTGCTTATATACTAACGAAGTACGAGAGGTGCCTTGCTTATATTTGAACGAAGTACGAGAGGTGTCTTGCTTATATTTGAACGAAGTACGAGAGGCGCCTTGCTTATATATTAACGAAGTACGAGAGGTGCCTTGCTTATATCTGAACGAAGTACGAGAGGTGCCTTGCTTATATTTGAACGAAGTACGAGAGGTGCCTTGCTTATATTTGAACGAAGTACGAGAGGTGCCTTGCTTATATACTAACGAAGTACGAGAGGTGTCTTGCTTATATTTGAATGAAGTACGAGAGGTGCCTAGCTTATATACTAACGAAGTACGAGAGGTGCCTTGCTTATATTTGAACGAAGTACGAGAGGTGCCTTGCTTATATACTAACGAAGTACGAGAGGTGCCTTGCTTATATCTGAACGGAGTACGAGAGGTGCCTTGCTTATATCTGAACGAAGTACGAGAGGTGCCTTGCTAATATTTGAACGAAGTACGAGAGGTGTCTTGCGTATATTTGAACGAAGTACGAGAGGTGCCTTGCTAATATTTGAACGAAGTACGAGAGGTGCCTTGCTTATATTTGAACGAAGTACGAGAGGTGCCTTGCTTATATTTGAACGAAGTACGAGAGATGCCTTGCTTATATTTGAACAAAGTACGAGAGGTGTCTTGCTTATATTTGAACGAAGTACGAGAGGTGCCTTGCTAATATTTGAACGAAGTACGAGAGGTGCCTTGCTTATATTTGAACGAAGTACGAGAGGTGCCTTGCTTATATTTGAACGAAGTACGAAATGTGCCTTGCTTATATTTGAACGAAGTACGAAATGTGCCTTGCTTATATTTGAACGAAGTACGAGAGGTGCCTTGCTTATATTTGAACGAAGTACGAGAGGTGCCTTGCTTATATTTGAACAGTCTATATTAGACGTCGCGTCACAAGTTGGAGCTATTTTGCGTAACGTCAAAAACGCCGTTATTTTAGCTAAATATGACGGACATAAGGCGTACAATTGACAGAATAACTAAAACGTGGGCGCACAACAACCATAAACACATAAGTTGTGTAACTATGTGTATAGGGGGTATATTCAGCATCCTTCGGAATTACAGAACTTAGATTTAGGCAAAATAACTTGTACGTAATTAACCATATTGATGTAATGTACATGCATTTATTCCTTTGCTCTTTGTACAGTTTAGACTAGCTTGATGTAACCCCAATGAACAAAGAATTCAAAATAAAAATCCCTTGATGAATAAAGTGTACATTTCCTAGTATATAAAAAAACATTTTCGAACCAATCTTTAAAATTTCGATTTCAATTTTGCATTGAATTATCGAAGCTACAACATAAACACTTAAGATATTTTGACGTTACTTAGTACGTAATTTTGCTGGTGGGACATTTTGTGTCGACATTGAAAAATACTAATAACTTCATCGTATATTGAACGATTTTGATAAACAATATACTATTCAACAGCGTGGAAAAAACGTATTTTATCATTTCAGTGACGAATATTGTTTTACAGAAAATTTCACGTTCGATCAAATCGAATTTCATGTTTAATTCAGTTTTTAGTTTTAAGCACAGGGTGGGACATTTTAGGTAGACAAAGAAAATTTGAAATTATTTTTGATTTCTTGACTCAAAATCTAAAATGAGTACCGTATTTAGTAATATATGAAAAACGTATTTTTTATAGGAAATTACAAAGAGAAATTATTAAAAATAAATATTGCAGAACATTTTTATCAGTGAAATAACAACTTATTTTCCTGTAATTTTGAAAACTCTACACAACTGTTCCCGCAACACAGAATCAAAATATTTGACTTTATGATGATGTCATTTTCTTTTACGTAAATGACATCAACTTTTAACGTTTAAGAATCATTTTTGCATAAAAAATATAGAAATTTTGCGTATGTTTTTTTGCTCTCCACACATTTTTCTCAAGCCCAACGAGATTTGATGTTACATCTCTACAGTGATATTTCATCGTATTATGGTTCTTTCGAACCCTGAAAGTGTGGGATTTTGTAATAAAACTCACAACATATACATTCAGGTCGAGTGTGCTGATTATCTTCGTTCGATTGATATATGACATATTATATTTATCGAAACAAACAGAATTACATTTGCACCATTTGGCAAATAAATTACGCGAAATTGAAAATAGCTCCAACTTGTGACGCATTTGATATTTTCATACTGACAATATATGTAATCGAAAGTTCTCTTTACAACCGTGTAAAACATGTGCATATCAACGCGAAGAGTCAGTATTTGTTATATTTGCGATTAAAGTCTGCACCAAAATCAACAACTTTGTTGAGATATTGTTTTTAGTTTTTAAGAACAAATAGACCGATCGATGGCGTGTGCATTTCGCAATGGCACATGCCACGCAATCGCCCACGTATTCGTGTTCGTTAACGGATATCATTGTTTTTTTAGCCTCGTAATTTTATCTCTTATACTCGTCTGCTCGCTCATGGTAAATTTCTCAATGATCAGTATTGTCTTATCAGAGGTGACAGAGAAAGTACAATAACCATTACATTGTTACGAGGGGTGATCAATATATTCGAGGACTTTCCTTCTCAATTTTGAAATATTGGAACTAGAGTAATGAAATTACAAGATGGTGTAGATCAATCAATTATCTCGCGGTTTGTTTAATTCACTTCATGATAACGTCATTATTTACTTGATGACGTCACTTTTCGTAACCATGGTGAAGCACACACCGTCGAGCATCTCGGACGTAACGTTACTTCTGAGTAACGACATGCTAAGAAAATTAACGCGTAACTTGTACAATCCTCGCGATATCTCCAAAATTACTTGACTTAATTGTGTATGGATTCTATGCACTCCCAATTGGCCATTTTCATATGATTCCGTTGTTTATGTGAGTGTCGAGGCTCTGTCCAACGGTTGAGTCGATAAAATAAGGATAAACAGCAAAAATAACACCGCGTTAGGGACACTTTCCGTTAAATTCTGCGAAAAAGGACGCACAGATCTCAACCAAATGTAACTGGCGAAAACGAAGACTAGTATAGGCTACAAAATATTAAATCGTTGACTCCAAATCAAAAGGGTAATTTCGATATTGGGTCCTAAACCTGATAGGTCGTGCTTCATTCTTAATTGGAATAATCTAATTTTGTACAGCCAACCGCCATTTTCCGAGTTTTGTTTCCAATTACGCATCGATACTCTTTTTAGTCCACCTCACATTCCAGAATTGACTATTAACTACTTATTTTAGTAGTAAAAGAAAAGCAGTCTCAAACATGGGACCGGGTATCAGTCCAGAAAGGAGATATGTGCTGCTCTGACGGTGACGCTTGGAATGACGTCGCGCGACGTCCAACGTCACACGCCCCTTGTATGAATCAAATAATTTTATTAGTGCATTCAGTCGGACACATCTTACTCTGAATGATCTGAAATGGCTTCGAGCCTTGCTGCTAATATGAAATAGCTAGATGAAAAGTCCTCGAATATATTGATCACCCCTCGTATATGTACCATGTTTAAGACTATTGTCTCCCTTATGTTGAATGAGTTTGACAGACACAATTTCGAAATTTACTCTTTCGATGGATACTCATATCTTCGGTGTTCTTGTAAACATTCATTCCCTATTGGATCACCTCTCGTACTAACTTTTCGTTTACGATATACCACTAGATGTACACCATAATATTGTCCTTACAGACATACAGTGTACCTCTGCAATTGGAGAAGAAGTCTGGATTACCTGCCCCTTACAGTACGTGATAGAGCTGTACTATAATTAAGTACGGCGGGAACTTGACTTTTGGGGGAAGTAACACAATTTATCGGGCGATTCTCAGTTATGTTCACAGTTTTGGAGGTATCTACTTTCATGTATACGAGTATATTAATTTAATCAAACTGCATACAGTTACGCAACCTTTAAGCTTTAGTAATGTCATCTATTTTATTTCCGTTCACTAGTCCACAACTATTGGGGTAAATGCTCGTATTCCATGGTTCATTCTACGACCACCGAACGCACAGGAAAAATCAACAGTGTGCGTGTATACATGTATAATTGGATTGCGACGTTGCCTTATTCTTGTGGTGCTGATATGTCGTACGGAAGTGATAGGATGGTCTTATGGCTGTTACATGGAACACTAGCCATTTCTCCGTTTTAAAATAAAGATCGTAGACAGATGAATGTATAAGCTGACATGAAACAGTTTTCAACTTAAATAAAGGCTATGTTGTTTTTGCTTGTGCATTTATATAAGTGTAAATAAAGTATCAGCTTGTTTGGTTCATTCTTTTCCAATGTATGTCGGCGTTCTGGATACAATTTTCGTACATTCGGAAACGTTGGTATTACCACTTATAGTGCGACTGTCCAAACAGTTACAAATGTAGATATAAAGTACTGAAATACATTATAGAAACGCAAGACAACATGCCAAGCAGTACTGATGGTATTTTCATGACGTCTTGATACCATCTCGAGTTCAGCATATATGCTATTTAATAGTACGAAGATCCATTCTAAACTAAACCATCATACATTGGTGTGCTATATTTTATCCCCGAGTTCTTATCTTTACGATATGTCTCCATCGACGACAAGTTCAACATTACATTACAATACAATGTCGATACTAAGACCCATAAACTAGATAACAAGTCTTTTGAAAGACGGTGGTTCGTTTAAATTGGAAATGCTTCTTTTATAATATTACTACCTCTACATAGTTATAACATTCTGACCAAACTGTGTAATTGTGATGCCAACATAGCTTAAAATTGTGTTTATATACAAATGCACTTTAAAAATTATGTTCATATCTTTAGAGAAAAAATCTTACATTTTCTGAATTTGCTGTCTCTTCGCTGTTTCCTAGCAGATCCGAGCGGTGGAAGGTCTATGTCGCCCGTGTCACTTTGCAGGTCAGTCTCGTTACTATTTGACTTTATTTCATTAAGCTGGTCAAGCATCGCGGATTCTTTCTGTTCGAAGGTTGACTCCAATTCTTCCATCTTAAGCTTCAAATCTGATATTTCACGTTCATGCGCGGACAATTTCGTCTTTAATTCCAATTCCAACTCGACAATCTTGGCTTTATTCGCGACATCACTCGCTTCAAGAGACTCTATTCTCGCTAGTAAAATATCAAACAGTCCAATATCGTTTTCGACATTCGTAGAACAGGCATTTTGGAGTAAAAATACTAACGAAAAAGCTAGAACCAAATGTTTTGCTATCGCCATCTTGGAGACGATGGAAATGATTTTATCTCTTGCAGTAGGTCACGTATATATTCAGTGTCGACAAACAATATGCTGTAAAGTAACTCGCCATTATTGTGTATACACATTTAATGCAATGAGTATACAAAATAATGGAGAGTTGTTGTTTAAGTCCTGAAAAATAATGGAGAGTTAATGAATGGTTTAATTCCCTGGGTGTATTTTAATGAACTAATATGTTGATCTATGAGCTATTTTAATACGAAATTCTCCAGATTCAAGCCGTTAATATGCGTACCATCCATACAATTTAATATTTTTGTGCAAAATGTCACGATCACGATGTTTTCACGAAATCGACCAAACAGCTATCATGACAGTACCAATTAAGCCAATTGCTACCCAATTTGTTTGAGGTATAAGCTTTGAAAATGTGTTGAAATGTATTAAGTTGCTCGCGGTGTAGCATGTAGAAACGGTCAACAATTAAGATACGTACAACGTATGACTTTCTGTTGAAACCAATGAAGTTGAGTAGGTAGTTCTAAATCTCTGCTTGAGCGTCGAATATATCTCATGAAATTCGTTCAAAGAATAAGATGCTTAAGGTGTTTTTTGTTGACATATTTTTACTTGCAGACTTAGCCAAAACGCAACGTGGTATGTCCACCTTGCAACACGCCATTCATATTTCGAGATTTAACAATTTATGAGACTCATTATTCTAGGTAGGGTTTGGGACAGCCTGTTTGATTATGTATAACCATACATGTAGTAACTAACGTATCTGACACAAAGAGAAGTGATTCATTAAGTCCTGTATGTATTGCCAATTATTATAGTCATAGTGCTACATGTATGTTATATGGCAGTTTTCTGTGCTCGGTTGGTCAAAGTGAGTTCTGCCTTCCCTGTCCGATAACCTCACATCGTTTAACGAATGTCAACGTTTTGGAGCCTCGTAAATAAATCTCTTATACTAGTCTGCTCGTTCATGGTAAATTTCTCAATGATGAGTATTGTCTTATCAGAGGTGACAGAGAAAGTACAATAACCATTACATTGTTATATGTACCATGTTTAAGACTATTGTCTCCCTTATGTTGCATGAGTTTGACAGATACAATTTCAAAATTAACTCATTGACAGTTTCGATGGATACTCATATCTTCGCTTTTCTTGTAAACATTCATTCCCTATTGGATCACCTCTCGTACTAACTTTTCGTTTACGATATACGACTAGATGTACACTATAATATTGTCCTTACAGACATACAGTGTACCTCTGCAATTGGAGAAGAGGTATGGATTACCTGCCCCTTACAGTACGTGATAGAACCGTACTCTAATCAAGTACGTGGGGAACTTGACTATTGGGGAGAGTAACACACGATTCTCAGTTATGTTCACAGTTTTGGAAGTATCTACTTTCATGTATACGAGTATATCAATTTAATCAAACTGCATTCAGTTACGCATCTTATAAGCTTTAGTCATGTCATTCAATTAAAGCCGTACACTTGTCCACAGTAATTTTTCCAGATAAGTAAATCATCTATTATCAGAAAGGAGTTACCAACCTTCTTATTCCATATGCTGATATGTCATTTCGGCTGTCAATCTAGATAATGGGGTTGATAAAAAAATGTCATCTCCAAACTTTCGGAGGACAGAACACCATTCAAAACAGTCCAAAAATACGTATGTGAAAGAGGCTGCTTGGAACAAAGTCTGATACAAAAATTCCTTATTAACAATATGAGAAGTCAACTATTTTATGCTAGAGATAATAGGGGATTCGCTACGCGGACCGATTTTAATCGCCATACCAATATCCCGTACTTGCGAGGTTTTAGCCCATTCAAAATTTGGTCAGCCCTAATCTACTGAATTTTGTATGTATGAATCTCGCAGTGAATACTTATTAATACGAAAGGCGACCCATTTATATTTGAACAGTATTGAACATCCGATATTTTCAACACGACATTGTATAGTCGAAAAGTCTTTATTCAATCGTATACATCAATGTATCAATTAACGTATACACCTACTGTTTTTGTATTTGTAATTAAATTAGAACAAAAACTTCACATTTTTGTACGGGCATCTTTTGGAGCTTTTTTATGACTGAAAAAATCCGACTAATGTTGTAAACATGTATCGAGTGTAATCAATGTTGCTTTATCCTTAAGATTCCAATTCTTTGGATGCAGCGTTGTTTGACTTCGGCCTTAACTACTCTCGTGCAATAAACTTGAAACATGTGTTCTTTAGGTACCAAATGGAGTTAATGTGTTGGTGTATGATGCTTGGCCTTGGCCAGAACACCATGATT
Source organism: Spisula subtruncata (assembly GCA_963678985.1). Taxonomy (NCBI): domain Eukaryota; kingdom Metazoa; phylum Mollusca; class Bivalvia; order Venerida; family Mactridae; genus Spisula; species Spisula subtruncata. The sequence continues at coordinate 5,159,498 of OY787665.1, read as the reverse complement.
TGGAAATTGTCGCCAAGAAAGCCATGTCGAATACATTTTGTCCAAAGACTTTTTGAACATCATTGGTATACTATCATGTGATGATTTGTCCATTTGTAAAATAAATATGAGTTATATTTGATTAGTTATAACAAATAACAGCACATGTAATGAAACAGGCTGCTAACCCATGTAGCTGAACGAATGTCAACTTCTTGGTAGGATCGTAGATACCTCTTATATAGCAGTCTGGTCGTGTACCGTAAATATCGTAATGGTAATGTTTTGTCTTATCAGTAGTGACAAAAGTATCGATATAACCGTTCCGTTGTTATATATATGGTGGTTAAAGGCGATTGTCTCCCTTTATTTTTTCTTTTGTTTTTGCACTTGTGAACACCGATATTTTCGGAGTTTGGCATGTAATATTTGCTAAATTTCTGTTTTGGTAGTTACAATAGATGCTCCTAGCTTCGTTGAAAACCACAGTTTAGTTATTTGGTTGGTCCCAGTCACTCAAGTAGTACAATTATCAACCAAATAGTCACTTTTTTGGCATTTTTTAATATTTTGTGTTATTTCATTTATGGGCGCAACATGTCAAAACTACTGTTCTAGTTACGAGTACTACTGGTTATCTTCACAAAAATGCACACCAATGATACTTCCACTTCTTCTTGCCGATTCGTGGTGAGTGTTTGGCCTTCAAAAAGCCAAAAACAACATCCTCTACAGAATTGGCAATTTTGGTTGGAACCCTATTGCAAGTATCCAAAACAATTATTGTATATGATGCCTGACACATTACTTCTAAGTGTTCAAAAGAGATATTCCATTTATATCGGTTTAGATGGAAGATATAAGACATATAGCACTGTTCAAATATAAGTGGGACAACTCTCGTACAACAGTCATTAATCGTCTTAATTGTTCGCTCATAAATTATCTATAATTGTTTAGAGATTACTGCTGTGCAATTTTTCATATCATATAGTGGACATTTGTTGATTTTGGTGAAAGATCGAACTTTATTTCACCGAGTGATCACAATATGCAGTGGATAGCAGTTGGGTTAGCTGTTTGGTCGATTTAGTGAAAAGATCGTGACCTATTGCACAAAAATATTAAATTGTATGGATAATACGCTTTTTCATCTTGAGCGTGGATAATGACGCTTTACAATACTAGAAGGTCAGGTATCAACATATAAGTTCAGCCATTTGTACCTTTATGTTGAAACATTCTAACTTGCGTTCCTAACCACAATATACGACACAACGCATTGTCTTTCGACACTGAGCATATAAGTGACCTACTTCAAGAGATAAAATCATTTCACTCGTCTCCAAGATGGCGATAACAAAGCATTTGGTTCTCGCTTTTACGTTAGGGTTTTTACTTCAGAATGCCTGTTCTACGAATGTCGAAAACGATAGTGGACTGTTTGATATTTTACTAGCGAGAATCGAGTCTCTAGAAGCGAATGATGTCGCGAATAAGGCAAAGATTGCCGAGTTGGAATCGGAATTAAAAACGAAGTTGTTCGCGCATGAACGTGAAATATCAGACTTGAAGCTTAAGATGGAAGAAATGGAGTCAACCTTTGAACGTAAGGAATCCGCGATGCTTGACCAGCTTAATGAGTTGAAGTCAAATAGTGACGACGCTGACCTGCAAAGTGACTCGGGTGACAGAGAGCTACCACCACTTGGATCGTATAGGAAACAGCGGCGAGAAAGCAACTCCAGAATATGTAAGTTTTTGTATACATATGCATCTGTATATAAACACAATTTCAAGCGATTAGTTTGATAATAATGTTATGACGATATAGATATACATGTAATAATATTACAAACGAATCATTTCCCGTAATAAGTAATGTATTGTTTCTTGGTCGCATTAAACTGTGAATGATAAACCTTTGTATTATAAATTACACATGTTTTATAGCTTGGCTATTTGACCTTAGTCTGACCTTTATACAAAAATATATTACAAGGTTCTTGCTTTGAATATACCAATTTCTGCAAACAAATTTCGGTATTATAGATTTGTGATACCCGATTATGAAAATATACCATCATTGATGGTTGTTGTAAACGTAGATAATATATCGATGATAATCAATAGGTCAGGTTCATGTCAAATTTACCAAGCTTTACTTTCGTGCCATATTCCGTCAAGGGCTAGAACAATGTTGGTTGAAAAGCATTGCTCTATGCAATTTACTATAATAAACGTTTTAGGCATACCTATTTTCGCCCTCTTTTTGCCAATTATTGTAAACTAGGTCATGTCGCTCCCTCCTTTTTACAGCACTATGCCGTGTCGGTGTATTTTTGTTTCCACTTGTCCGTTGAAGTTAATTTTCTCTGCCTTTTGTTTTAAAGTCCACCGCCCACCACCTCACACCCCCGTTTCATCATTTGTATCTTGCGGAGATGCTGAATGAGATACTTTTTAGTTAGGTCACTGTGCTTTTTAGTCACTATGATAAACGTTTTAGCATATATACTTTCGCCCTCTTTTTTCCCCATTATTGTAAACTAGGTCAAGTCCCAAAATGCCTCTTTAAGACGTATTAACGTAAGGTCACTGTCATTGGTGTTTTAAACTAGTTCAGGGGTGGTTGTGCCTCATTTAGTCGCCGTTTTGGCACGGTATTGTGTGGTTTGTTCATCGTTGCAGTAGGGCCTTGGGGAACTTGGTCGAGTATTGGCTGCGTTTCATTCGACAATAACCGTTATTATATAATTTCTTTGTGAAATTAGGTCATCCTGCATTTTATCGGCGGGGACTTGGATTTTTAGTTGTTTCTCCAGCTTATGTGTGGGCATTGCATAATGTAGTTGCTAGGAATATGTAATATTATTTCCCACCCCATTCCTACCTTGCCCATCATTATTTTAACTAGGTCAAGTCGATTCTTTAGGTCGCTTAACGTTAGGTCACTGTCCTTAGTGTTTTGAACTAGGTCACGCCCCGGGGTGGTTGCCTCATTTGGTCGTCGTTTTGGCATGGGGTTCTGTGGGCATTGCTCAGGGTAGTTGTGTCGTGATGTTTCTGATTTCTGTGCTCGGCTGCATGGGTTGAGTGCTACCTTCCCTGTCGGATTTTTTCATACCTTATTTTACGTTGAGTATTCTGAATGTCAGAAACATTGATTCAGTGATCATTTTACGTTTCTTGCAAGTCTTAAACCAGGTCATAAACATGTTCGGTTATTATTTTATGAACGAGACTATAACGTCGCATGCTTTCTACAAGGCTCATAGTCAATATTGGTTATGTTGGAGTTTTTAGTCCGTATTTGTTTCGTTTTATTGAGCGTTGTTTGTTTATTGATTCTCGATGAAATGCGTATCACTATGTACAATAAATCAAAACGGAATTTAACAATATCTCGTTGCAAAATGTTAGATAGACAATTTCCGCAATGGAACATTTACGCCCTGGCATTGATATTGCAAGATGGACATTATGTGACATTAAGTTCATCGTTTTTTTCTGCAAATATGTTATAAAAATGTTACTTTTCTCGATGTGCTTTCGACCAAATGGTTCAAAGCTTATTGATATTCAAACCTTTGAATCTCATTTCCCAAAATTGTACAATATAGGACAAAGTGTCTTGTGGAAATCTTGCATCGATAGTTGATCAGGAAACTCTTTATAGCGTTTTATAATTGCAGACCGGGAAGCTCCAGAAACCGAGGTAGCATTCTATGCTACGCATAACGAATGGGGTAATCACCACTTGGGACAGCAACAGATCCTTCCTTTTCCCCTTGCTCTCACCAACATCGGGAATGGCCTGAACACCAGCATAGGCGCCTTTATAGCTCCAGTGGCCGGAACTTACGTCATACATGCTACAGTCATGGGTATGGATATCTCGTCAACTCAACACATGCGCGCGCACTTCGATGTAGATGGAACTGCGTACTCTGTCTTCTGGGTGACTGCGTTTGATCAATCATCTCAGATGCTTGTCATTGACCTGAAGGTCGGACAGGTTGTGACGATCAGAAGCGATCATGTTGATACTGGATTTGTTGGAACGCACCATTCCACATTTTCTGGCTTTTTATTGTACCAACACTATCCGGCAACAACCATAATTGGTAAATAAATCGTATCTGTACTGATTATTCAAACTCATGTTTTATACTACGTCATTGCCAAAGTCACGAGTTTCTTACAATAAAGTTATGACAATAAGACCATTCCAATTATTTCGAAATCATGCAGACATTTGCAATTTCAAACTACTAACGTCATGTGTGTTAAGTTACCAATTTTCTAGGGCTTTTTTCAGCTGTTAGGCGTCTGAAGCACCCTTTGCCATTTTAACTTCCCCTGGTCATTGGGCTACCTATGAAACCCTACACTTTTGTCTTCCTGTAGTCTGGCAGCCAACATCGATCTGCGGCGCCCAGGAATAGACACAGCCCTCACAGGTACCATTTAACACGATGGTGGAGAGGAGCATGTGGGTCATGCTCAGAGAAATTAACCAATGGTCCAGATGGGGATCGAACCCGGAACCTCTCGATCCCCAAGCGTGCGCCCTACCTCTAGGCCACCGCTCTACGTCATTTTAAAATTCACGAGTTTCTTACGATAAAGTTCTGATAATAAGACTACTAATGTCCTGCGTGTTAGCTTTTTGGGCTGATTTTATTAGCGGAATTGTACTGTAATGTAATGTGTACTTGTTATCGACGGAGATGTCTTGTAGAGATAAGAAGGCTTGGATGAAAAGCAATGTATGTAATTAATGCCGCCTTATATGACGAATGATGAATTATATATGTTCATATATCAATTTTTCATTGACGCAAAATTAAAATGTTGTCTGCTAAACTCTGGATAAGACCGGTGCTCGTATGATAAGAAACAACATAAGGGAGACAAAAGCCTTTAATATTATACATAAACAACGTGACCTAATTGAGAAATGTACCGTGAAAGAACAGACTGAAATACTAATGAGTATGAGATATCTCTACGAGGCTATAAAAACCTTGACATTCGTTAAAAAGAGGAAATCAGATAGGAGATGCAGCACTCAACTCTTAACCAGCCGAGCACAGAATACCACAGCTAGCTGCGTTTTATTCGGTCATTTGTGGGTCACCATTCTTTGGGGTATTTCTTTGTGAAACTAGGTCATCCTGCTCTTTTTCAGCGGGGTTTTGGACTTTTATTGTTTTCGTTATGTTATGCTTGGACATTGCTCCGTGTAATTTCGTTATGTTGTGGTGTTGCTGTTTTCTGTGCTCGGCTGGTTAAGTTGAGTGCTGCATTTCCTCTCCGATTGCCTCAAGATATACACTTTTAACGAATGTCAACGTTTGGTAGCCTCGTAAAATATCTCTTATACATTGTATTGGTCTGTTTATCATTGCAAATTTCTCAATGATAAGTATTGTCTTATCAGAGTTGATAGAGAAAGTACAATAACCGTCACGTTGTTTATGTACAGTGTTCAATACTTTTGTCTCCCTTATGTTGTTTCTTATGCAATGATGATATGAGCATCGTCTTTATCCGGAGTTTAGGAAACAAAATTTCCAAAGTAACTGATTCACAGCTTCGGTGTATATTTCATCTCTTCGTTGAAGTCCCTATTGTGGATGTTGATTTGTCCCAGATATCAAATAACCAATGCATATGATAATACAGTGCGTCATAACTTTTTGCGAGCAGCGTAACGCATTTTAAACTTCTTGTGACGAAAAATGCGTAATATCGTCACAGAAATGGAATATCCATGCTCGACCAACACCTGTTGTATGAATTTATACGAATGGTTTGTCTTCAAAAATCCAAACACCACTTCCTTTACGAACGTGTTCGGTTCAAATCATTTTCATATTAACCAATCAAAGTACTGAAAGTACTGACAGGCTGGCGAACTGCTAAGGAACAATAGCTTTTCAAGTAATATAACATCAAGTGGTTTTCTAAGTCGAAAGAGAGGTAAGTGCTAGACTGAACAAAAAAAAAATTAAAATTTTTTTTTTTGGAGCCGCCGTGATTCGATCGCTGGACCTTAGCATCAGAAAATTTCTAAGCGAGGTGCTCATCCACTCGACCACGATCTCGTTGGAGAATACTGACTTAAATAATTTAACATAATAAAATCATTTATGCGCGCGCTATATCGCGTTCGTAACGCGTAGTATACGAACGCGTAGTAATAATTATCAACGCCTTTAAACACCTTTTCTTTTAATTTCATACAATTTCCTTCCATTTCAATATTACAATCGAACAGAATAAATGAAACAAGGAAAGTTGAATGTTCTTATCTTGCAAACTGATTAACGAGGAGGAACTATTTGCATTGGGTGTATAGATTCTGTGTTGTCAGTTTCGGGAGTAAATTCATTTTAGTGGATTTCATTTTTAGGCTGGCGATTTGCGCCAGACTATTACAATCCTAAAAAATGAAATCCACTAAGATGAATTTACTCCCGAAACTGACAACACAGAATCTATACACCCAATGCAAATAGTTCCTCCTCGTTAATCAGTTTTGCAAGATAAGAACATTCAACTTTCCTTGTTTCATTTATTCTGTTCGATTGTAATATTGAAATGGAAGGAAATTGTATGAAATTAAAAGAAAAGGTGTTTAAAGGCGTTGATAATTATTACTACGCGTTCGTATACTACGCGTTACGAACGCGATATAGCGCGCGCATAAATGATTTTACTATGTTAAATTATTTAGGTCGGTATTCTCCAACGTGATCGTGGTCCAGTGGATGAGCAACTCGCTTAGTAATTTTCTGATGCTTAGGTCCAGCGATCGAATCACGGCGGCTCCAAAATTATTTTTTTTATATTTTTTTTTGTTGAGTCCAGCACTTACCTCTCTTTCGACTTAGAAATCCACTTGATGTTATATTACTTGAAAAGCTATTGTTCCTAAGCAGTTCGCCAGCCTGTCAGTACTTTCAGTACTTTGATTTAGGATTGTAATAGTCTGGCGCAAATCGCCAGCCTAAAAACTGAATGCAGGTATTTGATTGGTATCGTGTTTGCAAATTTTGGATGTTCAACTCTTATTAATCATATGTCAGTCACCTCTCGTACTTACATTACGTTTGTGGTATTCAACTATGTGTCCAATACTATAGTGCGTACAAAGAAACGCATGTGAAATACAGCGTTCCTTTTCAATTAGAGGAAGGAAAACACTCTACTTAAGCTCCGTGAACAGTCGATAGTAAGAAGTAACGATAGTACGATAATGAAAACTCGACAATACGATGACGAAAAGTCGATAGTACGATAGTGAAAACTCAATATAATATCGACTTTTTTACTATCGTACTTTCGTTTATTTCGTGTTTTAATTATCGTTTTATCAGACTTTTCACTATTGTACTAGACTCGTGTGTCGACTTACCGTGTATCGTGTGGAAACAAACAAAATATCAACATGAGCTACTGAAAGAGGACATTCATAATGATTGTGGCGACAAAACAACTAACTCATCATAAGCAGGCCATGATGTTCATTGTAAATCAACACGAACGTCACTAAACATATTGAAACAAAATAGAGTTCAGCATGCGTCATGTATCAATACTTTACAGTTTTGTAAATAATTGTATACAGTGCATATGTAGTATCGGCCATCTAGTTTTTATAGTGTACATATACGTGGTAAAATGCTTTTCACATGCCGATTATACCACTACAACTGTAAAACTGTTTGAATACTAAGAACAATTCTAAATAAGAAGTGTGACGACATGCGTGCGCTACATTTCAACCTCGCATTCTTATCGCTAAAGCGTGTCTGCGTTGACTATTGGTACATCATTGCACTACTGTACAATTCCCTTAAAGAGCCATTCCGTATAACAAGCATATTTTTCTCTACTATCACATTAAATGAGCTAAATGTACAAAGCACTATCAATTATCTTAATTTGTCAGAAGAAAGTGTGCAAAACTATGTCTCTATAATGTCAGAAATATATTTGAATCACCAATAATAATTTATCGCTTCCAGCGATTTATTATATTGTGGTCAAAGGGAAACAACTCGTGACTATTTTTGCTCGTCATATATTTTTGTGTTGAGAATTTGCGGAGTTTAAACAATTAATGATTCTCAATAAATGTATAATATTTCTGAAACGATTTAAACTCGCAAAGTTATAGGGAAGGCCTCTTTAATAACACCAGTAGCTCAACTAACAAAACATTCTTGTTGTAAAATTAAGACGTTTGTTCTTTGAAATTGCAATTATCAGTAAGATTTAGAAACAATTGGACCGGTAGAAAGTTTCGAAATTTTAATGTAACAATTAAGCGAATTTCGCCCAGGCATCTGATCACTACAGATACGATTTATTTACCAATTGTGCCTGCTGACGGATAATGTTGGTACAATAAAAAGCCAGAAAATGACGAGTGATGCGTTCCAACAAATCCAGTTTCAGAATAATCGCTTCTGATTGTCACGGTCTGTCCAACCTTCAGGTCAATAACGAGCATCTGTGAAGCTTGGTCCAACGCAGTCACCCAGAACACGGAGTACGCAGTTCCGTCAACATCGAAGTGCGCGCGCATGTGTTGTGCAGTTGAATCCAAGTCTAGGCCCATGACTGTAGCATGTATGACGTATGTTCCATCCACTGGAGCTGTAAAGGCGCCTGTGTTTGTGTTCAAGCCATGTCCAATGTTGGTGAGAGCAAGAGTGAAAGGGAGAATCTGGTTTTGTCCCAAGTGGTGACTGGCCGCCCAGTCTTTATGGGTAGCATAGAATGCTACCTCGGTTTCTGGGGCTTCTCGGTCTGCAAGTATAAAACGCAATAAAAGTGTCTTCAAGTTGGCAAATAATCGTTGCATGCTATTCACAAGCCACTTAGTCCTAATTTTACACTTTTGGAAAATGAGATTCAAAGTTTTGACTAAAATAAGCTTTGAATCGTTTGGACGAAAGCATAATTCTGAAAGAAACAATTTTATAATATGTGTTTTGACAAAAACGATGAACTTATGTAGCATAATATCCATCTTGAAAAATAAATGGTGCTACAAAGTGGCACATGCGGCTAAGTTTAATTGCGATATTTACTGTAGTGATTTACATTCTAACGAGAAAAGTAACATATAATCATGTATATATCTGTAAAATCTGCATTGAAAAACCTTACATTTTCTGAAGGTGCTTTCCCGTCGCTGTTTCCTATACGTTCCAAGCGGTGGTAGTTCTCTGTCGCCGGAGTCACTTTGCAAGTCAGCGTCGCCACTATTTGACTTTAATTCATTAAACCGTTCAAGCATCGCGGATTCTTTCAATCCAAATGATGTCTCCATTTCTTTCATCTTAAGCTTCAAGTCTGATATTTCACGTTCATGCGCGGACAACTTCGTTTTTAATTCCGATTCCAATTGGGCAATCTTGACTTTATTCGCGACATCACTCGCTTCAAGAGACTCGATTCTCGCTAGTAAAATATCAAATAGTTCACTACCGTTTTTGACATACGTAGAACAGGCCTCTTGTAGTAAAAGCCCTAACGAAAAAGCTAAAACGAAATATTTTGTTATCGCCATCTTGGAGACGATCTAAATGATTTCGTCTCTTTAGCAGGTCACATATATACTCAGCGAGGACAGACCACATGCTGTGTGACGTAAACACTGGGAAGGTCGCATTAAAATGATGCCAACACGCAATCAAAAAGAACCGAGTTAATTTCATTCTTTGACCGATTTTGTTAAGAGATCCGTGTATAAGGCGCCTGTGAAAGTTGAAAAATATGGTTTATGAATTCAGATCTTTACATAACGTGGGTCAGCCCACTCTGATCTTCAGAGATATGCTACCTATCGTCGCTGTCGTTCTCAAACCTCGTAGCTCCAAAATTTACAAAAAAATTGTTTCGTCTTTTCCGAATGTATGAAGTCTGGCGCGTATTTTGGGCTATATCTCGTATCTCTACGCCAATCAGAACCCATTACAAAAGCCACGTGACGAAATGTTGTAGCTTGATTGGTCGCTTTTTTTGTCGGACGAAAAGTCGTAGCTACCATTTCTGAATATCGGGAATTGTCGTACCTCATAAAAATGACAAAACTGTGGTGACAAAATATCGTAGCTACCATTTCTGAATATCGGGAATTGTCGTACCTCATAAAAATGACAAAACTGTCGTGACAAAATATCGTAGCTACCATTTCTGAATATCGGGAATTGTCGTACCGCATTAAAAAATGACAAAACTGTGGTGACAAAATATCGTAGCTACCATTTCTGAATATCGGTATGACTAACGCGTCTACGGCTTATACCATATTTTGCAGCTTCATTTGTTTGGTATTTTTATAAAATTTCAATTTCTAGAACATCGTTATAAAAAAATGTGACGGTTTTTTCTCTCTCCTGAAAAGTTGGCATTTTGGAGCTACGAGGTTTGAGAACGACAGCGACGTTATCTTATAATTATGTCCCACTGAGCATTTGGCCTTGGCGATGTACTGCCGATGGAAATTAGTGAAGGCATCGTTAACAGGGTTTGGGGAAGCATCGGGGAAGTCATGAACTCGTCAGGAATCGTGATGAATCGGGAGAACTTTCAATGTGTTCCCGATCTTATACGTCAGTCCAACTGCATTGGGCATGTACTACCGATGGAAATTAGATGGTTCCCCAATTTTACAGTCCTTTTGTCAAATAAAATACAATTATATCAATCATAAACGAGCAGTTTGGAACATGCATTTATAGCCTCTAACTTTGAATCAGTGTTATAAAGATATTTGCAAGTTTTATATTTACTCAATTTATTACTCAATAAGTTACCTCCCCTCCACCATAAAGATATGTGGCTCTATAAGAGCATGTTTTTGAAGATCTATGTGGTCATACGTGTAACAATGTACAATCCCCTTTAACAGAACCTGAACTTCGCATAGCCCTTCTGCGAGAACCGAACGTCATCCTACAAGCATTCCGTGAACCTTTCATACGATAAATACGTCGAAGAAGGACATTATGCGTCGCTTCAGATGGTGGTTTTAAAGGATTGAAACATTGCGAGTTTCTGTTTTATACTGACACAAAGACAACTGGTACAAAACATGCTATAAAATCACTTTTCTGATATAAAAGTGATATTCACATCATATACTTATCCTATAGATGATGAATTTTCGCAGTGCTTACACTATTATTATATGTGTTAGTATGCTATTTTTTGTAAGCATTGCGTTTTCATTGCCACTCAGTGTACACATATACCAAGTATTGTACGACATATCTTATCAGGCCAACGTGTTAATCAATCACTACATAGCATGTTGCAACAAACACGAGTTCAGTACGTGCTATTTAAAAGTACATTTAACTAAGATTCGTTCTAAATAAGGAGTGTTGCGACACGACAACGTAATCGCTAGGTTGTACGTGGAATTAAACTACAAGTTCCTAGAAGTTCGTAGCTTTCTAAGTACATATAGTTACTAATTATTAATTTAGATACTTCATTGTAAATGTAACTAAAGTTCATGAATTAAAGTGGAAACCGGCGTTCTGACGTACGCGGTTGTTGCGTAAAATGTTCGTATAATTTGTACTGATATAAACAAGACAAGTACTTTTTGAGGTTTGGCTATTATGCTATAATATTCGCGTCATTTATTGTTGCGGTTTGTTCCTTCTGCTGGGAGTGCAACTTTTTAAATTATGCCACTATGCGGTTATGTATTGTTTGGTCGCTGGGGTCACCTCGTTGGCATTTTCTTGAGCAATATGCATCTAGATATATGTAATGTTGTTCCCGCCCATTCCTACCTTGTCCATCATTTTACATTAGGTAAATCGAAGGTGTGCCTCTTTAGGTCGCATTAACGTTAGGTCACTGTCCTTGGTGTTTTAAACTAGGTCACGTGGTTGTTGTGCCTAATGTGGTCGCCTTTATGACATGGGTGTGTGCGATTGGGCTGTCGTGCAGTGGGGCCTTGAGGAACTTGGTCGAGTCTTGGCTGCGTTTCATTCGGTCTAACGCAATAACCGCTATTCTATAATTTCTTTGTGAAATCGGGTCATCCTGCAATTCTTCGGCGGCGTCTTGGAATTTTAATTATTTCTTTTGCTTATGTGTGGGCATTGCTAAGTGCAGTTGCTAGAAATATGTAGTGTTATTTTCCGTCCATTTATACCTTGCCTATTATTTTTAATTAGGTCAACCGCTATTCTATGATGTTTTTGTGAAATTGTTTCATCCTGCATTTTTTCCGCGGAGACTTGGATTTTTGATTGTTTCTTTGGCTTGTGCGTGGGCATTGCTCAGTGTGGTTGTGTTGTGGTGATTCTGATTTCTGTGCTCGGTTGGCTAGGTTTAGTGCTACAATCCCCGTCTGATTTCTTCATGCATTTTCAATAACATGCCAGAAATTGTGTTATAACATAAACATTCGTGGGGATTTATTTTATCGTCGATAAAATCATCCACAAAATCCAAGAAATTAAATCTCCCACGAGTTTTTATGATTTTATACAGTAAAGTTCCGCTAATAAGACCACTTTGATTATTTTGAAATCATGCAGATTTTTGCGAGTTTAAGGTCCCAAAGTATTAAATTTAGAGCAAAAAAGTCCGCTAATAAGACCGATTTGCTATTAAGACCACTTTTTTACTGGTCTTATTAGCGGAACTTCACTAGTAATTGATTATATACCACGTTCAAACATCATGTATGGATAAAATTGTAAACAAGTGTATAAGTAATTTTAAATCATGCTTAATTCGTAAGTTTGAGACCCAACTATATTTACTGATACACATGCGCACTCACTTTCATTGGAGAATAGTAAATTTAATGACACAAGTTTTATCACTCGGAACGTAAAAGGAGAACAATATGTTATCTAAATCTGAAACGAATTAGAACATTACCTAGAAATAGAACTTAAAGTCGGATGATGTTAAAAACCTTTATACCACGTGACTTTCCTTGTATTCGGTTTAGTATTTGCGAGTACGTATATTCTTATACTGCACGTGTGTGATATAACATTATACTACATGGACGTGCTTTTCAATAAAATATGCATATTTTGCGTATTAAGTGTGATATGTTATGAAGAATCTATTACTCGTTAATTGAGACTCTCTTACTAAAATTTACAAAATAGAAATTTATATCAATAAATCCTCTATGTACAAGGTTGAATTAACTAACTTAATACAACTGGTTACATATGCATATTGTGCGCAATCATATATCATAACGAGCTTTTAAATTGTAAGTTTGTCCCTATCTCTGAGACACCAAAAGGGGGCGTAATTTATTTAAATACAATAACTGTTCTATGCTTTAAACATTATTACAGGTATGTAATTGCCGAGTGTATCAATATCATGGATAGAATATTCGTAAAAAGGCACGGAACCAAACCATGGAAAAAGATCGAACATGTCGTAACTTAACTACTGGTATAAGGTTCGCTTTTTAAGAACATATTTTATATCATGATGTATGAATAAAAATTGATAGTAGTATCCTAACAAATAATTCCAATGAACCTTGCAGAAAATGGATAGTCCACGTCAATTGAACACATTGCTAGCGCTAGATTTGTATTATCAAAACATGCCATTTGGTTATTTCGAGCACCCGGTTTATCTCTAGCATTTTACCTGTCCTCATAACTCCTCCAGGTATCGAAGTTTTCTGTATGTTGTTCTGTCATTGCATTGAACGGCCGGAAGTGTCGTAACGTTGCTAAGTTTTTTTTATCTGAAAAAAAGTTCGATTACCTATATCCAAGCTGTGGTTCTTAGAATTGCACAATGTGGCCCAATTAATAAGTTGGTTAACGGAGCTTACTTCAAGTATCGAACGGTCATAAAAAGGGACGCCTCGGACGCATAAATAGTTGCCGTTAGTGATGGTGCATAAATTATTATAATTATAAGTTAGTAATTTAATACCATTGGTTAATTATGGTAATTCATTCATAGCATGCTTTGACACATACCCATCATTCATAATCGGGAACGCAAGTTCTTGATTTTGACTAGTAAAGTTCTTATTGCAAAATACTGATGAAATATTGGATCGTATTTAAAAGAGATTAGTGAGAACATTGACCAGTCGTTGATAAGACTTAAACAAAGGTAAGTTAAATTTATGTTGCCATTTTTTTCAAATACCCGGTTATTCAAACTCTTGTACTCAATACATTCATTCTTCGGTTGTGCTGATCAATGTGTTTTAGATTCAATTTCCCGTTCATTTAGTATAATTTAGACTAAATTATCCATCACACTATATGTGTCTGATTGACTATTTGAAATGTTTTACGTTATCATTCTTATTACTTTTGTTTGCCCGAAGTCCGGCTGGTGGAGGAAGTCGCGTTTGGTCTGACCAGACAGATTATGAAGCCAGTCGGAATTCGAGCATTCGATGCTAATAATGCTGATATTATTAGTTTGTCTGCTGAAAATACATGTTTTTTTATCTCTGTTTTCTTTATATATTTGCTATAACCATCGCCAAAATTTTATGCAAAATAAACTTTCGAATTCGTATATAGAACATAAGAATGTAACACTGAAATGATTATACCCATACCGAGCGCGCCACCTTGACAGCTTATAAAGTCATAGATTGTAACCTTTGCATCAGTTTAAATCACGATGAAGCCCATGTTGAAAACTAAGTAATGTATTGCTCGAATACGTTAAGCAAGTGTGTTCAGGATTCGGTTTCGATAGCTTAAGACGTATATTGGCCAGAAGTAAACGCTTCGGACATATTATTTGGTTTGTCACGCTTTGTTTGCCTAAGAACAAAAGGCAGAGATTTAAAAAATCCAGGCAATTGAGTGGGGTTCGGGCAAAAACTGTGACGTTTTATAAATTTAGTAACATATCACGTGGTCTGTCGACATTGTACACTTCGGTGTCTTTTTGTTAGAGAGAGAGAGAGAGTAAGAGAGAGGGGGGAGAGAGGGGAGAGAGAGGGAGAGAGAGTGGGGGAGGGAGAGAGGGATGGAGGGAGAGAGGGAGAGAGAGAGAGGAAGAGACTGCCAGTTTTGAACATGCGCCGACGAGAGTTGACTGTTGATGCCTGCCCAAACCCGTGCCAAATACAACACAATATTAAAGCTGAACTCCGAAATAACTAATCTCATGATTGAATACTGTTCAGACTTTCGATCAAAGAAAAATACCAAAAACACTTTTATAATTTCACGATTTTCGGATTATTTTATCGTATTTCAGATAATTTGTATGTTGGACCAAAAATGTCGAGTGCAAGATTAAAGCGAACGCGAGGCTCGGTACCCAACCTGGTGATACCGGAAACAAAATCTGAACGACGAGTTTCATTGACAGGATTTACTAACGTTGTACTTGACGTCTCCAGCAACAAGACCCAACAAGACGAGGACAAAGATAAAGTCAGGTAACAAGTTCCATATACTACCAGTATGAGGAGAATTAAAGTGTATAGAGCTATATTGACTTTTTTTTTAATCATAAACTGAGAAACGATTATGCTTTCATATCCATTAGATTATTTTTCGCTTCATTTTAACAGAAACTCTCTGTTTGATTTATTGGACATTCGAATTGTCTGTTTTCATACGAAAGTGTTCTAGAAGACTCTATTAGAAATTATCAGAATCGTCTATTTTTTCGACGATTGAATCAAAGTACACGGAACCCATCCAAAGTTTTAATTTGCAAGTCTAGTATCATACTAAAAACGATGCACGTAATTATTTTGACATGGCGCTATACACGTTGGTGGTGCCTATTTATTATGCCCCCATCTTTGATGAGAGGGTATATTATTTTGCTCAATTCAGCCTGTCTGACTGTCGATGGACCAAATGGTTTCCATTTATTAACTCAGCAACGCTTTGCCCTAGGGTCTTAACACTTTACATGGAGGTAGGTCGCAAACAATCATTGACCTGTATTGAGTTTGATGTCAGTAGTTCAAAGGTCAAGGTGATTGTGAACTTTTCCATTTTTTAAAGACAAAATGTTTTTTGTTCAATAACTCTAGAACGCATTGACCTAGGATCGACTATTGGGCTGTCATGGGGGCATACACGTTTTACAAACTTCTCTTGATAACATAAAAATAAATATTACGTCTACCATTTGAGCCTTGAAAATCTATGTCATTGTTGAGCTGGCGTTACTACGTTAACCGTGAGAATAGATCTGGACGTTAGTTTAAAGTAGTTCTATTATTGGAGTGGTCTTTATGTGAGGTTTCATCTAGCTGTTTGGTGTAACTTTCCTTAGCTGAACCGGTAAAGTGATATTATTTTTATCTAATATGCTAGTATTCCGGTTCGAATCCCTAGCGGTTAAATCGTTGTTTTACTCCATTATTGTCCTCCACGCGTGTATACCTAAACAAGGTGATTTTTATTAGGAAATCGGACAATGAAGGCAGCACCCGACTTAACTAGCCGAGCACAAAAAACAGTAACTGTTTATTACAACACAAAAAGTCGAGGATCGAACCGGGATCTGATCGACCACCGTGTCACCCCTTTTTGTACTCGGTGTGATGCTGTTTGCCCTGGCCGATGTTCTATTAATTATATTGTTTTCAATCGTAGTGAATTGTACAATTTTGTCAAAATGAACACACTAATTTTGCTTTTATTTCAGAGTACGGTTTGCGGACGCACCATCAGTCGGTCTGGCTATTTCTGGTTATGATGATAAACCATCGAAAAGAAAATATTCCGTGGCTCTACAAACATTGAAACCTTTCCGACCGTCCTCAAAGTACGTATGTCTCGTGTTTGATATTCTTCTATTCGTTCAAGTGCGTATTTAAGACTTTAAAGAGGCGTTTCCTATAACCTCGATCGTTCAAATCGATTCTGGAATATAAAACATTAAATAAGAATCATTATTGCTTAAACTCCTTAATTTACAACAAAAAGCTCCAACTAATAACCGAGAAAAGAATGATAAGCATTTTTCCGTAACGAGCCAAAATAGTCACAAGTTGTTTCCCTTTGACCTCATAATAATAAATCTCTGGAAGCGATACATTATTATTGGTGACTAAAATCTATTTTGGGCATTATAGAGACATAATTTGCGCACACTTTCGTTTGACCAATTATTACAATTGATATTGCTTTGTACATTTAGCTCATTTAATGTGATAGTAGAGAAAAATATGCTCGTTATAGGGAATGCCTCTTTAAAAATGTCAATAACTGTATGAATTATTAAATTATTATATGTATAATTTCTTGGTAGCATTAAAAAACGAAACAGTTTTAGTTATATAAAAAAATGCATTTCATTTTAATCATCACCCTTCCTAGATGTATATTATTTTGTATTCCACAACATCCCCAGCCAGGGAAACCAGTACCCGGTATCCAGAAAAATCTCAATTAGAGTTAAATCTCATCTCAAATAATGCCAAGTGTCGATTGGATAATTTCCCTGGGAAAATGGACTCAATATAATATCAATAACTGCCAACAATATTGTTAGTTTATTACACTAAATTTTAAAGACTTCTAAGTTCAGATTTATCTTAAATTCAGACTCTTTTTGGACAAAATCTCACTTTGAGATGAGATTTCTGCTTGAGATGTTTCGGGAGAACGGGACCATGTAGGCTACTCTTGAAACATTCACATGCATATCTTCAAGCAATGTAGCAACTTTAACAACGTTGGTATGTCGCTATAAAAAAATAAATAGTAAACTCAGCTAAATGGGGTTTCACTATACAAACTACAGTATAACTTTGTTATCTCGAGGAAATATCGGGACAGGAACAATGCTCGATATAAACCATGCGCTCGTTATACTGATGTTCATCATAAATTCGCACTGACTCAAAATTTGCCGGACAAAGACCAAGTGCTCGAATTTTCGATGCTCGTCATAACGAAGTTTTACTGTATATTGATAAATGTTCATAAACATGCACAACTTAGATATTTAACGATAGGATAGGATAGGATAGATTTTAACTTCTCATTCTCAAGTTGGATACTTAGACATTACCTTGTCATCATCCTTCCTAGGTTGAAACTAAACGGTTTCATTCTACACAGGGACTTTAGATACTATTTATAGACAAGGTCCTGTTCTACCTAAAATAACAATCAAAGTTTATTTCTGCCTCTGTCGAGGCATTTGCTCATTCCAATAATCTTAAGACAGTACTGGTAATTAAAATCATGACATTGAATGAAAATATTAAGAAATATTATACCCCTCAATAGTATGCACAAAACACTACAGTAAAACTTCGTTATCTCGAAGCCAAATGATTGAAATAAACCGTGAGCATGGCATAGCGGTGTGATGTAATGATTCAACATATATTTAACTAATTCGCCAAGAATTCGAAATTTGCTCGAAATAAGCCGGGTGCTCGTAATATCGATGCTCGTCTTAACGATGTTTTACTATTTCCAGAGATGGTAAACTGCCATTGAACAAGGTTGGATTCTTTTCATACATATCTTTATCTTGGTTTACCGGCTTTGTGTGGAAAATGTTCAAGAATCGAGCGCAGCCGATCAGCGAGAGTGATGTTTGGCAATGCTCGGACTCAGAAGGAGTTCGTGTCAACACAGAAAGGTAAATCACTATGTTTTTTTTCAAACCGCAGCACACACTAATTTGTTCCATCAGTTCCCTCACTAATCTGCGGTGTGTGTGTTTTGTGTAGCTAAACTGGGTCGTCATGAAGCTGGGACTTTATTCACAGGCCCGTGTCTTGACCGCGTTTCATTGGGTCACTTGGGTTTACCGTTTTTTGTGAATTCTTTGGCCATCCTGTATTTTCGCGGCGCTAAGGATGGCCTTTGTTCTGTAACGTGCACCGCCTCTAGGTCAACAAACCCCGTCAATGGAAAAGCATGCTCACCCATCAAGGGTGATTTATTGACCTAATATACACCACCATTTCTTATATGGCAATCAACAGAGTTTCTAATTTGCATATTATACATTCAACTCTAAGTATGTGAATCCATTTAACCGTAACCACTACATTACTTTCTCCGCCGAGAAGTTTCGTTCCGAAATTTGGCCTGGGAAATCACATGCATCAAGGCAACTCCGGCCCAGCAGTTGACACTTCACCCCACACAATGGGCACCTAATGTAACGTGCACAAAAGTTAAAAGGACTCTGGGTCAACAAACCCCGTCAATGGAAAAGCATGCTAACCCATCAAGGGTTATTTATTGCCCTTATATACATGTACACCACCTTTTCTTATATGACAATCCACAGACTTTCTAATTTGCATATAAGCCATCCAACATCCAACCGCTACACCAACATCCAACCGCTTCAGTTCATTTCTTTGGGTTGTGTGCGGGCATTGCTCCATGTGGTTGTGTTGTGATGTTACTGTTTTCTGTGCTCGGCTGGTTTAGTTGAGTGCTGCATTCCATGTCCGATTTCCTCATATCTGTTTTGAAGAATGAGTTATTACCCAGCCATATACAACAAGAAAACACAAAAAAGACCATCACAATTAAAGTTATTGAAGCAGGTATTATGTTTAGGATATCACTATACTAAGACTGTGTTCTATTTAATAGATTACAACGTCTGTGGAAGGAAGAGTTACAAAGGAATGGTGAGAAGAAAGCGTCTTTCCTCAAAGTCTGGGTCCGGTTTGCTATCACCAGAACGTGGGTGGCTTTATCCATGCTTACCCTCAATGCTCTGGTAACATTTAGCTCCTCGGTAAGTCACCTACGCTACTAATTTCTCATATACATGGAACCTGTTAATTGGGGCGTTTTCAAAGGACATTTTCTTTAAACTTAGGAAAAATAGTATGTATTTTTTTTAATTGGAGGCGGCAAAAACTTGATGTAAATTGAGCTATAGGGGAAAATTGCAGGAATTTAAAGAATTCTCTTGAAAGGAAGGGGACTGTAAAAGGAAAAATGCTCTCCTTAAGACGGGGCCTTACTATACAAGATGTTATTGTAGGACACCGGTGCCAACTGTTTTGTTTTATGTTATGCCTTATAGAGTCATGTAAGTCATAATTATAGCATATCATAGGTTTACTACGTTTATATTACAATTGAGGTAAGACAAATGAAAATAATATTCATGTCGGAAATACATAAATAGCAAATGCTCTGACTACCAGTACAATGAACTGTCCGAAATAGTCGCTGTTAGTAAGTAACTATGGAATAGAAATCATACACTTATTAAATTCCACATAATGCAAACAACACGAACTCTGGTTGAAAAATATTTGCAATAACCGTATCTTCAACGGATGGAGTTAGTTTCTCACTGTGTTAGTATATAACTGGCTTAGAATGAGACAGTCGTAACTACTAGGCCTATTTACGACCATATAAGACTGACACATATTTAATATATGCATCATCAGGCGCTTGTTATGAGTCTATTATCATGGAAATCGGAACTTGTCATGTTGACCAAATTGAAGTTTCAAAAAGTAAAGACTAAATTTCAGACATTTTTGTTCTTGTTTTCTTGAAATATATTGGTTTTGTTATTACGACCTTCTCATTCTTAGCCAGCGATATATAAGATATAAATGTTTTATATTGCAGGCATTGCTTGTAAACAAGGTGGTAGCGTATCTGGAATCACCTGATGACGATTTATGGTACGGTATAGGGATGTGTATAGCTATATTCAGCTGTGAAGTGATACGAGCTATTACCTTTGCCAACATGATTGTCTTCAGTTGCCAGACAAGTGAGTAGAACCACGGATAACTGTATCATTAAAATATAGTAAAAATAATAACTATATAATATATACAATATATAAATTTGTATAATCTGAAAGTCACAATAAATCTTAAACTGTTTTTTTAATAAGCTATAACTTGGTAACCTCTCTGCCGAATGATGTATTTTGAACACTTTAGTTGATTCTCATATGTGGAAAACACCATAAGATGGAAGAAAATGTAATAAAACACGCAGCAGGTTTGTTGACAAAGTGACAATTTGTAAATAATCAATGCAAGATTTGAGGCCAAGGGGAGCAACACTTGCAAAATGAGTATGTTGTTCAACAAACAATTTGCTAAATACGATAATATTCTGTCTACTATTTCGACGGATATAGTTAACATTATGTTGTAGAGTATTGGTCATTTTTTAAGAAACAGCCTAATGGTTCCCTAATTCATTGTATGTAATGGATGATTTGTAAATAAAATTGTAAAGGGAAACCGAATTCTCTTCACTTATACCCTCGTGGCGATGGATAACATCAGGAATGAGGTGCCAATAATATAAGTTTAAAAGGCTTGTTCCTTAATCGACATTAAAAAATAGGCATTCGATTTCACGTGTGTGCAAGTAATTTTTTCCATAGTCACCAAAATAATTAATTTACACACACTTGCCTATGTCTTAAATACATTAGTATAAACTAAACTATACACAAGACCATATATTTGGCGGTTTTAATAATACACACCATACAGTTAATTACAGTGTCCTATGTTTTAACCTTTATATTTATATCATTAATATGACCCACAGTTCGAGATGTCAACCTTTGTTAATGATCTTGCATAAATAACTAATTATCTTGCTTGTTTTACAGGTACGCGGTTTCGTTCTGGTATGATGGGGCTGATATATGATAAACTGTTACGAATGAGATCGGTAAAGGGAAAGACAAATTCAGAGGTATAATATTTCAAACATAATATAAGGGACTAAACTATTTCAAAAAGCTCTCTTAAAATCGCATTTTTTTTGCTTGATCGACCTTATTCATGTGCATCTATATACGAGAGCCAAATGTCCAACAAAAAGTCCTTACACATTTGAAACTTAATGTTCAAATCATGCAGCCAATATATAAACCACAAGTTGACAATTACTATACCTGTATACAGTATACTAAATATGGGTGCATAAGCTACTAAGGTATCGTTAAAGAACTCCATTGATCTTGTGCTATATAATTATGTTGTTGAGATGTGGTCGTTTTGACAATGAATATAATTATGTTTTTTGGGTGTGGTCGTTTTGACAATAAATATAATCAAGTTGTCGAGTGTGTGGTCGTTTTGACCATGAATATAATTATGTTGTTGAGATATGGTCGTTTTGACAATAAATATAATTATGTTTTTTGGGTGTGGTCGTTTTGACAATAAATATAATCAAGTTGTCGAGTGTGTGGTCGTTTTGACAATGAATATAATTATGTTGTTGAGATATGGTCGTTTTGGCAATAAATATAATTATGTTGTTTGGGTGTGGTCGTTTTGACAATAAATATAATTATGTTGTTTGGGTGTGGTCGTTTTGACAATGAATATAATAATGTTGTTGCGATGTGGTCGTTTTGACAATTAATAAAATTATGTTGTTGAGATGTGGTCGTTTTATGTTTTCAGATTATAAACGTATTTGGCGTCGATTCCTACAGAGTGTATATAGCTACCTGGACAGTTGGTTTCCTTCTTTCTTTACCTGTATATATCATCATCGGTACAGTGTATTGTTACATTCTCATTGGCTATTGGTGCTTCGTTTCTATAGGAACCTTTGCTGTATGCTACCTAGCGCAGGTAATATTTACTTTTAGTATGTTAAAGCTTTGTTATTTATTTCCTTTCCGAAAGCACCCGTGTGTGTAGGGACTTAATCACCGTCGTAGAAGATGCCGATATCGCCTTAAGCCAAAATCGCCAATTACTGCAAACGGACATACTTTAGAACTCTTGGTTAGTTAAACAGCATATCCAATACGTGCGGTTTGCTTTGTTCAACAGTTATGTTTGTGTGAGTTATTAATATATAAGAGTAGATTTTGGAATTTCAATAACATTGCCTGATTTGTGATCAGACAACAACTAGACCATTGCATGTTTAGTTTTTTATTTAGTATATCCTTACGAGACAAGTTTGTCACTGGTACAGCCCATTCTTAGACATCTGCAAAAACACTCTCTGTCAAAGATCTCAATTTTCAAAACATGGTATGTCCGTATATTTAATATCCGTGCCTGGTATGGAGACCGTATTATTTCAATTCAAATTCAAAATGGGTTTTAATCATTTCTAGATTAGGGGAGGTAATACTTGTATACACCCTTTCAATTAAGACCGTAATTAAATTGTCTCCCTTTGATGACGTCAAACGAGGGCTCAAAGCGAATACACGAGCCGATTACCGTTAGCGTGTAAAGGAAATAAAAAATGTGTCAACTTAAAACCGCTGTAAATCACGTTTTACTCTGTCGATTTTTAAAAGATGAACACTTACGAAAACAAGATCGTATAGACTTTTTAATAATGTAAATTTTGTTAATGTATTTTCAATAATAAAACATAAAAAGCCATGTTTTCGGAACAAAAATTTCAAGGGCAAGAAAATGTAAAAATAAAGAACTGAATTCAATACTCAACAATTGGCATTTAACTTGCTCAAAATGTTTATTATTTGCAGTTTTAAGAACTGTGTAGACTAAGCTTTCCAACAATTATATTATTAAAGTTTTAAAAGGAGAGCCATGTTTTTCGAACCTAAATACCATGCATCACGCGCGCACAATCCACTCATTGAAACCTGACTTACATTTTATACTAGCATAAAGAAATTGTGTATTTTAATAATTCATCACACATCATAAAAGTATAGAATATTAGCTATATCATTTCAAAAGTACGACTATCCAGCCAGAAATTAAAACGTTAATTTACACAGGAGGAAATTTCTTTCTAGATATAGTTTGTACTAAAATCCGGGCGGCATGATTTTACATGTCCGCATGTGCTTACTTGTTTAGTGTTAACACGAGTACATTGATGTGTTGTTTACTACAATCAAAGAAAGTAAAGAATCACCGGAAAAGTTCACACGACGAATAACTTAAAATCAGAATCAATTCTATGTAAAATTTTGTTGTATGTAGGTAAAACTAAATTGTTTGGCAATACAATGTAACACGTTAGTCTGTTTCAAATCTTACTCTTCCATCATGAAACGTTTGTTCATTTGAAATTCATATACAAGTAAATGAGAAAAGTGCTTTATTTTTTTTAAATGGTGTCTACGTGTAAAAATATTGCAATAAATTATATTTGAAACATCAAAATGAGCATTGTAGCACAAGTCATACAGGTGCATGTCCATTAATTTACACTTTTTGTTCGGACACGGAATTAGAGAGACCTCCGAGGTTTGGATAAACATAATTTATACTTTTTTATAAAAGTAACCCAAACGTTGATTTAAAAGTGTCAATCAATGTCAATCATTAAAGGTAAAACACTGATCAATATACTGTACATGTATATTATTATGACAGATGGTGACAACATAGTACTGATTGGTTGTATATTAGTACCCTGCTGTGAAACTAATTTAGTGTATGGTCTTGGTGGCTTATCTTGATATTAGGGGATCTATGCTGTTTATTGTAAATCATTATATAATTATACAGCACCTAGAATTTATTTATGCGTTAGGGTTTTAGCACCTCATCATCTGACAAGATTTTATTTATGCATTAGGGTTTTAGCACCTTAACTTCTTAAGTATCTGTCTCACTTTAATTTGTTTTTCCCATCACTCGAATTGCAGTTCAGGTCACTTTTTGTGAATTAAGATTTACAATTCTTATATTAAAACAAAATATTGTTAATTGTGATGTTAGTTTGAAGAGCAGTTGTATATAAATAATGTATTTTTTAAATTAATTTATAACAATCAACTGCTATCATAATCGTCATTTATACAGCTTTTTAATCCGAATTTGCCCGAAATGGCACGTATGTAACCAGATAGGACATTCCAATAATTCGTTGTGGCTCTAATATACGCGTATTCAAAGGCCTAAATAATTATGTCTTTGTTTTATTACAATCCATAATAAAGAACACATAACTTGTGAATTGTATTGGTAAAAAGAAATGAGACATTGCAATGATCCAGAGTTAACTAGGTCTAATGGGTTTTTACCCCCATGTCACCTTTGAGTTTGTCTCAATCATGTCTCTCCACCATACGAAATTTTAATCTCAGTTCAACTACTTCATTTCTAAAGAAAAAATTCACATTTATGCCAAATATTTCCATCACTTCTAATGGAGTTCAGAAGCTTCTCTCCAATTTGAAACCTGAAAAGGCAGCTGGCCCTGACAATATTAAACCTCTTGTTCTGAAAACCCTTAGTCAGCAGATTGCACCAATCATAACCCTGATTTTTCAGAAATCCCTGGATACAGGTATTCTTCCAAAAATATGGACGTCTGCAAATGTGGTCCCACTTTTCAAAAAGGGAGACAAGGAAGACCCAGCAAATTATAGGCCCATATCCTTAACATGTATTTTGTGTAAAGTTCTAGAACATATTGTAGCTTCCAACCTTACTGCCCACTTTAATAGAAATAACATCCTCTATGATCTACAGCATGGTTTTAGGGCATTTCGATCCTGTGAGACACAGCTTCTGCAACTTGTTGATAACATAGCTAAAAATATGACCAATAGTCAACAGACAGATATGATTTTATTAGATTGTAGTAAAGCCTTTGATAAAGTTAGCCATCTTAAACTTCTATACAAATTACAAGAACATGGTGTAAATAATACAGTAATCTTATGGATTAAGTCATTTTTAATTGGTAGAACACAAACAGTAGTTCTGGAAGGTGATTCATCCTCAGAGGTCCCTGTTACGTTTGGGGTGCCCCAAGGATCGGTACTCGGCCCATTACTGTTTCTTTTATACATAAATGATTTACCAGACCACATAACTTCACAAGTCCGCTTATTTGCTGATGACACTGCCGTATATTTAGCTGTCAATAACACTCAAGACTGCCAAACTCTTCAAAATGATCTAAATAAACTGATGAAATGGGAAGAAATATGGGAAATGGAGTTCAATCCTAGTAAATGTGTTGTCCTAAATATTACAAAAAAGAGAAATCCTATTACCTATAACTATGTATTGCATGGCCATATTTTAGAATCTGTTGACAGTGCCAAATACCTTGGAGTAAATATATCAAATGACCTCTCATGGAATAAACACATATTAAAATCAAATAACAAATAATGCTGCTAAAACTCTTGGATTCCTTCGCAGAAATATAATTACAAAAAATCAAAAAATTAAAGAAGTAGCATATAAAACACTGGTAAGACCCCAGGTGGAATATGCATCATCTGTGTGGAGCCCCCATACCCAAACATATATTAATAAAATAGAAAAAGTGCAACGTAGAGCTTTAAGATGGGTAAAAAACAACTACTCCCCGTATGAAAGTGTCACAAACATGCAGAATGAACTTGGATGGCAGACCCTACGTGACAGAAGAGACCTCACCAGACTGACTATGTTCTATAAAATAGTGTATGGCTTAGTGGCAGTGCCAGTTCCAACATATCTTGTAGCACCTATGAGAATGACACGCCACATGCACCCCCTTTCATACAGGCAAATACACACAACAGCTAGCTATTTTAAATACTCCTTCTTCCCATATACCGTTGTGCTTTGGAATAGTTTACCTAGCAACATAGTCCTCCAGCCAGACCTAGAGGGGTTTAAGACTCATCTTAGCCCCTCTCTCATTTCAAATCGCCCCTGAGTAACCAAAACAGTGTTTTTATCAGCTTTTAAACTATAAATATTTCACCTTTTATCTAACACTATCACACTTTATTCTTCTCACTTTCTCACTTTGAAGTCTTCTTTCATTACTTTTTATTACTTTTATCTTGCACTGACGCGCACCTGCTAGTTTACCCGAAAGGGGCGTAAGCAGTATACAAAGATAATGGCGGTAATGATGTAGTATTGAAAGAACCAGGTGAAAATACTTGCGCTTTATATTCCCGGCAAAATATACATTTATCAAAGTACAAATATACACTGTATCTTAGCACTAACGCTCAATTTAATGTACGAAATGTGCATGACAATCAACCGAATTACAAAACAAAATTAATACAACTACAGATCTTTTTGGAAATTAACGCCCGATAATTGACCATTGTTGATAGAAAAAAATCCGAGAAATCGCACGTTTCCTCCACATCCATAACATGTAACATATTATACATACATTGTTAGTACATTATAAACATCTTTATTGAAAAAACAACAGCTACAAAACATGCAATTAACGAAAAAAGCGATTAAATAATAAAATAATCTCTTCGCTACTGCGTTTATAGTGTCGTTAATTTGTAGAGCCCTCGTTTGACGTCACATCCGGTTACGGGAGGTAACTCTGTACATACGATTATCGCTTAATTGAAAGGGTCTATAAGTTGTTTAAAAAATGCCGAGCATAGCCTTTATTTGCCATATGTGTGCCTCCACACGGATTTGAACCCGGGTCACCGGATTAGACGGCAAGCGCTCTAACAACTGAGCTACGGAGGTTAAAACAACCCAAACACACTTTCTATTCCAGACCAATCTAACACGTTTGATTGCATCAGTCCGTAGAAAGTGCGTACAATATACTGATCTAAGAGTGAGACGAATGGGTGAAGTATTGAACAGCATGAAGTTTATCAAGATGTACGCTTGGGAAAAACCATTCACTGACGCCATTAAAGGTACTTCCAACTGGATTTCATGCCATTTTCTATGGAAGCGCAATTATGTGTTTAATTCGTGTTACGATATATTACTGAACGTCACAACACTGTGGCATATGTTTGCAATATGTAGGACAGTTATGTATCAAATAATATAGACTAACGGTTTATCAAAAACAAAATTGTCTAACTTAATAATAAAATTGTCTAACTTAATAATAAAATTTAAAATGCACGCTGTATTGAATTGTTTTGAATAATTAAATATAAACACGTTTAATATAACTTTATAACAGTTCATTGATGTTTCACTTAATGCAGCAATCACTGGCTTAGAATGACAAGGTACAATCTACATCATAAGGTGCTTCTTGTGAGCCTATTTTCAAGAAAATCGGAACTTGTCATGTTGACCAAACTGAAGTTGAAAAATCTTGTGTACCGTTAGTAAAGAGTGCTTGTTAGACAGGTTTTCTTGTTTATCAAAATATTGATTTTGTAGTTACGATCTTCTTATTCTACGTCAGCGATATGGGGCACCGCTGGGTAACTACATGTACAGTTATATAGCTTGGCTATTTTGACCTGAGTCTGACCATTATGCAAGAATATATTACAAGGTTCTTGCTCTGAATATATCAATTTCCGCAAGCAAATCGTGCGATAGCGGTATTTCAAATTTGTGTTTCTATTACATCTCGAGCGTCTTCGTGATACTCCCCAATTATGAAAACATACACTCGGTGTTGTAAACGTAGGTAATATATCGACTGTTAAATTATGCTAATCAAAAGGTCAGGCTCGTGTCAATGTGGCCAAGCTATACATCTCTTTCAGATGTACGAAAGTCGGAACAGAAGCATGTACTACGAAGCACAATGTTGAACGGTATCATATCATCTATCATACCTATAACACCAACAATATCTTCTGTTGTCACCATCAGTGTGTATACTGCCACCGGTAACGAGCTATCAGCTTCTACGGTAACTACTATTTTTTCTGAATCCTTAAGTTAACAAACACCACCGCTTTTCTATAATTTCTTTGTGAAATTGTGTCATTCTGCAATTTTTTCGACAAGGAATTGGACTTTTGATTGTATATTTGGTTTACGTGTGGACATTGCTCGGTTTGTTGTGTTATGGTGTTTCCGATTTCTGTGCTCGGCTGGTTGTTTTGAGTGCTGCCTTCCCTGTCTGATTTCCTCATACCTTTTTTGTAAAAAATCTTCTTAAGAGTAATAAGAGTATTTTTGCTGCTCACATTATTGTGATCGCATATAGGGATATCTTTTAACTAGTTTTTATTTTGATAATATTTATATCACATGACTTTCTTTGTGCATAAGTTTGTGAAACTGGTACGTATAATCTTACACTACATATGCGTAATATAACACTCAATTGACAACATTCAAAAGACAACAAAAGAAGTGAAACTTTTATGTAAAACCTGCATATTAACAACACGTTGTCAGGATCAAGTTGATAAGCCAGAATTTATAGTTTACCCTACTTCTTTGTCCAATCAAAAGCTAGGAATTTTCCAATTTGTGGAACACTTATTCATTTATTTTTGCAATGGGCATTATAACTATTTAGAACATATGTTTATAAGGACAATTTTGCTGATTCCAAATATGGAAAGCTAGACCCGCCAATCTTCAAAATTTTACGGTTATTCTATCATCAACCATACGAACAATTGTGTGCAATTTCACTCTCATTAACCCATAAATTGGCTTGCTATTGTTTGCATACAAACGGTCACCAAAAGTGGGCGGGTTAACTATAAGCCGGTTATAAATCACATGATATACTTATAAACAAATATAGTGCAGCGGTCGGTTCGCTCCTTGCACTGAATTTGTTTATAATTCCAATATGTTATCAATAACCTATATAATACGAATAGTTAACATACAATATAATATGAACGAACGTCGGTTGATTTATGTTTCAAATTCTGTCAAATAATTCCATCGATGCTTACATGAAATCTTGCATTTCAGGCATTCGCAGTCATAGGAACGATGAATTTCCTGAGAATCATTGTTGCCCTTCTTCCCTTTGCATTGAGAGCATACGGTGAGGCGAAAGTCAGTTTTGA
Source organism: Spisula subtruncata (assembly GCA_963678985.1). Lineage (NCBI taxonomy): Eukaryota > Metazoa > Mollusca > Bivalvia > Venerida > Mactridae > Spisula > Spisula subtruncata. Next base: position 5,129,804 of record OY787665.1, on the reverse strand, counting down.
TAGGATAAGGGTAAGAGAAGAGTTTCTCTTAAGACTGTATTGAATAACAAACACAGAGACATCATAAACTTCTTTCAGAAGTATACTTATATATATCGATGGCTTAGAACAAGAAGGTCGTAACTACCAAATCGATATTTTGAGAAAACACGGAAAAACTGTCTGACATTTACTCTTTACTTATGGTAAAACAAACTTTTACAACTTAATGTTGGTCAACATGACAAGTTCAGATTTTTATATAAATGGGCTCATAAGAAGCGCCTTGTGATGTTTATTCTAAATATGTATGAATCTTAAAAGGTCGTAAGTGGCTTCACGACCTTGTAATTCTAAGCCATCGATATTATTCATGTAAATGCGGATACTCGCAAATTTTCATTCCCGAATTATGAATATAGCAAACATTCTGGATACTAGTACCCCTTGTATGTTCTTTTGTTACTTCGGAGTCCAGCATATGTCTGATTCATTTCTTTCAAAAGGTTTTATACATTTGCGATGCTTTGTGTGTTATACACCTTGGATTCGTCATTTTTTATCTATTTTAATGAAAATTGGAACTTGCTATGTCGACATGAACATCTCTAAAGTTGAAACAGATTCTTTTACCATTAGTAATGAGTAATGTTGGACAGTGTTTTTTTTTTTGGCAAATCGAATTTGTACTTACGACTTTTTCTTTCTAAGCCACCGATATAATGATATAACATGTCAAATTTGTTCCTGGCAAAACAAAGCAAGTTCCCTCTTTTGCATTACCGAAGCGACTGATCAATCCCCACCCGGACGGTCTGCACTTTCCGGAATGCGGGACATCTCAACGTTATCCCAAGATTAGCAAGAGTATGGGGTGACTCAAATATTTTTAAATTCGTTAAATTGCCTTTGTAGCGCCTTATGTTAATGGAAGAACACCAGAAACCAACTGACGAAGTGTTTGATAAGGAGAATGTTATAGAAATGAAGACAGCAAACTTTGTATGGGAGATATTTCCTGATCCTTCAACCAAGCTCGATGAAAAACAATCTGAACGTCGTAAAGAGAAACGAAACTCTAGCGGTAAGATACAATATTTATATTTGTTATAGTTCTTTTCGCATATCGTGGATTAACGTGCTTGATAGCCCCCACATATATCCATGGTTTTATTTGTATCCAATTTTACATGTTTTCACCCATATTAATGTTGTTTGATTTTGTTTATAATTTCCAAAATGATTTTATTGAGACACACTTTCATTGACGCCTCGCCAAGAATAAAATAGGTAACACTTATACAGTATTTGGAAATTTAAGACAGTGTCTGAATTTATTTTTTGTCAACGAGGCTTTGGTGTTCATATCTTGATATAATTGTAGCCAGTTTTATTGTTTGCTTATTTTCAGTGGCTAGTTTAGCTGATTCAAGACGTGCTAGTATCAGCAACTTTGCACTTACTGATATAAACATGGAGGTGAAAAGGGTAAGTTTAGCTAGCTTCAAATTGCATATACGTTTACTGAAATGTTCCTCTTGTAAATTCGTTGGCTTAGAATGAGAAGGTCGTATCACTAGATACGGGTGCATATTTGAAATCTGCATTTTAAGTCGCTTCTTCTGAGCATATTGTAATGAAGATCGGAACTTGTCATGTTGACCAAAATGAAGTTGTAAAAGCTTGTTTTCCATTAAGTCACGCAAATAGTTAAGACAGTTTTTCTTGTTTTTTTCAAAATATAGATTTTGTACTTACGACCCTGTCATTGTAAGCCAGCGAAGTATTTTGTTCAAATTAAATGAAATAGTTAAACCATACTGAAAAAGTTCGCTAGTGGAAAAATAATTATGATGATAATACTAATGATAATTATGATAATAATGATGACGATAAACATTCAATTTGAGGCCACTTTATTGGCTGTTATCTATCGTTCCTTGTTATCCATTCAATTAGAGGCCACTTTATTGGCTGTTATCTATCGTTCCTTGTTATCATTATTAGTTTACGTTATCTTTGGATGTGAAACAATGTCTTACAAAACTTACGCGTATGAACAGATTTAGACATCGAAAATAAGATTTCAAGTTTCTTTTATAACAATAAGACCGTTCTTTAAATAAATAATACATAATATCGTACATGTGTAATTTTAAATATGAGTAATCATAGCTTCTGTTAATTAAGTACTGTCATACCATAATGTTAATTCACTGTATCATTTACAGGGATCTTTGATTGGAATATGTGGCTCAGTGGGAGGAGGAAAATCTTCACTCATGTACGCAATACTTGGGAGGGTATGTATTTTTGCTAAATACTAGTTAAATATTAGTATATATTATAAACAGTAACTAACAATGTGTTCAAGAATTGGTATAATTCTTTCATTGCATAAAATTGTTTGCTTAATAAGTTGCGAAAGTGCGAACGGGTACTAGTTAACAGGTTAAGTACACTGTCCGACGAATTTGAAATGATATTTAATTTCGTAAATGGCATTATTTACACATTTATTATACTTGATATACGTTCAAAAATATGAACAACTTGCTCGTGTCGTTTAAAATGTACGCGCACATAGTTCAAGTCACACTAAGTCTTAAACTATTCTAATAAGTTATAACTTGGTAACCTCTCTGCTGAATGATTAAATTTGAGCAATTAAGTGGAGATTCCCACATGTGAAAAACACAATAAAGTGGAATAAAATGTCATACAACACCCAGATGTTTCGTTGACAAAATGACAATTTGTAAACAATAAATGCATGATTTAAAGTTTAAAGGGGGCAACTCTTCCAAAAAGAGTCTTTTGTTCACCATACAAATTTGCTTAATACGATATTTGGTCTACTATTTCGACATATATAGTAAGCATTGTATCTCTGAGTATTGGTCATTTGCTAAGAAACAACCTAATGGTTCCATAATTCCTTGTATGTAATGGGAGATCCAAAAAATGTGAGAGCAATATTGTGACTATAAGAAATTACCACAGAAGGATTTGAAGTATATTTAATCTAGATATTCTTGTTTAAGATGATACAGCAAAAAGGACATCTTGCTGTAGTTGGAGAGGTTGCATATGTTTCCCAACAAGCCTGGATATTTAACGCAACATTGAGGGAGAACATATTGTTCGGTAAAGATTATGACGAACAAAGGTACATATTCATATCGCTGGCTTAGAGAAGGTTGGAAGTGCTACATGCGACTCATAAATATTTTTTCCTTAAACTTGTTTTTTTCTTGTGTTCTCAAAATTTCGATTTTGTACTTACGACAATCTCAATCTAGACCAGCGATATATTCCAGTCTTGGAAGTATATGTAACATCTATAATTTTGTGAAAATAAGAAATGACTTCTCACATTCGCTGTATTTTCTGTATTTTAATTTATAATATGCCCAAACTAGTTTCGCCTTATCGGCTCGTCAGTGTGGCTATAAATATCTATAATATATGTTTTTATCACCATGAAAAATATTAAACGAAGTTAGATGAGATACATAAGATATTCTTATATTCCAATTTAGGTACAAAGAAGTTCTCACTTGCTGTGGTTTGGATCCTGACATTCAGATGTTGTCAGATGGCGATGAAACGGAGGTATTCATATATTATATCCAATAACATATTCTTTACTAGTGTTAAATACTTTATGAAAGTTACTTTTTTTCGATGCCGATTTTCCGCTGTTAAGCCGTTCAACCACCATTTTGCATTTTAACTTTCGCTGGTCATTGGGTTACCTACACTCGAGTCTCCCTGTAGAGGCTATTTCTCTCCTGTGGGTGTGGCAGCCAACAACGATCTGCGACGCCAAGGAATAGACACTGCCCTGGCAGGTGCCAATTTACATCTTGGTGGAGTGGAGCATGTGGGATTTAGCAGCGGTCCAGACGATGGTTGACCCGGGACCTTTCGATCTCGATGCGCGCGTCCTACCTCTAGGCAACCGCTCCCCCAAATATTAAAGCTATAAAATTACGACGTATTTCATTATTGTCAAATACTATTTGGATGGCAAGAGGTCATGCAAGTGTTGTCAAATGCAATATTTCTTTTTTGTGTGCTTGTGTGCCTTTTCGAGCTTCTGTTTACTAGTATACTGAATTCTGCTCTCCATTTGTAATGAGGTTTATGAAATATTGTATAGTTTGGAATGACTACTGACATCTTTACAAAACAAATAATTATAATAACCTTCCAAACTTCAGATCGGAGAACGGGGAACCAATCTAAGTGGTGGACAGAAGCAACGAGTGAATCTAGCTCGGGCTGTGTACAGTGATAGTGATATATACATCTTAGATGACCCAATGTCGGCACTGGATGTAAAAGTCGGCAAAGAGATATTCCACAAATGCATCAAAGGTGCTCTGCAAGGAAAGACGGTATTACTGGTAACTCACCAACTCCAGGTAGGTCTATGACTGTTCGTTAATGTGATTTTAATTGTAAAATAAGGTATGAGGGAAGTTAGCACTAAACCTAACTAGCCGACAACAGAAATTAGAAACACTACAACAATACTGAGCAACTCCCAGACATAAGCCAAATTCACAATTATACGTCCAAGTCCCAGTCGAAATAAATGCAGAAAGACCCAATTTCACAATGGAATCATAGAAAAAAGCGGCACACTGTGTAATAACACTGGAATTTATTGTGGACTGAAACGACACTCGCACACTTTCGCTTACTAGTAGTTTTATACAGGTATATTTGTCGAACCTTCAAATAGCAAAAATGCCATTTATTGATTGTTTAAAAAAGTTAAGAAGTGGACATACAAGTTTACTTAATATATTAAGAAATGATATTCTTGTAGTAAATACAATGACCCTTGCTTACTAGTAGTTATATATCTTAGTCAGACCTTCAAATACCAAATGCCATTTATTGATTGTTTAAAAAGGTTAAGAAGTGGGCATACAAGTTTACTTAATATATTAAGAAATGATATTCTTGTAGTAAATACAATGACTGCCTAAATCTAGTTTTACAATGTACTACCGACATGCCGTATCTTATATCTCCAGAAAATCGAGGCAATAAAAAGATATAATGCCAGCCAGCTTTCTGCTGAAATATGGCAGGCATATATGTATGTGCCTCCACCCGGATTTGAACCCGGGTCGCCAGATTAGACGGCAAGCGCACTAACCACTGACCTACGGAGACACATTACATATATACAAATGTACCTACAATAGGCTGTCATGTTTCATAATTGTCAATCGCGCCAATTGCTACACTGTGTTTAATTGTACCTTACAAAACGCAGCCATACGAATGTTTACAAATCTTTTGTGTTTTTCTTTCATGTTAAGTATCTAAAACATTGTGATGAAGTCGTCGTTATTGAAGAGGGGTCCATTGAAGAAAAAGGTCTTCATCATGAATTGATTGAAAACAATGGTGTCTACGCTAACATGTTCAGAATATTCGATAATACAACAATGAAACCTGCTGCAAAATCTGACGGTAGATACGTACTGTGACTTTTTCTCTGGCTTAGAATGAGAAGGTCGTAAGTGCCATTTTCGGCCTGATAAGACGTTTGCACTACGAAAGGTGCTTCTTATTGGAACTTGTCGTGTTGACCAAACTGAAGTTGAAAAAGCCTTTTTTACCATGAGTAAAGAGTGATTGTCTGACGTTTTTTTCTCTCAAAATATGGCTTTTGTAGTTACGACTTTCTCATTCTAAGCCAGTGATCTGTCTAAACGGAACTCTGCGTAATCTGAAAACACTTGATGTTTGTATAGATAAGTTCCGATAAGCACTGGCCATGATGTAACAGTTGGTTTTTTCCGGTTCACATCAATAAACATCAATGTTACAGTTGTCTTTATTTTCACAAATTTGTCTATGAACGACTTTTTAATCGAAATGATTCTTGCACTTGATAGGAAAATATGAGAAAACAGTTGGCTGTAAAGTAATTATAATCACAAAAAGAAAACTTGAAATCCAATGACAACATTAATAATATCCAAAAGTAATCACAAATTTAGTAACTTAAGTGAAGTTAAACAAAAGTATATTTTCTGAATCATCCGTCTTCGTACTTACAGCAAATCCTCATTTGCAGGTGTCTCCGGCGATGAACCTTCTATACCTATTAATGCAAAGAAGCCAAAATCACCAACATCGCCATCCAAAGAACAAAATGACACACATTCAAATGGAATATTGAAAAAGAAGAAACCTAAAAGTAAGTCAATTATTACCTATTATAGACTTACTCAGTTAAGTAATCTTCTTTACTATCAGACCTGGAACCCATCGTTTGAAGCGACTAAATAGGTACACATACATTTGAATAAAATGAAATGAATAAAACTCTTAAATCAAACAAATTGTGCGGCTTTTTGCTATTATCATATTTTATGATTGGCATCGAATACATGTAAATAATACGCGAACCGTGATACATTTGTACATGTAAGCACTGTTCAAATGTGACTGCTTGGTGCATTACGAAGTCAGACATAACCATTATTAAAATGGTAGTTGTAATAATTGTTATAGATTTGGCTACAGTTTGATACCTTTCTTTTCAGAAAAGCTTGTGTTAGCTGAAGAATCTGTTATCGGCAATATAACATTTGACACTTACAACGCCTATATAAAAGCTGCTGGTGGCTGGTTCCTTGTTGCAGCTGTAGTTCTGATATACTTCATTAGTGCTGGTTCCCTTGTATTCACTGACTGGTGGTTAAGTCAGTGGTTGACTGCCCTCAACCCACCGGTATGTGTGCTCATCATTAGATTGTCTTTGTTGATACAATGTAAAGGAACGATTCAGAATACAAACAGATATGGAGAATATTTGACATAACACCTAATTTTTTATAAATTGAATACAATATTTTATGTTCAGTGGAGTTTTTGAATCTGCACTCGAATGAAAAAGTGAAAATGATAACTTAAAATTAATAAATTTGTATCAATGAGAATAAAAAGGGATGTAATAGTACAATTCAGTTGATGAATTTCGGCTCCGTATAGGGGAGAATAGATGCAAATGATTTGTATGTATTTATATATTTCAGAATCTAGGTTATGTTCCTTCTACACACAACGCAACACAAAGTAACTGGACTGGTGTAACGCTAGCCGATGTTGAGATGTCAAATACTCATGTGCCAAAAATTAGAAATGAGACAAATGTTGCTTATACTCCATTGTTAGGCGACATAAGCAACAATACCTATTTATTGGTATACATATTGTGCATTGCTGGGATATTAGTACTAGAAATTACAAAAAGCATTACAGGCGCACTGGTATGTACCTTATTGAAATACATGTATATGTATAAGACTAATGCACTTTTATGGTTCAATATTAATGTTTGGATGTTTTATTCACATAAATAATCTGTATTTGTTGATGAGAAATGGAAATAACCCTTGCACTGACTAATATTCAAAAAAAACCTAAATGGAATGCTTAGATTATTTATAATACAGCGGTGTGTATGATATCTATGTGTATATGATATGTGTATTAACATGTTGTTGTTGTTGAAAAATAAGATTGTGTTTTTAAAAAGCATTTGCTCGAAAAACGTCCTTCAGAAAATGAAGTAAAACGTTTTCTTATAAATGTGTAAATATGTGATGAAACAACCATACATGCATGAAATTACAAGATCCATTGAAATAGGTATATGCATTGGTGCTTGTCAAAGTAATGCAGTATATGTTATGTTTGCCTGGCCATTAAATACATATTTCATAAGACATAAGCTCAAAATGCTTCAAATTACCATTGAAATGATATGTACTTGTTTCCAATCTGACAGGTAGCAGTCAAAGCTTCAAACAGGCTCCATGCTAGATGTCTTGACAATGTTATGAAAGCAAAGATGTTTTTCTTCGACTCTAACCCAGTCGGGAGGATACTAAATCGCTTCTCTAAAGATTTAGATGAAAGTAAGATGGTGTAAAATTAGTTTAAACATTACATGTAAACCTTATCAAATACAGCATTTCTCTAACCACAATATCCACTGTACAATAATATTAAAGGGTTCAGCAGAGACCTTTTAAACCATATGCAAAATTAGGAACTGATTCATTCACGGTTTAGTGTATCGTTTATCAAAAAGTCAAAACCATTTAATGATTTCAAATACATTTTTATGTTTGTCTTGCATCATGTTATTTTTGTTTCTTGTTAATTGACAGTACGGCAGAGAAGAGATCGCCCCGCCTAGTTGTTTGTCGAAGGTTGCTTGGTGAAGGGTTTCAAGTTGATCCATTGGACCATGTGATTTTAATTTACCGTTATAATTGATTTAAAGGGTATAGATTGACAACTAGCGTAATGCCATTTGGAAAGTGTGTTTGGTGTCTCAAGTAATACGCATTACTTACTAGTACTTCGAAATTTCAGGTGACGTCTTTTTGCCGCAGGTGACTCATTCTTTGCTTCAAATTTCGGCTTTGGTGATCCTCTCAACGGCTATGGCAGCTTACATCACACCATGGATTATGATTGCAGTGGTTCCTATCATAATCGTGTTTTATATTATGAAACAGATGTCCTCTGTAGCAATCCGTCAGCTGAAACGTTTAGAGAATATAACCAGATCACCCTTAATTAGTCACGTGAACGTCTCATCAACAGGGTTATCTACCATAGTGGCGTATAATCAACAGGACCGTTTTGTTGAAAGGTAAGCACATGCTGGGGAAACGTCAAGTCTTGTCCTTTATACCTTATTTTTTGTATTATACTGTTCTATGTTCAATTCTTGACATGCTTGAGTCTTCTTAAGTCGATGACTTGTATACCCCCCCCCCCCCCCCCCTATACGTGTGTACAATAAAAGGAGCTCTTTGATTCAATAGTATTAAAAATAAATGCACAAAATAGGCAAATCCTTATTTCATATTACTGTTCTGTGCTCAATTCTATTTTAATATTACGCATTAAAACAGGGTTAAGCTAAGAACAGTGTTATATTGAAAAGTAAGTTTGTTGCGGTTTTAAACTTTAAAACATATTTAGCTTGATAGTATTAACATTTTTTAGTGTGTGTATATTTTTGGATAAGTTTCTAATAAGGTTAAGCATAGCGTACTGATATTCATTTAAGATGTGAAGACCTTGGCGATGTCGCGTCACTGGCTCTGTTTTTGTTTGACGTCAGCATGCGTTGGAATGGACTTCGACTCGACCTCTTTGCCGGCATGTTAACGGTCACAACAAGCGTCATATTTGTCGTTACTAAAGGCACAATCTCCCCTGCCTCGGCTGGTTTGGTTCTTGGCCTCTGTGGTAAGGTAAGATGGCTATGTCCTTTCTATTTTATAGTCAATTTTCTTCAGTCTGGAATGTGATCAATGGATAACATACAATGCATGTGAAAAATATGTAAGGAAATCTGACAGGGAATGTAGCCTCAACGTAACAAGCCATGACAACAATGACAACAAAATACAAATTGACCTGTCTTGTGTTTCGAATCAGGTTGCATTAGGTATTTAAGGGAAATATGTATATACGTTTACAAATAAAGCAATTTTGAGATGCATTAATTTTGTACTTAACTAAATATATCCTCTTCAATTACAGACAATCAGCATCGTGCAATTCTTGGTGAGACTTATGAATGAAGCGGAGGCAAGGTTTACATCAATAGAAAGATTACATGAATATAACACGGTACGCATTCTTTAATGTTTACCTTTATATAAAACGTCATTGATGTACATGTATTTACTTTACTTGAGTATGGTATACACTGACTAGCCCAAACAATGTCATATTTGGTTAAGGGTGATTTTTATACTAATTAGCCAGGTTGTAACAGCCGGCAATATTGCACATTTTAGACCAGTTAATGTTCTTAGAATGTTTTTGAAAAATTGCCCCTAGCAATCCCAAGATCAAATTAGAACTGTTTGTTGATTCCAATAAAAATGATAATAGGAAATCGGACATAAGAGGCAACACTCCACTAAACCAGCGGAACACAGAAAACAGTAACAACGGAACACACTTGCAAATAAAGATAATCTGACAGGGAAGACAACACTCAACTTAACCTCCAGGGGCCTTATTCACCAATGTTGCAAGACTGAAACTCAGACTTAGACTTATATTTGACAACATTTATAATCACTACAATTTCAAATTTCATTATCAAATCGGTTTATTTATAACATCACGAGAGCGCAAAAAAAACATTTTCCAATTTAAAGTCTTAGTCTGAATTTTAGACTTTAAACGTTGGGGAATAAGGCACATGATCACAGAAAAACAGTAGCAATCACTGTTACATAAGCACAGGTAAAGTTTACTATAATACTGTACATTTATCATTAACAAATATGTATGATAACAAATTTGTTTTGTAAAATTTACATGTGTCAACATAGATATTAAAGCTTACTCTCAACAAATTTACAGAACGTTGAAACTGAACCACAGCACGGAGAAAAGCTGGCCGATCCAAAGTGGCCTGATAAAGGTGAAGTGGTGTTTAAAGATGTTGTTATGAGTTACCGTAAAGATATGGACCCTGTCTTACGAACTGTCAACTTTAATATCGGTTCCCAAGAGAAAGTCGGAGTAGTAGGACGCACAGGAGCTGGTAAGAATTATTGTGCAAGCGTTTTTCATAAAGATTTTTTAATAGGCTTTCAGAAAGTATTTGCATCGACTGCGTACATATTTAGCAGTTTCTGTAGATATTTTGGGGCGCTGCTTTTTAATATAAACGTATGTGTAGCTCTCAATAAATAATCAATCATTTCCATGTGCAAAAGAAAAGTTGATACCCTGTGTAATATACTCAAGTGAAAGCATCTTCTTACGATGTATGTTACTATTGACAACTAGTGACACATGACAATGGTTTTATAAACATTCTAGGAAAGTCGTCACTAGCCGCTGCTTTGTTCAGATTGGTTGAATTGGGAGAGGGTAAAATTATGGTGGATGGGGAAGACATATCGAAACTTCATCTGAACGCAATAAGGTCTCAAGTGTCGACAATAACACAGGAACCTGTTTTGTTTGCTGGTACAGTTAGGTAGGTAGTTTGGAAGTTTCATTGCTTTTTGTCTCTCAGAAAACTCATGAAATTGACCATTCGGTTCATCCAAAGCTCCTTCACAAATGTTCTTAATCGTTCCGGATTTTAAAAACAATGATTTCTTTACATATTACGACGTGAATCATATATTAAGTATGGATCACCCTTCTATGTTGCAAACGAAATAAATTTTACTGCAGGTATCCCGCTTGGCCGACAACTTATTGACGTTAACAGTATAATTCAAATACATATGATATACATTTTGTACAAGTTTCGTTACAACTAGTTAAGAGAGACGTAAGCTTTACAAGGAGTCTGTAGACCTTTAACACATGCACTATTTATTTTTCAAGATACAACATAGATCCATTTTCTATTTATTCTGATGATAAAATATGGACATCACTAGAAAGGGTTCACATGAAAGAAAAGGTTTGCACAAAGCCATGATTGCTAAACAGATTCCACGCATGCTTCCTCCTACAGATTTGAAGATTTGACCTATGGTTTTAAAAGTATTCACCTGTTACTTACATATGTTGCAGGCTTCCTGGTTTAGAATATATGGTTTACATATGTAAATAGAGTTGTCAGTAAATACGAATTCGGCATGCCAACCTTACAGATACATGTATTGCTTGTAACATCTTGGCTTTGAAATTATCAGGATCCACAACTCTAAGTCCCGGACACATGCTTGTAAGAGATACTTATGCCAGTATTTACAATAACATAATTCAGGCGTTAACAAGGTGACATGTTCTTCAAAATGATATCATTATGCAAATGGACTTGATTCACTAAATGTCGTTTGATGTCGTCAGACAGGAATAAGGGCCTTGCATAAAAATGAAAATACACCAGTGTAATTATGCCTCAGAATTTGTTTTTATTCAAGTTGTGTTTGATAAATCTTCGAAACAAAAATGAACTTGAAATTACATACTTACAATTTCAGCAACCTTCGATTTACTTACTGAATTTGTTGTATTGTATTTATGTCAAACCATCCATGTTTGTGTATAGATTTTATATCATATGTTTGATATATTTAGTCATGTAACATGTACATTGTATGTAGAAGCGTCATTTCAAAGGCAACATATCAGTACTTTCATTGCTTTAGGCTCAATATTACAAACGAACAGGAAGCTTCTCTTCACTCCTAATATCGTAGTTAACATGATCTGTTTTGTATGCCAATGTTCCCATATTTCTAGATTAGTATAAATAATACTAAAACTCATACTAAATTAGTATAAAATATCGTTTTGTATGTCAATTTTACCATATTTCTATATTAATGTAAATAATACTAAAACGCATACTTAATTAGTATAAAATATCGTTTTTTATGTAAATGTTACCATGTTTCTAGTTTAGCATTAATAATAGCAAAACTCATATTAAATTAGTATAAAATATTGTGTTTTTTTTGGTCAACGTTAACCATATTTCAAGATTAGTATAAATAATACTAAAACTCCTACTAAATTAGTAAACAATATCTTTTTTGTAAAAGTATGTTACATTATTTCTAGATTAGTATAAAAAATACTGAAAATCATACCAAATTAGTATAAAACTAAATTAGCAAACAATATCTTTTTTATGTTAAAGTATGTTACAATATTTCTAGATTTGTATAAAAAAAATACTAAAAATCATACTAAATTAGTATTAAATATAGTATGTCATGTCAATGTTTTCTAGATAGAGGAGTATGATGAAGGGCTGGAAGTAATGGTGGAAGAAAATGGTGAGAATTTCTCTGTCGGTGAACGTCAGCTGTTGTGTTTAGCTCGTGCTGTACTTAGAAGTAGCAAGGTCAGTTGGTATTGTATAATCTTTTTCAACACATATCGATGGCTGAATTGTCTATCATAATAAATATAAAAAGATGATTTATTTATTAAGGCAGCATAGTTAGGCATTTACCCAATCTTCCCATACGAGCCTCTGAAGTTAAACAAATTGACATAAATATGAGCATCTAATAAATATCCCGTTTCTCGTTTTTGGGAAAACTAGAATTACAACTTGTTTTAACAGTAACAGTAACTGTAACTGGAAATACGGTTCTAGAATAATATCGAGGTTACAGGAAAAAGTAAGTGGTAAATACATAACTAGTTGCATTGTAAAGTCACGAAGAAGTACTAGTAAATAAAAAATTCATTTAATTCAAACTTCTAGATACAAAATGTCTAATTAGTGGAATTCGTTTATTTTTCCTGCTAGATATTGTTGCTAGATGAAGCTACAGCCAACATCGATACGTCTACAGATGCTATGATACAAGAAACGATCAAAGAATGTTTCAATGATTGCACAGTTATAACAATTGCTCACAGACTGAATACAGTACTACATAGCGACAGAATTATCGTATTGGACTCTGGGCAGGTAAGACAATAAACCAACTAAATAGAGGGTCTCACATGAGTTCATTGCCATGAATTGAAACGTCTGTTATATTATACTATTGAAAACGAAACACAATTTATCACATAAACCACGGCGCGAGAGTTTAATAAAGCCATTGATTAAATCATTATTGACACAGTCATTTTACTGCAAGTAAAGTTATACAGATATAATAACCGTGTTCATTTGACATAGCCAACTATTCTTGATTACCGATCATAGCATTTGTAATAGCAATACAAGCATCAGTAATACATATAGATGATAAGGGGGTTTGAAACTTCGTTGATTCTTGAAGTTTGTGAGTTACTGAGGCTAAGCTTGTTGCAAAGGCCTCAGTGTGTCCGTCACAGGAATGATTCAGAACATTCAAACATTTTAATTATTAGAACGGTACTGGCAACGCGTATTTGTCATTAGAAGTATCGGCACATGATCTGGACTAGTGCCTACTCGTTGCAATTACATTTCATTGAATGGCAAAATAGACTACGAATTAGAATGAGAAGGTCGTAAGTACAAAATCAGTATTTTTAGGAAACAAAAAAACACTGTTTGAAAATTACTCTTTACTTATGATAAATAAAAATGTTTCAACTTTCGTTTACTCAACATCACAAGTTCCAGTTTCCATGACAATAGACTCATAACAAGCGCCTTGCGGTGGTGATATTAAATATGTATCAGTTTTATCAAGACGTAAACTTGTAGTAATTACGACCTTCTTATTCTAAGCCAGCGATAGACTAGTTATAAATTAACATGTACGAGTATTTTATAAACGCATGTGTATATTTTACAGGTAATGGAATGTGCTCCACCTCAAGACTTACTCACTGATCCTCACTCCTACTTTAACTCAATGATCTCAGCTCAAACAGTGAAAACACCTTCTCCGTGATCGTACATATCTACACAATGATTGACTATGACTAATTATTTGTTTAAAGTCACATTATTGCTTCCACTACTTTTTACGATCATCCATTAATACAATGAATTATGGAACCATTAGGATGACCAATACTCGTCGATGGAATGTTAACTACATCTGTCGAAAAAGTAGTCCAAATATCATATGAAGCAAAATGTATGGCGAAGAAAATACTCATTTTGCAAAGGGTTGCTCCCCTTAGACTTTAAAGCATGCATTTATAGTGTTTGTTTACAATAATAAGTGAATGTTTTAAAGTGACCAATGAACAATGTACATGCATTTAAAAAGACATGTCAGAGGAAATCGGACAAGGAATACAGCCATTAACTTAAACGGCGAAGCACAGACAACAACCATAGCACTACACAATTACACGAAGCGCTTTTTACAGCGGGGACTTTGGTTGTGAATGTTGTTCGTAAGGTTATGTGTGGACACTGCTCTCTGTAATTGTGTTGTTTTGTTGCTGCTTTCTGTTTTCTGTGCTCGACTTGTTAATTTGAGTGTTGTTAACCCTGTCCGATTTTCTCATTTGTTTTTATAGTTTATTACATATGGGATCTTTGTTAAACTGACGCAATAAAGATATGTATTCGTTTATTTCAAAATCCATACAAATTTGTATATTTTTGTCATTATAGTAATAAATCGGCTGTACTTTTATATTGCGCCTTGACTCTTTTTGACGTCTAAAAGCTCAGCTTTTACCCTGTATATAACTGGACATATGACCCACACGTATATGAACGGTATGTCGAACATCTGATTTGACAAGATCCACCACAGCATCAATACTAGCTATGAAAGCTGCAGTTGTCGACTGGCAATAACGGATGAATCCGATACATGTCAGTTTTATTATCTTTGTGTTTGTGCGCTACCTCAAACACTTCTGAAACGATTTTCTGTGTTTCCCACCCAACTAGAGATGAACTGGTTAGCAACCTAGATGTAGTTCCGCGTGCATTGGTGCTGTACACCGTTAAAGAGCCAATGCGTCTGTTCGGAAAGAACTAGGTCAGCGCGCCAGGATTCCTTGTATCACACCACTGTCTCTTCTACTCGATGTCTCTTCAGCATCACACAGGACCCCTTTGGTAATATATGCTTGCACGTTCAATGGTCATCCTTGACCGAGAGGTTTAAGAAATTAAAACTACAACAACCTATAGCTGACGCCATTACAAACTTACTGTAATGCTAAAATCTTTACATTAATCTGCTTTATAATGTGTGCCCTAATTCAAAGCTTTTTTTTGTAGTATATAACGTAATATAGTCAGTACTTGTAACTACCTCAGCTTTCAATATCTTTTTGAAAGAATGAACGGATTTCAGCAATATCCTTAAATCAGACCCACATTACGCCTCACCACTTTACACTGATATGACTTGATGACACTCCGTATAGGATCATGTCGATGTGAACTTGACTTCATCCAATCAAAATGCTACTTTCACAAATCTGAAAGTGCAGAGAATCTACCTGCTGTACCACTAAGTTTAGTTTACAGTGAGCATAAAAAATCAGTCGGTATTCAGATTCCGTTACTGAAACAACGTTAGCTACGTCAAACCTGTTAAAAAGTCAGCACGTACTATACTCTGTTGTAAATCGCAAAATGTTTATTGGTCATCCTACAAAAAAAACTATTGCATTCAACGCGGCTGGTGCAATATATATGACAAGTTATTTATATGTTGTAAGAATTATTAAGATAAAGGATGAGATCATAATAGCTAAAATTTATGCAACTTCACATTTGATAATTCTTAAAATGCAAACACATGTGCATAGAAGGTTGCATGTACTTACATACATTGTATATAAACTGTATAGCTTCCATGTGTTCTACTAGTTGGACATTGTAAGATACATTGGACGCAACTTTAGAGGAATTTTAACATATTTCTCGTTTTCATTTTAATGTTATATAGTTTTATTCTGTTTATAGCGTAATAACTATATAAAAATACAAGTAATTGCTAATTGATTCAATTATGGATAACACTAAGACTTGTTAAATAATTATAATACGTTAACTATGTCTGGTGCTTGGAGTAATTAAATGGGATGTGATTAACATACTGGAATACTGTGGGGCCATATTCTTAGTTATAGTTAAATAGTTATGAAGTGATGATACGTGTCGTATATATCAAATGTAATTTAAATTGATTAACACACATTTAGACATAATTAGGACCGCAACGAGGTTGGTATCTAACAAACAGTGCTGTATCAAGAGGCGAGTACCAATTCCACAACTTAAATTTTTGTAAAACTGTTTCAAAAGAATTAAGTAACAAACATTTGAACTAACTTTGTCGATTAAACGGTCAGTGCTTTCTTTTTATATAATGACATTTCAAGTGAACGAGCTGCAGTTAATACGGATGATTATGGTAATTGTGTTATAATTATAACGGCGAGAAACATCAAGATGGAAACACATGCAGAGAAAGACACTTTTGAATCTCAAACCAGAACACACGGGTAAGTTTCAAATCAGTCACACGTTTTGTTTTGAGTATGTCGGTTAATGTCTTGGTCCCACTGAGATTGTTTTGCCTCGACGATGAACACATGATTTAATACATTTGTAAATGGTCATTGGAAGCATCTGGAAAAGGGTCCTCGTGGTCTAGGGGAAAATCCCTAGAAAATGTGTGATATCCCTGTTCCCGATACCTCCCTAAATCAGGAATACATCGCCGATGCCAAACAAATGCTCAGTCGAACCAAGGCATTACTGGAACAAACGTCTGTAAACCATATTATAAACAATGAGTCCTGTTGATGTTGTCCAATAAAAAGGTAGAATGCAAAAGTACACAAATGATAAATTGGATTCCATTAAGTATATATTTTAAGTTTTCTACAAAATGTGCATATATATGAGTCTTAATTGTTAAAATATTAGTCATTTCTTGACAATTCTAATATAATTTGTTTTATGAGACGCCTTAAATCTGAGCCCATTTACTACCAGCTTTCTAATATGCAATAATTTGCCTCCGTGACTAGGCTAGCTGCATATGGTAATGTACAATAAAATATTGGACCAACCAGGTGGCACACTTTCTGGCTAAACTAGAAGAGCACGCTACCAGTGTTCGATACATCATTTATCTGCTACCAAACATCTTAGATCACTAAAACCTAGGTCCCGGCGGTGTACCCCGGATAGAAATTAGTGAGTATCAGGAAGCATTGCGAACAGGGTCTTGGAAAAGTTTCGGGGGAATCATGAACTCCGCGACAGTCGGCGATGATTGTAAAAGACATACGAGACCAAAAGACCTTCGTACACAAAAAACTATATTACTCAGTTGAATCAAACACTTCTTATTAAACACACATGTCATCTATAGCACACCCGGCAAGCTACCTATAAATGATGTTGGGTTTGGATCATATATGCTGATATCCTGGATGTCAATGCTAATTTGGAAAATATACCGCAATCGACAACGATCATTGAAGCGTGAAGAACTGTGGGATTGTTCAGAAGAAGAAGGCATACGTGTAAACACAAATCGGTATTATGCTTCTCTATTATTAAAAACAACATATTTCTTGTTTGAGATATGGGACACACAATCACAATTATATTCACTATTCTATTGGACTCGATAAGTTATCATGTTAAGTTAGGAATTAGTAGCATACAGTCAAGCTATTTTGTATTTCTTCAAATTGCCATGATATTTTTGAAGGGCAGATAACTCCTAATCCCCTTAAAGCTACATGTATTATATCAATTGGCATCAAGTAACGATTTCGTTACGTTGTTCTTTTAATGTAATGGCGTATAGATCGCCGACGATAACTCTAGCTTTGTATACAAACATAAAATGTCTAAAAACAACACAATCAGGTCGACAGGTCGCTTGTTTTTAGTATAGATTGAAATAATTAAATGCATAAAAAGTTAATTCTTACAAAAGTGTACAAAAATGATCACCGAAAATGCATTTTATTTCATATGTTTATTGTAAGCAAAGGCTAGAGTTCTCACCGGCGGACTCTACGTATAATATGGTATTGCTGGAATATCAAAACATTGGACATGACTAGAAGTTTGGGATAATTGGATGACCAAAGTCTCCGACCAATGTTCACAACTGAGATTTATTATTGTACATCTTAAGTGGTTTCATGATACGCTCGTACCGGTATAGATTATTTTAAAAAGTGGAACATTAATTTTAAAACAAACCCACCAAAGTAAGAAAATTAAAAAATATCTAAATTACTAGGTAGATTCACAGGCTACAGTATCATTGAAAAAGAAATTTAAAAAAATGAAATTGAAAAAAATGTGAAAATATGTTTTTCTTGATATTTAGGTTCTCATAAGCTTATGTGAACCTAAATTTAAGGAGAAAAATCCTAATTTTGTTTCAATTTCATTTTGTTTATTTCTTTTTCAATGATCCTGCAATCTGTAGGTAAATTTACAACAATAAATGTGAGTACCTGGTTATTAATGATTACGTTATCTAACAGTATTCATGAATGCTGTATGGTTTGGTTTCAGCATGCGGACTCTATGGAGTGAAGAACTTTCGAGAAATGGCGACAAAGCCTCGTTCTACAATGTGTGGATACGTTTCACATTTGCAAGATCGTTGTTCTGTTTATTCCTGTTATGTCTTAACGTAATAACTACATTTGCCATTTCGGTAAGTCATTGAAGTTAATTTATTTATATTTTAATTTTGCCAACACCCTTACTGGGTTGAATCTTATTTACTTAACGAGATAGATGATATATTGACATTCCGTCAATTGTATATGGTGAACTTGTCACCAAACCGAAGAATAGTATATTGCGCTTTTTTGGATTGGTTTTATGAAATTGCGTGACACCAACATTATAAGTATCATTGTTTACAAAAGATATGTTTTGTTACATTTTATCATGAAATATACAATACATGCGCATCATCCTTACGTGAGGTTAAAACTTTCCGAAGAGTTGCGAATACTTGGCAATGAATAGATACCTGTACGTATGAACAAGCTAGAATTTGGACCTTCCATGCGTCCGTTATTATGTGGATATCATAAATGGTATTATATATATAGGATCGATTACGAGTTTTCTTTTGAGATCAACATTTCCTAAATGAGTCTAGAAAAAACAGTGATTCAGCGAGCCTCTGGCGAGCTCAATAACTTTCTTTTTTGTTACGAATTTAATCACATTAGAAATATGTTTTTATTTTACCAAATATTAGCGACTCGATGCGACATTCGGTTAAACTATGAAACCAAAGAACACCTTCGAGCGTGTCCTCGTAAAAAAGTAGTCACAAATTGCTTTCTGTATATAGACACTAAAACGAAGCTTAAAAATCTACAAGCAATTATTATTTATTTAAATTACAATAATTGAAATATTTCAACTTATTAGTTTGAATTTATGAAGAAGATAGTCCATTACTAAATCAGTGAATTGTGCATATGAATTATGCAAATTGTTGTTATCAAACGTTTTGTAGAACAATGTTCTTCGATTTATTCTCACATTGAATATCACGCTGTTTATGTGATAAAAAGTCAAAGTCTTTATTTCAGGGATCATTATTGAATAAAACCATCAGCTATTTAGAGGCAGAGACTAGCAGCAACTTTTGGTATGGCATGGGTCTTGTGGTTGCAGTATTTGTATGTGAAATGATACGAGCTCTAAGCATCAACGATATGTACATTTATTGTAGCCAAACTGGTAAGTCATTGCTAATACAATAAAACCAAAAGTTAGTATGTTAATTGTGGATATTAAGACAATGCCTTGCATAAGATGGATTGACTGCTTAAAGAGACATTCCCTATAACTAGCATATTTTTCTCTACTATCACATTAAATGAGCTAAATGTACAAAGCACGAGCAATTGTAATAATTTGTCAAAAGAAAGTGTGCGCAAATATGTTTCTTTAATGTCAAAAATAGATTTAAATCACCAAAAATAATTTATCGCTTCCAGAGATTTATTATTATGTGGTCAAAGGGAAACAACTCGTGACTATTTTGGCTCGTTACCGAAATATGTTTTCATTCTTTTCTCGGTAATTAGTGGGAGTTTTTTGTTGAAATTTTGAGGAGTGTTAGCAATAATGATTCTCATTTAGTGTATAATATTCCTGAATCGATTTTAACGATCAAGGTTATATGGAACGTCTCTTTAAAAGACAGGAAATAAACAATTTGGCTGATTGCTAACATACGATATTAAATGATTGTATAAAGCATGATCGTAGCAAGTATCCTCAGACGGTTTCAAGTCAGACTGGCGTAGTATAAATATATATTTGCCTTTTTAATCTTTTGGCTTAGGTAAATTTTAGTGCCGATTTGCCAAATTGGTAAACTAAGAATCAATTAGAAACATATAATCTTGATATATATTTTGCCAATAACGATTACAGGAACTCGTTTTCGATCAGGCATGATGGGATTAGTATACGAAAAAATCCTTAAAATGAAGAAAATGAATGGCAAGACAAATTCAGAGGTAAGTCACTTCTGATTATATTTCGAGTTGAAAAAAAATTGTTCCTTTTTTACAAGAGCAGAATAATTTGTATTCTACGTCGCTTTGTCAGTTAGTCTATGATTTTAGATTCACACGTACGTTTCCTGCGTGTGGTTTGGAAGTTCTGAGAGTTACATGTACAGTGTAGGATGTAATTTCAATTCTGATTCTATACTTCAAAATGCGTGAAATGCTTTGTTTTATTCATTAGTTTCACTGATTTTTTTCAGGTTTCTTATCAAACGTTTGCGTATTTCAGTAAAATGCTTTGTCTTATTCATTAGTTTTACCGAAATGTTTTTCAGGTTATATATTTAAACGTTTGCGTATTTCAGATCCTGAATGTTTTCAGTGTTGACTCATATCGTATCTTCCTTGGTACTTGTTCGTCTATATTTATATTAACCTTACCACTGTACATTCTGATTGGCTCTGTATACTGCTACATACTTATTGGGAACTGGGGATTTTTAGCAGTTGGAACATTAGTGGTGTGTTACATCTTTCAGGTAAGATTTGCTCAGTTCTATTGAACTAATTTACTTGTTTCTCTTCTCTCCTATCTGCTCATTTCATATACGCTCGTACGTAGTGTCGCTATATATACATGCATACTTACAAACGTCGTTTTCAGAAATAATTATTATTACGTAGTTTTAATTATTTATGATTTATTACCTGAAATGGCATCAATTAAATTTGGATACCATCGTGTAGGAGTATATCTAATTTTATAATGCTTTTGTTCATCAGTAAAATTATTAAGTTTACAGTTTAACGAGGCATTCCCTATAACTAGCATATATTTTCTTACTTCACATTAAATGAGTTAAATGGACAAACACAATCAATTATAATAATCTGTCAGAAGAAAGTACGTGCAAATATGGCTTTATAATGTCAGAAATATATCCAAATGACCAATCATAATTTATTGCTTCAGGGCATTTATTATTATGTGGTCAAAGGGAAAAAACTCATGACTATTTTGGCTGGTTACAGAAACCTATTGTTATTCTTTTCTCTGTAATTAGTGGTAGTTTTCTGTTGATATTTTGAGGAGCAATAATAATTGTTATTTAATATAAAATATTATTGGATCCATTTAAACGATCAAAAATATAGGGAACGCATCTTTAAGTACGTGTTGTCTCATGTTATCGGAGCAAAGTAGTGTGTGCTAATTTTGAGCTGCGAAAGTATACTCCATTCTCATAAACCAGTAGTTAGTCAAGTACCTAGACACCTATGTAATTGAAAAAAACATACGCTGGTTGAACGAGAATGGTATACTCCTGTCTACAATACA
The DNA here is from genome assembly GCA_963678985.1 of Spisula subtruncata. Classification (NCBI taxonomy): domain Eukaryota; kingdom Metazoa; phylum Mollusca; class Bivalvia; order Venerida; family Mactridae; genus Spisula; species Spisula subtruncata. The sequence goes on along the minus strand of OY787665.1, from coordinate 5,107,534 downwards.
ACTTTGCTACGCAAGATGGATATTAAATTTCACACCTATTTCCTTTATTTATTCCATTCGCTTTTTCTGATTCTATCACTATAATGAGTCACAAGCTTATTGACAGGCACAATTAGCCAAATACATCGGTCCAATACGAATGAAAAGTGTGAAGTATGCTGACCAGAGAGTACAACGTACGCGAGAAGTTCTACAAAACATGAAATTCATCAAAATGTATTCTTGGGAAACACCTTTTAAAGATGCTATTAAAGGTTAGAAATATTTTCAACATCTAGAGTACTGTTAAGCTTTTTGTCTGCGGCATTTATTAGCATGAATACTCGGCTAGCTCCTCCAATTTTACTAACATCATTTTTGCGTCGTGTGATTAGGGTAATATTTCTTCAATTTTACTTCCGAGTTTTCCGTTTGTTTCCATATGATATTCTTATTTATATTACATTGTTCATGTTTTAAATGAGATCATGATTCCAAACGCACACTTCTGTTAAATTACAACATGCATGTCATATTACGAATCATTATATGTTTGGGGGGTATATTTTATTTTCAGTCGTGCGGAAATTAGAGAAGAAATGTTTAGAGCAATCGGCAATATTGATGGGAATGATAAATTCTATAGTTCCAATAATACCTACCCTTGCTGCTGTCGTCACCATAGCAACGTACGCATCGTATGGAAACCAACTTACCGCATCTTCGGTACGTACAATGTATCTTAAATACATGTTCACTTGTTTTGCGAGTACATGCTCACTGGGTCTAGTCTAGAAGAAATCTGGATCCGATACGTTGTGAGTTTTACCTAAGTAATATAACACCATATGTGCAGATATGTCCCCTCCTGACTACTGGTTAATTTCTCTGAGCAAGACCAACTTGCTCCACTCCACAATGGTGTACAATGGTACCTGTGAGGGCAGTATCTATTCCTGGGCGCCGCAGATGGATGTTGGTTGCCACACCGACGAGAGAGAAATAGTCTCCACAGGGAGACGCGAGTGTAGGATTCCATATGTAGCCCAAAGACCAGGGGAGTTAAAATGTCAAAGTGTGCTTGAGCGGTCTAAAAGCTGAAAAGAACCCTCAAAATTAATAACTTAACTTATTTTAACTTATAGGAGTTTTACCATACACATTTTATACTTTAATGCTTTTTTGTTGCACATTTCTTAAAATTGCTGTTTTTCATTAGTGGAATATAATCTCAAGTGGGGAATGTCCTTATATAACCGAACTAATGATTTAATCCTCATGTTAATAACGGTGGTAAAATGCATGTCGTACCTTTTTGTCACCAGAATAATTAGTTGATACTTACAAATATTGTTTTAACCAACAGATGTTTGCACTAATCGGTACAATGAACTTCTTAAGAAGCATGGGAGCTCGGATACCAAGTTCTCTGAAAGCTTATGCGGAAGCCATAGTTAGTTTGGAAAGAATTCAAGTAAGGGTGAATTACGTAATCTATATGTACTACATATGTTTTAAACTATATTTACGTTTCATGCAAGCAAATGTTCGAAGGTATTGAAACTCTTCTAGAAACGGTCCATACAAAATATTTAGAGGTTGCAATGTTTTTAAAACGCTAAGATGGAAAGTAATAACACTAAGAGCTAAATGTTCGCCCCATCGACTTTATTGTACTGGAATGTACATATGGAAATTATTTTGTAGAGGCTACTGCTCAAAGAGGAATACGTAACACCATCGTCGACTGCACAAAACATCGAAAACGTCATAGAAATAAAAGACGCCGACTTTGTATTGGACACATTGTTGTCAAAAGCAAACCAGAAACATCGGCAACAAGGAGAACCAATAATAAGTAAACAAGGTATGTACATTTGTAATAGGCTCATTTTCAAACCATTTGTTTCAATTGGATTGATCGAGTAAAAAAAGCTGACGCGTTATATCTGAATCAGGAATTTATTCATAATGTTTGTGACATTTTCTACTGTGGTTGAGCATTTTGTTCATGTCATTTAAACAGGAATGTATGTTGCGATAATCAAATGTCTAATTGTGAATTGTTTTGAAACACTCCCAATGGCTCTCTGCAACAGAAAAATACTGTGTCCATGGCAATTTCCGTTTAAATAAGAGAATCGGGACCATCGTGTCTTGACAATATCATTCACATCTAAAGACATTTACTCTTCATTCCTCTAAATAAAAATGGGCCGTAGTGTAGGCTACAAGCATCTTTTGAACTGTTGATGCGCAATTGTGCATGTCAAGTTCTCGTGGCCTACCTTACGTTGCTGTTAAAATTAAACGTTGGTTTGGTCCATTATTATGCCTTTAGATGTACATGATCCAAAACTTTTAACAAGTTTATTTTACTTTTTAGTCTTGGACACCACTTTTTTGCTTTCAGACACCACGGACACTAGCAAGTATTTTACTCTGCCAAACATTAATTTCGAAGCAAAACAGGTATGTAAATGATTCAATGTATATCTTAAATATTACTTACTCGTTTTATGATTGCTTTATGGCGTTAACCAAGAAAGTAGGTGTTATAAAAAGCATTAATGACTACCGATCCTAAATTCACTTAATCCATCTCAATGCTAACTACAAACTAAGCTTACTGAATTATATGAATATAAATCTATAACATACTATTCTGTAATACGCTCACGGTTTGTGGTTTTTACAGTCTTGAATTGTGTATATTTAGGGCATGTTGATTGGGATAAGCGGCTCCGTGGGTTCCGGCCAATCTTCGTTACTTTCTGCGATTCTTGGCAGGGCAAGTATATATTGTAATGAACATCATTTTTTAAGTATGTTTCCCAGTCTGAAATGAGGTGTTGTTGCATGCATGCAATGAAACAATTTCTGTATACTATCGAAACAATACGTGTGTTGAGAAATAAAATAAAGATTTAATTAAACCAACGATTAAATGCAACTGTAGTCATAGTAGTCAAATCTAAGAATGCGGTGCATGTTTATAAAACAGTGGGTTTACTGCTTCAAGGTAAGAAATATGAACTTTTTGACACGAATTGTTGAAAACACAGGTACATTAGGATGCGAAGCACCATTACGAAATAAAACGATGAATTATTCATTTAGGACAGTATTTCGTAAATAACAAATATTACATTGGAGGTGAGGTGATATATTGGAATACTTTCTAAAAGCAATGATACTCGTTTGAAATAAAGGGTATTACTAATAATTCACAATAAGATCGTATCGTAGTGAAATGTGTTACATTGCTAAGAGCACAGGTGGCAGTATCAGTGTTTGGTCCGTAAACGATTAAAAAAATCGTCACTGAGCTTATATTCTATCAAGGTATAAAGCGTACTATATGTCTATATGCCAAAGATTGTGGAACATCACATCTTGTTGTTTCAGCATAAAATACGGGCGCTGTAGAAAAATCGCTACGCAAGTCATGCAAATAAACTATAAGATATTTATTCCCACCAAAAATATCGTTCAATTGTATCTTATAACTGCGAAATGGCAAAACATTGTTACTTTCGTTATCTAACTTCGCTCGAGGCCTTTACGCGCTGGACACCCGCTCCACTAACAGATCGTAAGTATTGTTAGGAGCCAAGTCTATTTTTAGATGCGATGTTCCACAATCTTTGGAAATAGACATATAGAACGCTTTTTACCTTGAAAGTGTATTAGTTCAGTGACGGATTTTTTTTTAAAAAAATTTCAAACACTAATACTGGCACCTGTGGCTAAGAGTACCAGTGGATACGCCCGCATGCCAGTTGTTGATAATTATGTTACTGATTTTATTGTCAGCAGAGCCCAGTAAATAAACCCGTAGATATAACCCATGTTATCTGATAATTGTATTGCAACAGCTCGAAATGACCAAAGGACATCTGGCGGTCACTGGGAGTGTTGCTTATGTCCCACAACATGCTTGGATATTCAACGCCTCCATTAAAGATAACATATTATTTGGAAGAGAATTCGACGCGCGAAGGTTGGTTTCTTCCTTCTTTGATACAAATAAAGTTACATTTTGCTTAAAGTTTTACTAGATCTTTCTTCAACTGCGTACTCGTTTTTATTATTGGGAATTATGTAATTAATGTTTTAGAATAACCATTGGGTAGCTGTATTTTACATTCATTGTCACCTCATATCAAATGTTTAAAGCATTTGGAGCTGTGGTTTGTGTGTTATGGTATGATTCTGCGAACCATTTGATCCACCCTAGTATATCGTCCCGATATATTGCTGGCTAAGAATGAGAAGGTCGTAAGTACTAAATCGATATATTGAAAAAACAAGAGAAAACTGTCCGTAATTTACTCTTTACCTATGGAAAAACAAGTTTTCAAAACTTCATTTTAGTCGACATGACAATTTCCGATTTTCATGAAAATAGACTCATAAGAAGCACCTTGTGAAGCAAATTTCAAATATGTATGAGTCTTATAAGGTCGTAAGTAGGAGTTACGACCTTCTTGTTCTAAGCCATCGATATGGACTATGATAAATTTTATGATCAATTTAATAATGTATTTTCAGGTACAACAATACAATCAAAAGTTGTTGTCTGGATACAGATATTGGCCTGATGTCGGACGGTCATGATGCAGAGGTTTGTAAAAGCAAAACAATATTTAGTTGACAAATATAGATATAGCTAGTTTGCGATAGAAAAAAATCGTGTTTTTTAAAGATTTCTGAAAATCTATTCATCAGATTTTGGTAAAAATTACACACTACAATAACTTCCTACCTACTTCCATTTTGAATTTTATAATTTTAGTCACCAATTAAAAGAATTTATTCTTTATTACATATTGAAATTACATGCGTATTTACAGTTTAACGCAGGGAGGTAATCTGGCATTCCATAGATGATTTACTATCAATTATTTAACCGTTACAATCCGTGATCGGCGCTATTAAGATTGCTGTTACAAAGACAAGACTCAGGAGGCCCTTGTAATTCGGGTTATTTAGTTGTGTCGCCTATAAACATTGTACAGCAATAAAATGTACTTCGTCTTATTCACAGACGGGCCTCGCATGTGTTAAATAAAGTAGGTCGCAAATACGCAAAAATACCGTTATGCGTATCAGGTGACCGTGCAATTTGCTGTTGCAAGTATCAAGTCTTCTAACTTATATTTCATTCAAAACTACAAATATGTTACATAGACTTATGAACAAAACGTTTTTAACTCATTTCTGATGTTGCTGAAATTTCAGTGTGTATTAGGTAGATATATTTCATTTATTCGTGCAAAATTTCATACTTGTAGGTGTAATAATTACAGAGAAATATTGAAAAAAAACACGATTTTTTTCTATCGCAATCTAGCTATACAATGAATTCACTGAACAAATAAAATTCGACAGAGGTTAAATTCCTCTTGTTACATTTGCAATATGTTTATGAGTGGGTAGTTTTTGAAACAAACTGATAAGCAGTATTAGGTATTGCATATGTTGCTATGTATCAAATTGAGTTCATAGAAGAATGCAGTGTTAATCGAAAATTGTCAAATAATTAAATTTGTCATTAGAAATATTATGGTAAACGGAAAGTGTTAATAAGTGCTTTGTCCACTAGAGTATCGATATTTACGTGTAACATTGAACTATATTAGATCGGAGAGCGTGGAACCAATCTAAGTGGTGGACAGAAGCAACGTGTTAGTTTAGCTCGTGCTGTGTACAGTGATAGTGATATATATCTCCTAGACGATCCATTGTCAGCACTTGATGTTAAGGTTGGGAAACATATATTTCAAGAGTGCATACTGGGTATTCTAAAGAAGAAGACAGTTGTGTTAGTAACACATCAGCTGCAGGTAAGTTCCAACACAATTCTTCGTATGGCTAGTTTGCGATAGAAGAAATCGTGTTTCTTTTGTAAATTTCGCTGTAATTACTGCACCTACACGTATGAGGTTTTCCACGAATGGATACGATTCATCTACCTAATATACACTGAAACTTGATCAATATCAGAACTGAGTTAAAACATTTTGTTCGTAAGCTTTATGTGACATAATTGTAGTTTTGAAAACACGTTTTTCTATCGCAAATAGCTATGCATTGTTTGTATTACATGTTTTCTATAGAAGTTAGAGTACTCCCATATTGAAGTACATGTGTATATGTTCAACCACTGAAAGGTTTACTAGAGTATGGCCATCGGAACGTGTCACAGCAGTTTATTCATAATTTCTGCCATCGCATTGCATAAAACTTAATTATAACTTCATAATTCCAACCATTGTGTTAAAAGATAATGATAATGAACAATTATACGTGGAAGGCACCAGTTAAGTGAAGCAGCCGAACATTGAAAACACAAACAACACAGATCACCGCCCTATGGTACAGTGCTTAACACACAACTGAATGAGAGAACTATTGGCATTGTATACCGTGTCATAAACTCATATCTAAAACTAGTATGCGTTCGCTATACAACCGACTTTGCAATTTACGGAGGCCAGAATTATCATTTTCTGAAAACCAACAGTGTGTATAAGGTTTATATTTAAATGAATGTCGGAAGATCACTCATAAAAAAGATAAACCCTTGTCGTTATTCATAAAACATTTGAAATGAAAAACTGAGATTGTGATTGAACCTGACGAGCTTAATAACAATCGCCCGAAAATTAACTAGCATAAAGTAAAAGCATAAACTTTAATACAAAAAAAAATTTTATTCTATGTTTTCAGCATTTGAGGCATTGTGATCAGGTCTATGTTGTAGATAAAGGCGCAATAGTCCAGCAAGGCGTCGGTAAAGATATATCAGGACACATTGGGGAACATGCTTGTGAATTTGGGATGATTGAAACAAAATTAAATGCAGATATCAACGATGGTAAAAGCAATATTGTGAATATTTTAAACATTGACCGGACTGGACAATAAAAATGTACAAACAGGTATTAGAAAATCGGACAGGGAAGGCAGCACTTAATTCAACCAGCCGAGCACCGAAAACAGTGGAAGCACAACAAAACTACATTGAGCAATGCACACAAATAAGCCAAAAAATGATTAAAAGACCAATCACCGCTGCAAAAAATGCAGGATGATCCAACTTTACAAGTTGGTTTGAGCTTAAATACTGAAATATTACTATTTTATATCAATATTTGACTGGTTGTTTATCAATTTAGCGGACTTGTCGTAATACTGGTGGGCGTCACTAGGAATTGTCGCCATTTCTATATGGCTGTACATTACAACATTTAGACAATCAAACTTTGTGTCTCGTAAATTCAATTTAAGTCTTATATATGAGGATAATTGGAAATTGAGGCCGTAATATAAAACGTGATCTATGTGGCAAATAAATGAATACATGCTCTAAATGTAATACAATGTATCTACTAATGTAAGTAGGATTTTTTTTTAAAGAAGCAACTGATTATATGACATAAAATACACAAATAACATGACTAATGTACTTCGTCGAATTTTTAAGACGAAAGTTCAAAAAGTGCTGAGTTGACGGGAGTATATGGACACAATCACAATCAATGCAAGGATATCAACAAAGAAACAAGTAAGGAATGATAAATTACAAAATACCATTGGCCATAAATATAAGCTTACAGTTTGATTTCATGACTAAACTATTATCAAAGGAACACATTGGATAACATTTCGTTGCTCGTCCGCAAAGCCAATGGATAAAATATATCAGGCGCCAATCCCTCGAAGGATCTTAAGTAGAAATCTCAACTAAAATTGAGATTTTGCTAAATCAGAGTCGTAATTACTGAAAAATCTGAAAATACATCTATTGAAATTTCACTGTAATAAACTCAGAATACGATTTCTGTTTAGTGATGCTAATTTGAGTCCAGCCTCGTATGAGATTGAACAATTTAACGCAATCCAATGATTGAGAAGAGATCAAGCTCAGACTGAGATGCTTTGGATGATAGGGGTCAGTCCTCTTGTAGAGAGCAACAGTTTCAGAACCGGAAGTGGCTGATTCGAAATCCGACTAGAACATACACAAGTCGTTGAAAAATAACACTTATGTTTTTACATGGTAATAAGTTGAATTAAAATTTAAATTTAGTGCTGGTGTTATCATTAAGTTTCTAAGACAAAAGATATGTTTTCGATGTATCATAAAAAGGGTAAAATACCTACATAGTACGCAAAATCAATAAATAACTGCAAATGATCTTTTAAAACATGTCAGTATGCTTGTTCAATTTGGATAAAATGTATCTAGTTATTGTGTAATTGACTACAAGTTAGTATGCCTTCATTCTATACAGGTACTCTTGTCCACGCTGAAGAATCTGCTTTAGGCAATATTAAATTCGATACATACAAGTCTTACATTAACTGTGCTGGAGGATGGTGTGTCGTCTCTGTTGTTATTGGGTTATTTGCTTTAGCATCAGCATCTATAATGCTAACAGAATGGTGGCTGAGCGAATGGATTACCTCAGGAACTTCAAAGGTAATCCACAAACATCCGTACATACATAGTATTAGGATCATTGTGTTCTATAAAATATATGATTATGAACAAGTCTTCACGACAACCTGATATTAGCATATTATGTAATAACTACTCGTAACTATGTAATGTCTAAAATAAGAAAAAAACATAGTATTACATATACTTCTATTATATTTGATGATATTAAGCCATATATAAACGGTAGTACTTTATTTTAAGTTTGAAGCTTTCACATGCTTTATGTCAAAAGCACACACTTAATTTCATTAACAAAGAACAAGGACTTATTCCAGTCGCCGAGTGAAACGAAGTTTACATCTGGAATGGAAACGGCAACACACAGAGAGTCGTTCAATCAGAGTTCTGTTGTTACAACCGACAACATTACATCAAAGGAAAATGGATTCTTCCGTTCTATTAGCAGCAATACGTATCTAATCGTATACGTTTCCACGCTGGGTTGGGTACTGATTCTACAACTTATAAAAAGTGTTCTACAAGCAAAGGTTTGAATTCTATGTAATGGTCTGTCGTAACTAACATTTGTTAAATAACATATAAATATGGTATTTCATTCATTATTTAAAACCGCCTGTGTGTATTCGTTGTCTTTAATGAGCACTAAGTAATAAATATATTCGATGTACTGCCGAATTGGAATACTATGCATGTATATTAAATTTTGCCAAACAGTGGTTGTTTACAAGAGTAAAGTGCATTTTATTCAATAAGTCCTACTAGTATTTCCTTTATCGCAATGTGCAGTTGACATTACACTGCTTGTTGAAGGTTTTCAAGTTAATCCATTGGGCCATATGACTACCATTTACCGCTAAAATCTGAAAATGTTAATGGTTATTTCAGGTTGTAGTGAAAGCATCTGACGGACTACATTCAAGATGTTTAGATAGTGTGATGAAAGCCACCATTTCTTTCTTTGATTCAACACCTGTAGGCAGGATATTGAACAGGTTCTCGAAAGACTTGGATGAAAGTATGTATCAGTCTAAGTTTTCGCGATTAAGTTGTTTATCTTATAAACGTACAGCATTGAAACCAAAATAATGTGTACACCTTGTAACCTAAATGTGATAGAGAATTAATACCATTTTCTACTCATCTGTCCTAAGTACAGAAACCCCAAAATCCAATACTTAAAACGCTACTATTATACCTGGCCAAATGAACAGATTTCTACTAGTCTCGTGTGCACAACGTCCAAAACTATCACATTTAACTGTGTCCCGCCAATTTATCTGGGAATCATTACGATGTATAAAAACCAAACACAATTTCTTAGTAGAGTATATGCTATTTATCCAAACCATTTAATATATTCTGACTGTTAGCCGCTGAAAACTTGGAAAATGATTTTGGTATTTACAAAATAAACAATTAACACTCTATGGTAATTATATAATAAAAGAGTGATTTGAACCGGCCGTCTGTGTATTTATACCACTGTAACAAAAACTCAATAAGTATGAGCATATACTACTTCAACGGTACATGCTGAGAAACGTGAAATATAACCCGTTTTAGGCCCCTACCGGTTTTCCGTCCGTCATTCAGTCCATCAGTCGGTCACTCACTCACTCACTCCGTCCGTCAAGAAAATCTGGACCCTGTCATAACCCAAACAGTTTTCAGGCTAGGTTTATGAAACTTGGTAGGTTGATAGGGACGAATAAGAAGCTTAAGCACGTCTTATTATTGTTTTATTCGGACAATGGCCGTGGCAACCGAAACATTGACAACCAGGAAACCAGTTAGGGGACTTCTGTATTTCTTGCAATTCCTAATTACTTGTTATGTTTAAAAGTTTCGTTTTGAATTCATTTTGCAGACGATGCCTTAATGCCGCAATCAGTTTATCTATTTTTGGACTTGTTCACAAGATTTGTTGTTGCAATGGTGATCGCTGTTTATGTCACTCCGTGGTTTCTTATAGCTGTTGTACCTACAGTCATATTCCTTTGTACTTTGAAACAAATATCGTTCGTATCAGTTCGTGAGTTAAAACGTTTTGAAAATACCTCCCGGTCACCTCTGCTGAGTGATGTTAATGCAACAACAACCGGTTTGGTTTCTATAGTTGCTTTTGGACAACAAGAACAGTTCATTGAGAGGGAAGTATTGTTTATAAAAATAGTATGTAGCCAGATATGTACTGGATGTGCTTTTTTACAATAACAGTTGTTTTCAATTGTCTGATTAATGTATACCTGTATGCATAAATGAACGGTAACTCTTTCTACAGATGCCATTGTGCAAAGGTGCTGAACACGAATACAAAATTTATAGAAAACATTACATGTGTAAGGACAATTATAGAGAAAAACATATACTACGTGGTCGGAACAAAAATATCAAGCACCACAACTGCTGAGAATATCATTATATGCGTTTTGTTGTTAAATTTATTTTAAACTGGGAAACGATTTAAAATTAAACGGAAAGTTCTGTGCGTGAGTGAAATCAATATGATTCAAAACAAAAGAATTGATTTTGTGCAATTCCTGAAGAGTATTTTATATATTATACCAGATGCGTGAAGGTTGGTGATGTTACATCCATGTCGCTGCTCTTATTTGAAATCGGCATTCGCTGGATTGCTCTAAGACTTGACCTCATGGCAAGTTGTTTGTCTGTGACTGCAAGTCTAATATGTGTACTTACAAAGGGTTATATGCTGCCTGCGTCCGCTGGATTAATTCTGAGCTTGTGTGGTAAGGTAAGAAATGCTTAGAATACTATTTACAAAGGGATACAGTATGTCTTAACTTTTATTCATCAATTCCACTTTTTTGTTTCGATTATTTGTCAACTGTCTCAAATTCATCTTCATCTTGGTTTTATTTGTGTTTGAATATTTGTGTTATTATAGTCTAATTTTGCAATAGATTTTATTAATTATATCTCGCCTAGTTTTAATTTCATAAAGCGAGTAGATCAAAATATTGTGTTGTTATTTTCAGACCAACAGTACATTACAGTTTTTAGTAATGTATGCGAATCAAATAGAAGCACAGTTTACCTCCGTGGAAAGAATGGGTGAATACAGCAAGGTATGTTTCGTTCACACAAAACATTCCATATATTTAATGTTTAAGATCGAAAGGTTCCCGTAGACAGTAGTAAAGGTTCTATTTTATGATGTTTTTTACATGTATTACTTCCTATCATAATGTTTGTCATTTTTGTTACGCAAGTAATGCTACTGTTCGTTGTTTTAACATGTGTTGTATATGTTTTACTTCAATCAGAAGCACTTTACTAATTTTATTAGAAACCGATTATGTACATCACGCGTCTGACTCTGATAAACTCAATAGTAGAACTTTTATTGACAGGCTCTTGAATATGAACCCCAGTTTAAATGTAAAACTGTGGATGACAAATGGCCACAATCCGGACATATCATATTCAGCAATGTAACAATGCGTTACAGGAAAGACTTGACGCCCGTTCTTCGATCAGTAAACTTCGAAATACATCCCCGAGAAAAAGTTGGGATTATTGGTCGTACCGGAGCTGGTAACGTATACTTTGTTTGACTTATCTTTAAAATAGATGGACATTAATGGGATATTCTCTTTCTAGTGACATTTACTTCTTAGCGAAATTGGGTCATCCTGCATTTTTGCGATGGGGATTTGGGATTTTAATCATTTATTTGGGTTGTGAGTGGACATTTCTCCGTGTAGTTGTGTTGTGCTGCCTTGTCTGTCCGATTTTCTCATATCTTTTTACTAAGTTAAGCCGCATAATTTATGAAATAATCCACCGAACAAACAGTTCAGCATACATGTATCTAAATCCACAGATTAAAAGATATATGTAGAGGTGTACATAATATTAAATAGCCTACCTGTAATTCATTTGTCATTGTCGTGTGCATAATGACGTATTTCATAGCCAGTCGCTATCACCGGGTAGTTGTTGTCGACCATTTCAATCCATCTTCTAATAATGTTACAGATTCGAATACTGCCAGGGTTTCGAATGGAACTTACCCATAATAATAATGCTTGCTGTATTCATAGTCTAGCTCCTGAGACCATATTCGATTATATTAGTCGGAAGAGTCACGTGACTAAAATAATAATGCTGGGTAAATTACTTAAGATAGTATAACGGGAAAATAAAAAAAAAAAAACGGAGAAACATGACTGTTTCTTCTTCTTCTTCTTCTTCTTCTTCTTCTTCTTCTTCTTCTTCTTCTTCTTCTTCTTCTTCTTCTTCTTCTTCTTCTTCTTCTTCTTCTTCTTCTTCTTCTTCTTCTTCTTCTTCTTCTTCTTCTTCTTCTTCTTCTTCTTCTTCTTCTTCTTCTTCTTCTTCTTCTTCTTCTTCTTCTTCTTCTTCTTCTTCTTCTTCTTCTTCTTCTTCTTCTTCTTCTTCTTCTTCTTCTTCTTCTTCTTCTTCTTCTTCTTCTTCTTCTTCTTCTTCTTCTTCTTCTTCTTCTTCTTCTTCTTCCAGTATCAATGCAGGACCACAGTTGTTCTTATCTAACATTATAGCATAAAAACGATGATTTTGGTCATACGTTAATATAAGGATTCACGCGCTGTTGGTGTCCGGTTTAAGTATGCTCTTTTCTTTTCAGGACCCATCCGACGAAAATAAATTATTTGAAGCGTCATATGAATTGTAATTCACATACATTTGGATTGTAACTACTAATCAATTTACAGTCCCTCGGGAGTGTTGGTGCCCTGGCCTTGATGGGCTTGAGCACCAACTGTCCCAAGGGACTCTGCAGATGTAATACCACGAAAAATTATGTGCTAACCCTACATCATAATCAATGTTATTTCAGGAAAATCCTCTCTTATTGTCGCTTTATTACGTTTGGTAGAGTTAGAAAAAGGTATAATTCAGATAGATGGAAAGGATTTATCAACACTTAATCTCCACGCAGTACGATCCAAAATAGCCACTATTACACAAGATCCTGTTTTATTTGGAGGAACAATAAAGTACATGTAAGACACGAATGTTGGGCATTTACATTTGTTCGCTTTCGTATATTTCATTAGCCTTAACGTTTGTAGTAGGCCTAAAGAATTAACTGTTACTACACTTGCAACATAAGCAGTTTCGTCTTATGTCCAAGCATTTCTAAATTGGTAAAACATTATAATGGTATTTTAACAACTAGTCTTTATTAGATTATGTAATCGAATTGATCGCCCAAGTTAGCATTCTAGGTGTGCATTCATTTTGTTTAAGATACAATATTGACCCCTTCAACATTTACTCAGACGACGAGATGTGGACAGCTTTGGACAAGATCCGTATGAAAGAAAAGGTAGGTAAGAAAACTAAGAATGATGCTTAAGCTGATGACAAATCCAAATAATCTAAGTAATAAATCTAGATAAACATATAATGAAGGTTCTCTAGCATTGTATGGACTGACTATATTTAAATAGTAACTGTTGCAGTCAATATGATTAAAATCATAGCCTTAAACCCGCTACGATTCACTCGATCGAGTACTAAAGTCCGATTTTGAAGATCGAGTACTTAAGTCCGATTGGGAAGATCGAGTACTTTAGTCCGATCGGGAAGATCGAGTACTTAAGTCCGATCGGGAAGATCGAGTACTTTAGTCCGATTGGGAAGATCGAGTACTTTAGTCCGATTGGGAAGATCGAGTACTTTAGTCCTATCGGGAAGATCGAGTACTTAGGTCAGATTGAGAAGATCGAGTACTTTAGTCCGAACGGGAAGATCGAGTACTTTAGTCAGATTGAGAAGATCGAGTACTTTAGTCCGATCGAGAAGATCGAGTACTTTAGTCAGATCGAGAAGATCGAGTACTTAGGTCAGATTGAGAAGATCGAGTACTTTAGTCCGAACGGGAAGATCGAGTACTTTAGTCAGATTGAGAAGATCGAGTACTTTAGTCCGATCGAGAAGATCGAGTACTTTAGTAGATTGGGAAGATCGTAGACTATCGTGTACTTTAGTCAGATTGGAACAAGGAACAATGAATATTGGTAATTTCCTTAAACATAGAGCATCAATCAGTTCAACTAGATTAGTATCAATTCCACGACATTTATGGCGAGCTGTAAAGCCATCACCCCTGATTAGACACTGACCATCTCAAAAGCCGTTAGAGCGATGTATGTCGTTCGGTATATGATGATATGTATCTGGCTTATAATGAGACGACTCAATTTGTAATCTGCATTACACTGAGGTTCTTGTGAGCTTATTTTAAGGAAATCGGAACTTCAAAAAAGTTTGTTTCTATATGTAAAGAGTAGTTTTCGGACAGTTTTTTTCTTGTTTTCTCAAAATATCGATATTGTACTTACGACCTTCTGATTCTAAGCCAGCGATATGTAAGCTAACAAACATGATAGAAATAATGATTAGATGTCGTCTCAGATACTACAGGATAGTGAAGGTCTTGATGCAATGGTTGAGGAACACGGCAGGAACTTTTCAGTTGGAGAATGTCAGTTACTATGTTTGGCTCGTGCTGTTCTAAGAAAAAGCAAGGTCAGTACAGTGTAGATATTTGCAATAGACCTACTCCGTATCTCCAATAATTTGTTGGGAAAACAGCTTCTTACCGTAATAATCATAGTGTCACTTAAATATTCATATCTGGACAAAAGAGTTGGGATCAGTTAAGTGTTAAGTTAAGTTAAGAGTTGAGGATGACCATTACATTCTTTAAGCAATTAAACATGACCGGGAACGACAGTATAATGTGAATTACAGTATTGATTATAAAAGTACATAAAAAGTGCTTTAAATTTAAAAGGCGTATTCATATGTACATGCAGTTGATTTCAAAGAAAGGTTACTTCCATTCACCATTCAACATCAAACGTATCAGACTCGATCAAGAATTAAAACCTTCTACTTCCGGTTCCAAAGCGAATTTTTAATTCCTCGGTCAAAGAATACTATATAAACAATATAAGAAATTACTTAATTATATTACGGATATTAAACTTGCCATATTGGTTCTCCATGTGACGAGGGTAAACAAAAACAAAATGTCTTTTGCTACAGATATTGCTACTTGATGAAGCTACTGCAAATATTGACACCGCTACTGATGTTCTAATACAGGCAGCTATACGAGACTGTTTCACGGATAGCACCGTTATCACCATAGCTCATCGTTTGGATACTGTACTTAACTGTGATAAGATTATCGTTCTTGAATCCGGTCAGGTAAGCGACTTATGTCGGGTCTTCAGTCGCGTTTCATTCGGTCACTTGGGATATCAGGGTTTTTTTTAATTTCGTTGAGGATTTGGGTCATCCTGCTTTTTTGTGGCGGGGACTTGTGTGTTAAATCATATCTTTGAGTTGTGTGTTTATAGTCGTGTTGTGTTCCAGCAGAAAGCTGATAGACGAATATAGGCTATGGCAGGCATCACGATAGCATCAGACTTTTCCACACATGATACTATACGCCTAATTAGTGAAATAATACGTTTAGTGACATATATATACATGTACCTTAACGTTACCACATACAACCCCATGGAACTGCGCCAGAACGTGCATTTTTTATTTTAATTTATTTACAATGTATGATGTTTTTTCTTTTATTACAGGTAATAGAGTATGGTTCATCCAATGAGCTTCTATCTGATCCGGGGTCGTACTTAAGTTCTTCCTACCTGATGACCAATCAATCACATGGAACAAAAACACTTAATAATTGTTCTCGGCTGACTGATTTATTGTAGAGTAACGAAAAGGGATGCATTGCAACAAAAATGAATAAGTTACAGAAATCGTATTCATAGGAGACAGATTGTTGGCTTACAATGACAAATTTGAAGTATGCATTCTTGTGTGCCTATTTTTATGAAAATGGGAACGTGTGATGTTGATCAAACTGAAGTCCAAATAGTTGTTTTTTCAATAAGTAAATGGTCGTTTCCAGACAGTTTTTCTTCCTGTATGTATCGATTTTGTACTTACTACCTTCTCATTCTAAGCCTGTGAGATACCCTATTGTATTTGAGTTACATGTGTATGAATGTATTTGTGTATGATGATGAAGGAATATTTAATAGTGATCTGGGTGATTACATGAACACCGTTTTAAGCGTA
The DNA here is from genome assembly GCA_963678985.1 of Spisula subtruncata. Taxonomy (NCBI): domain Eukaryota; kingdom Metazoa; phylum Mollusca; class Bivalvia; order Venerida; family Mactridae; genus Spisula; species Spisula subtruncata. The sequence goes on along the minus strand of OY787665.1, from coordinate 5,090,964 downwards.
ATTACGTTATATTGTGGTTTATATCAATACGATGTTGGATGTTGCAGTTTCATACTGTATACATATAGGTGGGAAAATACGGCAACAAAAATGTAATTGTTAAACAATATAACAGTTATCCTTATTTTAATAAGCTGTATTCGACATTAAAGATGTACTACCATTGTATTTCAGTATTTTTGTAAACACATATATGTCGTCATTGTTCTGACTAAAATATTGACTTAATATTTCTGAAGTTGATAACAAATGAACGAATTGATAACAAGCTTTGGAATTCATAATTCGATTTACTATTGCTCTCAAGTATTGACGTATAAAACATATGCAGTAAAACCTGAATTGTAACGACCTCAATTAAATTGATACCAACTCTGATCTATGATTTAGTTATTTAGGCATGCCGTGTTAGTATTTAGTGAATTTTCCCCTATGCTTCATAAAAAAATAAGAAATATTTATATCACAAAGAACACAATTGTAAACCAATTTTATATGTTAGTTCATTTTGCAATTTAAGCATTAAAGTCAGGCCATTTTGAAACAAAAATGGTCCTAAAACGTCCTTAAAAGTCCCGACTTAAGGGTTCAATTATTTGAGTTTTCTTTATATTGAGCCATCGTAAATCGTAAAAAATGGATTAATATGTGGGACGTTCATCAGAGTTGTGGTAAGTTGTGAATCTAACAAAATCTGAAGTTTGACTATGTACAGGAGATGACCATTCTATGTATAATTGACCAGCATCCATTGTAGTCGATGTCGGCATTTATTTTCACACTCCTTGTGTTAATTGGTTGATATCTTGTGGTATCAACAAATGATCAATCACATGTATCACACCATTTGTAGCTTGTATATCAGAATCAATGACATTAGCGTTGTTCACCTTGATATCTGTAAGTATACATAAATCGCTGAATCAGAATGAAAGAAGGTCGTGAGAACAAACTCGATATTTTGAGAAAACAAGGAAAGATTGTCAGAAAATTACTCTGAACTTATGGTAAAACAAGCTATTTCAACTTCAGTTTGGTCAACATGACAATTTCCGATCTTCATGAAAACAGTTTTATCTGAAGGGCTTTATGATGCTGATTTAAATATGTACAACGTATCATCTAATAATTTTGGAAGAAGGACTTTTGTCTTGTATATGAGGTAATTTAATAACCTTATCGTGATTTCAAATTTCTAAAAAACATAATCAATATGACAGAAAGCGTTTTAAAAAACAAACCATAAGTATGACTGTGAAAACACATTATTTCTGCCCAATAACCCCATCGATTAAGCAGTCCCATTTGATGTGTACATTGCTGCCTGCTTAAAACGGGTTAAACCGTATGTTCAAGACATATACATGGCTAGTGAATGGACATACTAATGAGAACAAGTTGGATACATATGACATATCGATGGCTTAGAATGAGAAAGTCGTAACTACTAATTACGTCCTTATAAGACTCAAACATATTTGAAATCTGCATTACAAGGCGTTTCTTATGAGCCTATTGTCATGAAAATCGGAACTTGTCAAGTTGACCAACTGAAGTTGAAAGAGCCTGTTTTACCATATGTAAAGAGTAAATATCGGACAATTTTTCCGTGTTTTCCAAAAATATCGATTTTGTACTTACGACCTTCTCATTCTAAGCCAGCGATATATTATGACTATGTTTAGATTATGAAATGCAAGAAAGAAACTAAATCAGTCTAACCTGTTCCAACAGTAACGCTGATGGAAGTTCCATGTAACGTGTAGAGCAGGGAACCATTCACCAAGTCGGAGGATAGACGCTTACCGGGAACCATGTGGTACTTCATAACCTCTGAAAAAAATAGATATGTAATTAATGTAACATTGTTAAAGTCCCAATGGGTTTCATTGATGATATGCTTTTATTTGTAATAAATTGTAAATACTTAGTATATGCAAACATTTTGTTATGGTGTAAACAATCATGTAATTAAATTTAATTGAACTAATCAAATTTTAATATATCATATGAACTATATATGCATTGTTAATTATATAACAATTATGTGTGTGTTTACTTTAATGCGTACATGGTATATAGAATGGTTCAAACTATGACCATGTGATATGTACGAGTCCGTATTATCGATAAATTTGATTGTTATGTTCATTATACTCACACCAGTCCGTATTAATGAACAGTGATTGTGTTATTTCTGTCCACCTTAAGTGATGTTACACGACCATAAAACGTAAAGCTTTAGAAAATATTTTAACAACCTTTTTGGTAATATTTTATAACGTGCTTAGTGATCTATGTTTCATAATGTTTACCTTGGTATATGGCCAGACCATCTGGTTGATTAGGATCCAACAAATTGTCTTTGTACTCTGCAAATGCTGCATCCACCGGAGCAAACAATGTATATTCGCCATCTTGTTTGGAAAGAAATACATAATATAATGGTGTTATGATTTTTACACAAAACAAGAGCAACCTATACATTTTTACGTCACGTTGTCTTTATTTGTACAGATTTTAACAATAATTATTATAATACATGAAATAAAATAGATTCTGTAAATTTTGTTGGTTCAATACTAATACTAGACAGCGCAAGAAAACGAGCACATTTGCGCTGACTTGAAAGTGATCAAAACACTACAGAATAAAATTAAGGTAAATTGGTTTTCGACGTGACATGTCCGGATTTTTCCATTTGAATTCAACGATGAACTTCTTGATGAAGCGGGTGATTGGAAGATTTATCAACAATTAATTTTTTTAAAAGTTCATGTCCACATACAGCATATTAAAACAGTTCAATACATACAACAACAGCATTTAACACAGTGTACTCGAAACGTTACATTTTATTATTGTAGTTATTAGCAGAAGAAATAAAAAGAACGGAAGCGATTAGTGGAGAGAAGAAAGGAACTAGGGCGTGTGTCCCTTTTGTGAGTTATTTCTTATTATACTTACTGTCAAGTAACTGATCAACTTCGGCAAGCACTAAAGCTAGGGCTAGATCAGAAAACCTTGTATCATCTTGAAGAATGAGCTGGAATATTGTGTGGGTAGCAGGGGTTGTTCCTGGTGGGCGTGTCGGCCATACTGGTGGCGTCAGGACCGTGTCCACTGGTTGGACCACTCCATTGTTTACTATGATGTCATTGTGAGTGATGTTGATCACTGATGCGTTGTTTAGACGGATTGACTGTACAACAAAATATGTATCAGACGTTGAAATATATAACTTGTAATATGAACTAAGGCATTGCCTATATGGGTATTTTATAAATATTAGATAACCGCTAGGCTATATTTGTAGATATGGACACGGGCCCCAGTTGCTATGCATTATCCAAGGGAGATAACATATGCATGCAATCATTGTGAATTGTAATCTTTATACAGGACACAAGTCAATTAATCAAATTGTCATAATTTGATTCCAATTCAATAAAATCCGCAGGCTTTTTAAAAATCCCCTATTATTATCACACACTGGAAAATGGCGGCCATTTTGGAAAATGACGATATTTTCATACAAATTGGGTGCATATCCAATTGTGTTGGGTATAACAAACATATAATAACAAGTCAAATTGTATTCTTTTCTCAACAAACTTATTTACTCTTGTTTGAAAGATCCATTCTGTTAGATTTTACTTGTACCCCCCCCCCCCCAATATTTTTTTCAAAAAAATGAATATTTTGTAAAAACTAATGGCCAGATGGATATCAAAATGTTCATGGCTTATCTTTAATTGGTGTTAAGCACATGGTAGCCCTGTTTTCATTGTGATATTATTGCAAATTACATTTTCCAGGAACACTTAAAAATGGCGGCCATATTTGATTTTTTAAAAGTGGGTCCATATCTAATATTGACTAAAATACATTCGACTACCAACATGTAAAGTTTCATGCTTTTATCATCAAACCCACATTTTTTCACCAAACTGTCGGACTAAATGTTACATTCTAGTTTATAATGTTAATTCTTAAATACTAGAATGACTCGCTGTTTATCGCTCCGACCATTACACTAGATAATCAGTATTCAGTTTGTTAATAAACTGTATGATTACATATTTTTAATTATACGATAATATAATTCGTCATGTTTTATCCTTAGGAAAAAAATTATTCAGTACTCAATAATAATTGTTTTCTTACTGTTTAATATTTCGGCTAAAGGCCTTCTTCAGAATTTCTTAAGATAATATAATTGTTTACAAATACAATGCCCACCTTTAATAAGTATACACTTTTTGACAGATGCAGAATTATATTTGGTTCAATTATTCAATATCTGTTTATCAGATTGGAAAAAATAATATAGTAATGTCTGAAACTACAGTTACTAAATGAGTTAAACATGATATAGAAATAAAGATGAAAATGTTCAAAATTAAACTAACCATGGGGTCTAAGGGGTTGAATTTTTATGGTCAAGTTACCTCAAATGCCTGACAAAGAAAATTACAAAAATACATCTAGTGTAGCAATCAATGAATGTATTGTCTTAACACTTAATAAACAAAAAATAGTTCAGGTCTTCAAAAATACTGTTGCCTATCTGTTCTGCAAATAGTGTTATACAGGCAAGTAAATGGAGAAATAACCTCTGTATACTTTTATTTTGGTGGGCACTGTATGTCTTACCGTGGTGTATGGTTCTATATAAAGTGTTTGATTAGCAACAGTTTGTTTATTGGTGACTTGTCCAATCATTGGTAGTAGGATAAACTCATTCACCATCGTGTATTCCACAATTGACAATATCTGATCATGTGTTAAAAAGCTCAGTGTAAATAAACCGGCCTTGGTGAATGCCGCATCAGTCGGAGCAAACACTGTGTATGGACCTGAAAGTCAAATATCGTTGTTTTTTTAAAGTGTATATATAGAGCTATATCGGACGATATTGCTTTTAATTCAAATACTGAAAAATAATTATATATATATATAAAGTATGAAAATATATATGAAAAATAATTATGCTTTCATATCCATTAGATCATTTTTCGCTTCAGCTTTTACAGAAACTCTCTCTGTGATTTATTGGACATGTAAATTGACCGTTTTCATACGAAAGTGTTGTAGAACACCCTAAGTCGACAGTTGAAATCTTTAAGAATCGTCTATTTCCGACTATTGATCAAAGTACACGGAACACATCCAAAGTTTCAATTTGCAATTAAGGTAGTCTAGTACCATGCTAAAAACTATGCAAGTAATTATTTTGATATTAAATGACTGTTAGATATAGCTCTATACACTTTAATATAAGCAAATTCTTAGAATTTATTTTTGTAATTGTGTGTGTCAAGAAAAATGTTATATTTATATTTCTATGATATCTATGATATGCCATCTAATATTACATGCTACCTATGCTGATTGATATTGATAGCAATCATACATCTTTCCAGCAAGTAGAAATGTGTCCATCAACACGGATGCCTCCATTGGGGTAGATAGTTAAAGTAACAAAGGGTCAAAACTGTGGTTAAAATACCACAGCAAAAAATCAATCCTTTACGGTCAACTACACATCAATGTTGTTAATTTGTGACAGTCTGAAGAAATTCTTCCCAACGGCTTGTGAGGAGTTCAGCACACATGATTTTCTCTAGGTACGGAAGTACGGACGGTCGGAGAGACACGCACCAATGATATTTTTCCCACTTATAAATCAATGGGAGCACATACGGAGGCACAGTAAACTCGATACATAGGTACATAAAAACGTTATTGTCCTCAATACTTGAAGAGTATTTAACTTTAAATCCACTGTATAAAGGCAATATAATCCGTTTTTCGGCTTGATCAGACTTAGCATTTCCCAATTAAAGTTAGTTTGTTGTAAATGTTGTATTTCAAATTTGTTATTAACTATACATCACTGGCTTAGACTGAGAAGGTACTTCCTAATAACGACCTTGTAAGACTGATACATACTTGTATTTGAAATCAGCATCAAAATGCGCTTCAAATGAGCACTATTTTCATCAAAATGTGAACTTGTCATGTTGATCAAACTGAATTTAAAACAACTTGTTTTACCAAAAATTAAAAAGCTATTTTCGGACAGTTTTTACTTGTTTTCTGAAAATATCGATGTTGTACTTACGACCTTCTAATTCTAAGCTAGCGATATACCAAAACAATATTTAGATAGGATCATAGTCTTACCTGTGTTTTCGAACAAGGAGCGGAGGTTGACCGTATTAATTGCATCCACGAGCACATGGTATCCGTTGTCAACAAAATATTGGTACAGAGTTTTGTCCTCATAAGCCAGACAAACTCCAGTCAAACACAACAGTAAAAGAAATTTCATGTTCGGTCTGTTTTACAATACAATGTTATGTTGTCTTCCCGTATAATCGCAATGGTTTCATTCTAAATTTGTCTCCCTACTGTATCACAAGCACATGCACTCCACTCTTAGGTTATACCAAATCATTTCTTCGTTAAGCGTCCGAGATCGGATAAATTTGTGCATCTTGGGGAAGAAGCAATAACAAAGTTTCTAACAACCTCTTATATCTTCAAAATTCATTGATATATTGCTTTCACATGTATCATACTTGTTCACCATCATGTCCACAACTCATACACAGCAGTAGGTTCCACACAAACACTTTTTCAGTTATTTTTATGAGTTATTTTGATCGACAATGTATGAAAGCTATATAAGTTAGCCGTATAATGATGAACATAGAAGTCGTTGTTTTTTTCGAGGGCTCAGGATAGCTAGATAGGTTTTCGAACTTAGGATGGACGCTAAACGAAAATACAATTTGGTATGGCCTAATATATAAGAGGTTACAAACTTTTTTTTCTTTTTCAGGATTTCCAAACTTATCTGTCCTCGGACGCTAAACGAAGAAACAATTTGGTATGGCCGTACTTAAGTTCACACAATATTCACAATCAGTTATCATATTTTGATACCATCCCAGTGCAATAACTGCAAACACTGGGATTAGAAAGTGTTTAATGTGCATTACATTCTTGTGTTGCTGTCTGTTTTGTTGAAATGGAATATGTCCCCAACTGTTCGACAAGCCTATTCGTTCTAAGCGTTGTGGTTTATGAAATTCAACGAGAATCAAGTCATACATGTAAAGCTTTTATTATTATTTTCGTTGAAAACATTCTAAAGATAGAATGGGAGTTAAAATAATAGTATCTCATGATTCTAGCTCATGTTGTTGAGAGCTAGACTGCCATCCTCAAGCTTACACTAGTCGAGCTCACATTATCGATTGCTGGAATGCAATTCGCTAGATAAGCTCATGAAGTCGAGTGCTAGAATGTCATTCGCTAGATGAGCTCATGAAGTCGAGTGTTAGAACGCCATTCGCTAGATAAGCTCAAATAGTCAAGTGTTAGAATGTCATTCGCTAGATAAGCTCAAGTAGTCGAGTGTTAGAATGACATTCGCTAGATAAGCTCAAGTAGTCAAGTGTTAGAATGTCATTCGCTAGATAAGCTCAAGTAGTCAAGTGCTAGAATGCCTTTCGCTAGATAAGTTCATGTTGTCAAGAACTGGACTGTCACACCCGCGATGTCTATTGCAGGGTTTGATGCATCAAGTTTCGTATCCGCCAAATGTAAGTAGTTTGGAGTTACTAAATGAACAGCAAGACTTGGTGAATGGGGAATCGGTGGTTAACTTTAATTCCAAACTGTTGTACACTCACAAAACGTTGACAAACCAGATAGACACGTTGTACAAATACAAAATACAAGTGCAGCATTTGAAACAACTAAATTGTATTCAATGTAACCAAATGTTTTGGTTGTCGCGTGTGCATGAAGATGAAATACACGTACGTTGGATGGAAAATACACGATACTTCATTTCATGTAACGTTATTATAGACCAAATATTAAATTGAAGCCTGGCGTACCAGAACCTTGATTTCTTGTAAAGCCATAAAACATGTTATGACACATTGATCAAAGACCTTTATCAAGTTCACTAAGTGTAATTGAGAACTCAATGATGCTTTAGTAAACAAATTTACGTTTTAAACAAGACCGTGATAAAAATGGGCTTTTAGACTCATTAATTTAATATAAATTGAAATATTGCGTAATAGTTTTCTTTTGCAAATACTTTATTGAGGTTATCGGTTTGACAATGTAATGACTGTGATAAATTGGGGATTAAGACTGATTAATTTCGTAGAAATTGCAATATTGCGTTATCGTTTCTTCTTTAAATTATTTTATTGAGGTTATTGAGTTGACAAAATGTACTGAAACATTTTATATTGACGTATAATTTTATCCTTGTGCCACTTGGTTTATATCGCCTGGTATCAGTAACCTGTCGATGGCATGTATAACACCGTTAGTGGCCAAAATGTCAGTATCAATGATATTAGCGTTGTTAACCATAGCACCTGGAAATAAAATAAAATAATGTCATACTTCTTAAAACGATAAGCATGTTCCCGTATACAACATCATAAATTCCACGCCCTGCAGGGTCCGAAATTACAACCAAAACTTACACTCTGCATTCAGCACTCAAATATTAAAATTCCTTCTTTTAAGGTTCAAAACGACAAATTTTGAGAACGAAAAGTTGAAGTTGTGTTGATTAGGTGCTAAATATCATCATTTGCTTGTTTCCAATTGAAAGTTAGGTGTATTTGTGAGCTATAAGTGTAATTTATTAGCCTGGGTGCAGAGTGTAACACTCAGATTTAACAATTACAGTTTTATCTCATGAATAATATGTTATTGCATAGATAATGTATCAAATGCTGTTTCAAACATTCAAATAATAATTTTATATTTTTCCTTATTTATAGTTGCAATCTGGAACAAATAATAGCTCATTGTATATATTACATTTTCAATTTTTGAGTGCTGAGTGCAGAGTGTGAGTATTGGTTTTAATTTTGGACCCTGGTGCCTTATTCACCAACATTGTAAGACTGAAACTCAGATTTCGACTTTAAATTGATAATAATTATAATCACTGTCATTTCTTCTCAATTAGATTTAACCATGTGAAATTGTATGGGAATATTTGGTGTTACCAACCGAACATGTTTACTAATTTATATCACAATCGGTACATTTATAACAGCATAAGAGCGAATAGAACATTTGCCAATGTAAAGTCTAAGTCTTACGTTAAACTTACAACGTTGGCGAATAAGTCCTCTGTTTACCCTGCATAAAAAGAGATAATTGTACAAAATCCTCTACTGTAAGCCCGCTTTACTCAGTCAGTAGAGAACGAGACTTCTAGTCTCGCGATTGTGGGTTCATATCCTGGCTGACCAACTAAAATTTATTAATAAACTTTCCGTTGAAACTTTTGACCTAAGTCCCATGTATGGATACCTGATACTTAGCATGTAAAAAAACAGTGGTGTCTTTGGAACGAGTACACTTCCTGCAAATGCAAAAATGCCGAAACCTAAATTGACCTAATCTTTTTCGGGGCTCGCCCACATGGAATATCCGGCGGCGAGGATAATTTACGCAAGAAAATCCACTATTTGAATCAGTCGAAAAGGAAGTCTATGAAGGGGTTGTGTGAATAGACTTTGTTGCTATATCGACATGTGCATTGATTGTCACACTGTCAAATGATGATCATCATCATTAGTTATCCTTCTTATTAGGCATTTTACTATCGCATTAGTTATAAATAATGAGTTATCTCAAACACTGAATACGGGTGTCCGTTGCATAACACGAAACGCTACCGAGCGCCTTCATTCGGTTGTTACCTCCCGTTCAATTAAATGTAGAAGGCATGTGTTACCTCCCATGAGAAGCGCTACGTAGCGCCTTGCTTAGGCAACGGACACCAGAATAACGATAGATAACAATGCTCGTCACATGGTTGTACATAAGAGTTATGTTATCTTGGCACGTCGTATATATAGAATACTGTCAGTACGAACACAGCTGCGTAATACTGCTTTAGGTTAAAGTCACATTTAGTCGTAAACTAAACTGCTATTTAATAAGCCATAACTCTGCAGAATGATGCAGTTTGAGCACTTTAATTGATTCCCAAATTAAGAAAAAACAGAAGATGGTAGAAAATGTAAATAAAACACCCAGATGGCTTGTTGACAAAATGACAATTTGTTAAGAAGAAATTCGCAATTTTAAGTCTAAGGGGAGCAACTCTTGCAAAATGAGTATTTTTACCATACAATTTTGTAAATACAATATTTGGTTTACGTACTATTTCGAAAGATATAGTTGACATTCAATCGTCGAGAATTGGTCATTTTTTAATAAACAGTATAATGGTTTCATAAGTAATTCTATGTAACGGGGAATGGGAAAAAGGCTGTGAGAGCAATAATGTCACTTTAAAATTTTACTGAAGACTAGGTTTCCCCAAAGTGGCCCTGTCTTTCTCGCTGCGTGGTCTCGTTACAATTAATGATTTTACAGTAGCTTAAAGTCGCAACTTTTGTCCGATCAACCATTACATGCAATGAACTATAGAACCATTAGGGTGTTTCTTAACAAATGACCACTACTCGACGATAGAATGTTAACTATATCCATCGAAATAGAAGACCAAATATCGTATTTAGCAAATGGTACGGTGAACAAACTAGACTTTAAACCATTTATTGTTTAGAATAGTCATTTGGTTAACCAACTATCTGGATGTTTTAAAATATTTCTTATGGTGTTTGTAAACTAAAGTGCCCAAAATGCACCATTTTGCAGATAGGTTACTGCGTTATACCTTATTAAAATAGCTGTTTAAGACTTTATGTGACTTTAAGAACAGTTATGAGCAATCCAAACTAGTCACATACCTGCACCGAGTGTTACATTTATTGGTGTTCCATGGAGAGTATACAATTGTTGTCCGTTTACAAGCTGGTTAGCCATACGGGCTCCTGGTACCACGTGATATTTTAATACCTCTGTAATATTAGATACAATGTATATGTCTATGAAGCACATTACGGTGTACATGAAATATGTATACACTGTGTACAATCATTAACGGCTTTGAATAAGGAAACCATATAATGGTATAGCTTGGATATTCTGACCTGAACCTGACCTTTATGCAAGAATATATTACAAGGTTCTTGCTTTGAATATATCAATTTTACAAGGTTCTTGCTTTGAATATATCAATGTCCGTAAGCAAATCGTGCGATATCGGTATTTCAACTTCGTGTTTGTATTACATCTCGAGCGTCTTCGTGATACTCCCCGATTATGAAAACATACAATCGGTGTTGAATCGTAGGTAATATATCGACTGTTAAATAATGCTAATCAAAAGGCCAGGTTTGTGTCAAATTGGCCAAACTATACGATCATGTGGTGTCCATATATCCGGGTTAGTTTAGCAAGTACGTATAATCCTATACGTTTCAAGTGTAGTATGTGTAGTTTTCTCAATAAAACGGTGCGTTTTTTGTATTTGTATGATATAAAGAATCTATCACTCGTTGTCACTTGATATATTTAGATTAAACTCGTTCAGGAAATATTATTAAAACTCGTTTAATATAAAATTATATCAATTGATAACTCGTGATATATCCTCTAAATAAAATGTGACATACGCGCCCGATAAGGATAAAAAGAGAATGTAAACTTTAATTACTCAAAAATAATGTCTCCAAATTATAAGTGGATGCCCGAAGAGGCAGGGGGTTATTCACCATTCTAATAAACATTTGACGACGTTCTTTGACCTCAAACCGTCGAATAGTTTGAAATTTCTGGGTCGTAGTCAAAAATGCATTTAGTAGATAACTTAAACGTTTCTCATAATACTAAAAATTACTTTATACTTTAATGCTCATATCTGACTAACAGGGCCATCACTATTACACGTGTACGTACTTTTAAAGCAATACTTATAAACAACTACTTTAATCGCTTAGAAAACATTGCTTTTAACCTAAGTATTCAACTAAGATGCTTTGTGAACTCCCCCAGACCTCCAGCGCAGTTGTTTATTTTTCTCATGTACCCGAGATTCTGGTATCCTGTTTTGGCGACATTATCAGTGCACATTCTTATATCGTCAAACACATGTACTCATTTAACCGCCAAAGCCTTGGTCCTACTGAACATTTTTGTCTTGGCGATGTCCGCCCGATTTAAATAAAATAGCTTCGGGAGGCATCAGGAACAGGGATTATACAAAGCTTCTAATGACTGTCGCGAAGCATTACTTTAGTCTACGAGGACCCTTTTAGCAATGGCTACCGAAGCCAATGTATAAAATCAGGAGTGCAAAACCGTATCAAAAACACCCAGTGTGACCTAGTTATGACCAAACTAACCTTGATATATAGCCTGAGCATTTGGTGCTGAGGGACTGAGCAAATTATCTTTGTATACTGCAAACGCCGCATCTACTGGAGCAAACACTGTGTACTCGCTTTCTGTAAAATAGTAAAAACTTTTCATACATCAATAACATGCCCGGCAACTATTTGAGCAAAATAAATCCACTGATACACGTATCATAACCACTATTTTGAAAAATAATAAATCAAGCAAAACAGAAACGAGAAATTGGACATGGAAGGGAGCACTCAACGTAACCAGTCGTGCACAGAAAACACTAACAACAAAACACAACTGCACAAAGCAAAGCCCATACACAACAAATTAACAATTAAAGAATTACTTGTATATATTTAAAAAGTGTATTTTTAAAACAGTTTGTAGAATAGTGTCGCCACAACACAATGTATCTCCATGTGGAACATGACTACCAAACTATAGACCAGTACATGTTATATATACTTTAGTGCACACACAACTTAAAACCACACAGTTACGGTGACAGCGCTTAGCCACCCACGCAATAGTCAGACATAGAACTAACCATCCCCAAAATGGATGTTTCAAACAAACATACACACTCCGCAATGAATGACATATTGTGGAATTTCCATTCCATCCACACGTCTTATATAAGCGCTTTTACACATACAACTAGAACACAAATGCAGTTTTCCAGGATGTCGACCAATGCTCTTAATTTGTTTTTTTAACATTTGTTTAAAATTTAAAGCAAATAAGGCATATAAATATACCTTTAGCCATTTACATAATTCAGAAATTCTGTATACCACCTAGGTTAACAATAATTATGCAGAACTTCAAGTCAGAGAAAGCAAGGTTAATCATATCCTGGCCCGGTGATTTTAATCCTTTCTCATGATCTAATGGCGAGAATGGACCCCCATTTTATAATTTCCATTCAGTGATAAAGAAGTTACAGCAGTTTTTGTAACTGAGAAATACTCAAATTGGACTACGGAGTATGAGTTGGGGCATAGAGTACGTACTCCAATGTTTATAATCACCGGTCAGAAAACATGAAACTTACGATCGAGAATGGTAACTAAATCTGCCAATAGTAAAGCCAAGAACAGGTCTTTGAATCTGGTATCATCCTGGAGTAGTACTTGGTCAATGGTCAATGTCGGCAGTGCGGGTGGCATCAGAACAGTGTCAATATAGTGTATAACTCCATTGTTCACAATGACGTCATAGGTTGTTACTTGTGACGCGTTATTTATAATTACTCCTCCCTGTTGGAAGTGCAATAAACATAAATGAGGTAAACGGACAGGGATGGCAGTCAACCCAACCAGTGGATCACAGAAAACAGAAACATCACAACACAATTACACGGAGTAAATAAAGATCAGTCATATTAATGGTATAAATCAAACTTATTACTTCAGATTAATTCGGCTTTCTAATATAGTTTACATATTTTTCAAATAAAATGTCAATAACGTATGTTCGACCCATGAGAATAGTACTAGAAACAATATGTCACTATTCCTCATTATAAAACAACATTGCATGTCAGAATTTCAACCAATAATATCATGTCGCTAAACTATTGATCTAAGAAGTATGTTTTTCGTTAAAAAAAATTATTTGAAATATCATATTCAGACAGAAAGCCATTGCACATACGCCTATGTTGGGCAATGACGTAAGGACTGACGTAATCAAGTGGTATCCATAGCAAATGACGTGTCTAATGTCTACCAACACTCCCTTATAACTTACCTGTGCGCCTTTGTCTACGGTTAACGGTTGTCCAGCAACTGTGGTGAAATTCTTCTCTCCTGTTATTTGTGGTGCTAACACAAAACCAGACACCACGTGGTATTTTAAGATCAGTTCCAACTGAGATGCTGTTAATGTACTCAAGGCACTTCCAAGTTTAGCGAACGCAACGTTTGTTGGTGCGAATACAGTATATGGACCTGTTGAAAGAAAATGCGACAAATTAAGCAGGACTGTTCACAAAGATGCATACTTTTGTCAACCAAACAGTCGGACATATAGCTGGCTTATAATGAGGAGGTCGTGAGTACTACTTATGAGTGAGTTACGACATCATAAGACTGATACGTATTTAAAATCAGCATCATAAGGCGCTTCATATGAGCCTATTTTCATGAAAAGCTTATCATGTTGACCAAACTGAAGTTGAAACAGCTAGTGTAAACATTAGTAATAAGAGTAATTTTGGAACAGTTTTTCTCCTTGTTTTTTTTCTCAAAATATCGATTTTGTACTTACGACCTTCGCACACTAAGTCATATATTCATACTTAATTTTAAATGTGTATTGACCACAGTAACCCCCCCCCCCCCCCCCAGAAACACGTTTTCTTCTGTAAATTTACATGAACTCCCAAGTTCAATTTTAATGTTACACTCATAAAACAACACAATAGTTAAGCCAACTTTTATTAGAATCTACAAATAGTCTAGAATACTGAACTAAAGTGCAGGTGATAGATAAAGGTTTCCACGTTTACATAAAAAGATATGAACATTCGGGATGAAAAGCCAGAACCTAACTGAATCAATCAAACAAAGTAAACAAAATTTTCGGAGACCCCAAATAAAAACTCAATAAGAAAGCTGAAACTAGAGTCCACGATACAGCTGTCTAAACAGCAAAAATACCAAGTGTCAGATGTAAAAAGGCTGTCATACCTACTTGTAGTTTCGGGGGTCAAAACAGCTGAAATGCCTAGTTTAAGAGGTCATGATAGCTGATAAAGCTAGTATCAGAATCTGATGTAAAAAATGAAAGACCCAACTTCAGATGTCAAAAAGCATGAAACCCCTAGTTTTAGATGTCAAAAAGATTGTAGAACTGGAAAGACTTAGTTTTAGCTAATTCCGGCTGCAAAATAAGCGGAAAGGCTTAAAACAGCTGCATCATTGCGATTACGGTTTGGATTGCAATTATATAACCAAGTTCACAAACGGCAACTAGCGATCTAGAGTATATAAATCACTCACCATTAGGATTATCCAGCGTAGCATTCAGGCCAGCATTTGTCAAGGAGCTGACTAATAAAGAGAAATCATTGGTCTTGCCTAAATAGTTGATCACAGACACGTCCTCATAGGCAACAGCTACACCGATCAGCATCAATAAAGATAAATATTTGATCACCATGATGAATTTAAACCCTGAACAACCGCTATGATGCCAATTAATGTCTCAGTGAAACGACCTCACCAAGTTATACAACAAAACGTCCTAGCTTAATATAAGTAAATGTCTGCCGACTAGATAAAACTTTAATTAGAAAGTTGTTAGCACAAGGCTTGAAGATAAATATGTAGTAACGAACTTGAAGATACATATTTGGACGTGACGCCATAAATAGTTCCGTTTCCAACAAGTCAGTCATGCTTTCACAAACGTGTTTGATCTGGTCAGGGACATGTTTGTGTATAAAGTCCCGTATGCTATTCTAGCTTGTGATACCCTGTACATTACACTAACATAAACGGGGTAACTCTGGCATTATATAATTTATATTAACGGTTTGCTAGATAAAAGCGACAGTTGGTGAACTCATTTATGTAACTAAGTAAATTAAGACCAAAGAAGCGTTCGGTTGTCTGATATTACTTCGAATTGATGTACAAGGGAATATCTCAAATAACGTGGACTATTGCTTTCAACTTCGAATGAGGCAATAATACGATCATTTACAAACTTGTATCAACATTAATCGGAATATGTCCGGCATATCCTGAAAAATCATGGAAAATACTCGCAATTTTCTGTTAAAAGTTGTATACAATAGAAAATGGTCACTAACTGCTACCCAACGCACTTCGTGGACGTCTTTTAAAGATGATCGTCACTGTTGCAGTTTTGAACCTGCTCACTTTTATCTAATTGTCCTTGCTGTTAATTATACCTGAAATCTTTAAAGATATCAGTTGACATTAAAGTGTGGAAGACATATATATTTAAGGGCTCCACAGCGACCAGCTAATTCCCTATATGACAATCCTCGGCCAGCGTAAAAGCATATTGGATTTTGTCACAGTTCTCGTATTCTCTATTCCATCCGCGATGCTTGAGTTGTTCTATCTTTCTTCGTCAACATAATCATCATGCTAATTGAAAAAATAAGAGCTCAGCTCATAGGAAAACCTGCTATTTTGACAGAAGTATTAATTTTGAGATGTTTCATAGTTTTGAAGAATAATGTCCACATTAAAAATGTACCATTGGATCAATTCTTGGCATAAATTGATCAAACTAGCATCATGTTTTAGAGGATGGTTTTAATCGAAATAAATTATGAATTGCAAATGACATTGATTAATTTTGAACGTTCAAAATCGGTTTAGACATTGCTTTAACAATAAATTAGGGTATACACAGTACTAGTGATGTGCACTTTAGTATCTATGGAATAATCGACGAAAAGCACAAAGTAATGTTTTTCACATCAAAAATGGTTTTATCAAGATTTGCTTCATTTTACTTTTTTAATGTTTGTTCCTATGATATACATGTAGCTCACATTCTCATCGTAGATACTATAATGTATAGTTTTTTCTGGTATTTATTAATGTCTGGCAAAGATATCTTCAACATTTCTGATGTTCCTTTATTTATTTTTTTGAGCAATGCGTGTTAAATCGTTCAATGGAACAGCGCATATACATGTATGAAAACTTGAAATAACGAATACATCTGTATGTATAATTTGAATAGACAGTAAATTATATTTTCAACTTTAAAAAGAGTATGCATTGTATTTGTAATTGGATTAAGACAACGTATTTGTAATTCATATAAGCACACGTTAATAAGTACGTAATCTTGTCAATATAAAAACACCAGATGAAGCCGTTCTGGCGAAACGTCGTCAAGTAATATAGCTAACGATACATCTTAATTTATACGTATTTGGTGGTAATTTTCCAAATTTCATTTTAATGTTGTCAATGAAATACATTTCAACTAACAAATGACCAAATAAACTTCAAACATTTCAACATTACTCAGTGACCATGCTAAAAGTGACAGTGCTTTTATCTTTCAGCGTGTTAACGTATTTCCATAACAGACATAACGTCTTCTAAATATGGTAGTCGAGTAGATATAGGTCACGAAATTATTTGTTTAATGTTTAATTGGGAGATAACATTTTACTTCTAACTGCACAGTTATAGAAACGATTTGTGCTCATAATGTTCTTCAAGGCTTCTGTGGTGCTTTTTGTGTTAGGTTTGAGCCTATCGCAAGGTTTCGAAGACAAAACAATCGCCCAATGGTTGACAGACAATGGCTACACGACATTGGTTAGCTTATTGAAGCAAGCTGGACTCTACAGTACATTGGACAGTCCAGGTAAGTGAGCATCAGTATAGTTATTGAAGAAAATACAATGTTAACTGAATTCTCATTTTTTTTATAAACGTTCAATATCTTTGGGTCGTGTGTATGTGCAGATCAAGTTACCAGACAACATATGTATTTTACCTATCAACAGTGAGAATTGAGTTCACATAACAAAGGATTTGAGGTTGGCTTTAACAAGCTGGAATTGTACTCGTGTTTAGTCCAATGAATTTGTTTCATTATATTCAACAACTGTAATAGTGAAATATGGTGAAAATTATTCTAGAAGTTTTGCTAGACCGCAGATACAAAGTTATTTCTTTTTTTGAAGACTGTTTGAACGAAAATCCGACTGGCAATGATTTTATGTCGAGGTCGTGAAGATTTGTGTATGCTGATTACCAAAGAAAGATTTATCGAATGTTTTGATTTAATATACCAAATATACCGAATACAAAAAGCCAGCTTTCCAAGAGAAAAGAACGTCTGGTATTTACAACAGTAATCAGCTTGAACAATCTGAGTTGACCATGTAACATTTAACTGATTGCTATACACTTCATATATTAAATATTCAGTTTGGGACCAAATCGCTGGCTTAAAATGAGAAGGTCGTACCAACTTCTTAGTACTTACTGATACATATTTGAAATCTGCATCATAAGGCGCTTTTTATGAACCTATTTTCATGTTGTCTAAAATGAAGCTGTAAAACCTTTTTTCCATAAGTAAAGAGTAAATTTCAGGCAGTTTATTCTTCTTTTTTTTCTCAAAATATTGATTTTGTACTTACGAATTTCTCATTCAAAGTCAGCGAATTTATTGTTCTTGTATTCCAGGTGCATTCACGTTATTTGCGCCAAACAATCAGGCATTTGCTAGCGTACCACAAGCTACTTTGAACGAACTAACAGCCGATAATGCTCTGCTACAGACCGTGTTAAAATATCATGTACTCGCTGGTTTCAACATGGCTCCAACGTTTAAAGACGGTGATATGAAACCAACATTAAATGGACAGTCTGTCACACTCCATAAATATGCAAACGGGGTAAGTACATTGAACACAATACAAAACTGGAGAGTTTGTCGAGACATCTCTCATTGAAATGCGCCATCTTGGACGCCATCTTGGATTACGCAAAATGCTATATCGTTCCGTTAAAGACACTCGACTTTTTTTAATCAGCAGACCATCACGAACATTTTGGTATACAACATCTCGTGTTGCCTTTCATGACAGACCCCCTTGATGTTTTGAGCCAAATTGTCACCAGACCATTCATTTGGGCATTACTCCGATTTAAAAACTCGTTTATGTTTTGGTTTTGCATAGTAGATATACATGTATAACGTTTCTAAAATGCTAACAATGGCAATAACAGGTGTTTACAACATCTTATAGTTAAATGTTTGACATGTTCACAGAGAGGATTACAAACATTCGCATTTCATCCAAAGGGCATGGAAAGTCTATGGAACACATACCGGAGTCGTCTTACCCCTCTCTGTAATACTACTAATAGACCAATGAACATTTCGGTCTTTTACAAATTTTCCAAATAAAATCTCGTTATCGGACAATAATTTTGGCACTTGTGTTTATTAGCTGAAATAAAAATTCAACGAATTAACGTCCCATCGAAATGGTATTTTTTACCAAAACTACGAAATGTTTTACCGTATTTATTTCACAGTTGACACCGTCAGATGTCATACACTAACGACACGAAAATGAAGTCAACTGGATGCCCCTATAAAACCAAAGGCTAATGAATTGTAAATTGTCAATTTCAGACACTTGCGGTTAACAATGCTGCTGTTGACCCATCATCTAATGACATTATCTTGAACAATGGTGTCCTCCATGTTATCGATGGTGTGCTGATGCCTAACACAGACAAGATTGGTGAAGTATTGCTGAAACGTGGAGATGAGTTTTCTTCTTTGAACTTACTCCTTACACTCACGGGTCTGGAATCTACTCTCCTCGGTAAGTTATAGTTTTGGTGAAACATACCATTTCTTGGAGATCTAATTTCAAGGATATCTTATTCACTAAGTCATTTACCGGTACTCAAGAAAATATTGCTCTTTGTAGGGATTGAATTTCGTGGTTGAGATCATCTGCGAAATCCACGATACTAAATCCCCCTCGAATGATATTGTTATTAAAGTTTAACTTAAAGTTAATAGAAATTAATACAATTGTACAAGTATGGTGTTGGCTTGCTCAAAGACAGTTTTTATTGCCCTCAATCGCTTCAGTGAGTGATATGTATAGGCAGATAATGTATGTGACTTGTCCCTATACATGTGTGCAAACTAAATAGAAAGGTACAAACCAAAGACACACTGCTACGGCGGCAGTGCCTAGCAACACACGCAAGAGTGTCTTTAAAACAAATCCAATTTCTGCACAGTCGTCGCATCCTTCTAATAAAATTTAAAATACAATTGTACAAATATCTTTTGAATCGTTAAAAAATCACATTAATAACATATGCTCACTTTTATAATCACAGGAGCTGGTCCATTTACACTATTTGCTCCAACCAACGCTGCTTTCAATAAAATTGAGGCCAGTTTACCGGATTTCTCTACTCCAGGTGCTATGGACGCTTATGCAAGTACGTATCACCCGATAAAATGTACATGTCCCAATCTCCCGAAGTATTTAGAGACCACATTTCAACTCACATTGAGATGTTGCTAAAATCAGAGTCAGACATATGGATAAATCTGAATTTTCAGCTTTAGAAATGATGCTGTAATAAACCCATAGTTTAATTGCTGTATAGTGATGCCAATTTTTTGTCTAGCCATGTATTGAAATTAACATAAAAACACATACCAATATTTGAGATTAGCTCTTGCTCAGACTGGATTGCTCCGGGAGATAATGGCCATGTTAAACTACGAAACATGCTATCAACTTATGCTATAAGAAATTATTGATGTGCAATGTATATCTGTTTTTTGTCTGAAAATCATGTGTGTATTTACATTAACATCTCGAGAATAAGCACCTGTCATACATGCATGGCTTGTTCCCTGTCCCAAATCTTACAGTAGTTTGTAAAGTCACTGTATACCCCAAGGTTCCAAAACACAGTTCATTACCATATACAATGTAGAATCCATCTGAAACAAGACACACACATGCCACCCAACAACACTGGTATGCTAACATAGGATTGGCTAACCTTATATACATGCACACAAAGAAAACACTACGTTCATTCATAATAACTCGTAGTCTCGTATACAAACTGTTTACCTGCTGTAGAAACTAAATATATGAACGGTTTGCTTTGTCTTATCTTCAGATATCTTGAAGGATCATCTCGTCAGCGGTATTGTGAAGTCCAGCGATTTGAGTAATGGTCAAACAGTGACTACCATTTCTGGAAAAACTCTTACAGTTAGCATTGCACCCGGTTAGTATTAGTTTCTCTCTGTTTGTTTGAATTTTGCATGTGTTTTGCATTCAGCTCTAAATTGTCACCATCTTCAATTATCATCAGGCTGTGGTCGGTACCAGGCTGTGGCAAGTTAAAATGTCTTTACAAGCTATTGATTACGACCATGTACCATGGGAAAATACAAGTTGCTTGTGAAAGTGTGAGTAGGAACTGCCTACCACTTGTGACGGGAACACATGCGAAAATATAGCGCAATTAAAACATAAATCAAGTATTATATGGAAAACATTAAAGAAACATTTATTTGTTATGTGAAAGTAAAATTACATATTTCCTTGTCTAGTGTTTAAATTCTTTTGAAATTCGTTAGTATTTGGTATATATTTTCATTCAGCTCTAAATGGTCGTTTGATACTATGACATGGCAGTTTAGTGAAAAACGAGTTAGACCTGGCAACTTCATGAGATAGAACTAATGTTGAATCTGGGCCCTACAAAAACTATGCAATCATAAGGTGCTTCTAATGGGCCTATTGTCATGAGAACCGGAACTGTCATGTTGACCAATCAGTAGTTTTCAAAAAAATATAATTATTTTCAGAAAACTATTGTTTGTTTTCTCCAATTATCGATTTTTTACTTATGACCTTCTCATTCTTAGCCTGCGATATATGTCATAACATAACATTATTGATATAATTTATTGAATAAAGATTATTATGGGGAAGTAGAAAAGGTAATATACATTGTATTTGACTTTCTTTTATTTTAGGGAGTGTACAAATCACGCCTACTGGAACAACTAATAGTGGAACTGTCACTGAACCCGATCTAGTAGCTGCCAATGGTGTTATCCATGTCGTAGATGGAGTTCTTCTTCAATAGACGTTCCACATGAGATACAAATGAACATATAAAGTGTTGATAGCTATAGAATTAAACTAATGCATATAATCTGTCATAGTTTTTTATTTCATAAAGATTCCATCCTGCATTTTTTTTTGCGGCGGGGACTTGGGCTTTTAATCATTTCTTTAACTTATGTGTGGGCATTTAATTTGCTCAGTGTAGTAGTGTTGTGGTGTTACTGATTTCTTTGTTCGGCTGGTCAAGTTGACTGCTGCCTTCTCTGTTCGATGTTTTCATACCTTTTTAACAGGCTATAACTGTATTTAACTTAACATGCCTAAACAAAGGGGGCTTCTCCATAGCCATGCATGCATCCATGTGAATCAGTGGTTAGTCAAGTACCCAGACTATATATATTCCACATGAAAAATATTATGGTTGAACGTCAATATGACCACAACGCAAGTATTAAAAAGACATACATGTCCGCCCTATAGTCCAATGTCCTAACGAGCTAACTTGGTCGTTTCTTTACCGTTCATTCTGGGTAAATGATGTTTCTCAACAATTGTTTTATTATACACGGTGTTTGATTCATCTATTGGCCTAAGAAATACTATCACAGATATAGAGGATCTATCACGAGTTGCTAATTGATATAAATTTATATTAAACGAGTTTTGGAAATTTTATTAAGCGAGCCTCTGGCGAGCTTAATAATATTTCCTGAACGAGTTTAATATAAATATATCAATTGACAACGAGTGATAGATTATTTTTATCATATGACACTAAAAACGCAAAATACGCATTGATTTATTGGAAAAAATCAATATCGTATACTACACGTGGTACGTATAACTTTATACGTACTGGCTATACTAACCTGGATACAAGGAAAGTCATGTGATAAAAACATAGTCTAACATTCCCAAATTTTCACTCATTCATTAGATACAAGAAAATTTATATTGAATGGATGAACAATTTGGGAAGTAAAAACTGTAGTTTAGGTTATGATATAACAGCTAAGGCCTGTGATTCACCTAATCAGTTTCCGAACTGTGCATCCAGTACTAACTCATCCTTCACCTTCAACATCCTGCTCGTGTATGTAATATGTATCGAAAACGTATCCCTGACGTATTTGACGTACAACAGTCATAAGTTGTAGTCGCGAACACTAAAATTTTCAGGTATAACATCTGAGTTGATAAACAAGTCGAACAGGTTTTAAATTACGTATATAAACTTCATAGTGGTGTTCCATGACGCATATAACATATATAAAACAATAAACGTAACGCGTGTTAATTAATTGTTACATCTATCAACTATAATTTTCACAAATCGCATTTTTTTATTTCGCAATTGGTATTTAATATGCGTTTAACAAATAATTGATATTTTGTTCATATTTACAAAATCAGTAGTTAGATTTGAAAAATAAACACATTCATGTAAAATACATGTATGTGTGAATCATGATACAATCCGATCAAAGTTTAATGAGAACGATTATAAACATAAACTCATCCGTCATGCAAACCAAGTCCCTGATTAGTATTACTTATTGAATGGACAATGAAGAAAACAAGCAAGGTTTTGACTTCACTGAGTAGAAAAGTCACACAGGTTCACTCAAACTATTCTGGTTCCCGGCATCCAATCTGTTCAGTGTAGCATCAAGGGGAGGGAACTCCAGACTACACTCAAACATGTAACATATGGTTAGCTTCAAAAGTCTATAACTTTGTTACTGTAATAATATGTTCGATTTTTCAGAAACGGTTCACAAGGGTCATGTCTTTCTAACGATTTGTTACCAGGAGTTTCATATTTTTGTCACTAAGTCCGGTTTATTTCTGGAGAATGGCTCATACGTTTATGTTCAAATTCTACAGCATCGTTTGCGGTTATGTGAACAGTAGCCATCTTGATACTCTCTCAATGAATCACAACTTGTCCTGTATCTACACAAACATTCAACTCTTGTTCGTATGATCTCCGTTATTGTAGGCCGTCGTCGAATACCTGAAATACAATCAGCGTAAATATCACATATCGTAAAACACTTAATCTTAAGTATGTCATTTCATTTAATAAATATTCTTTAACACTATTCCGTAGATGAAGTTCCCCAATATTCTCACATCTACAGTCGATTCAACAAGTAATACTAATGAGTATCCCATTCCTAAGAATAGTGGTGACGACCATTCACTCCAGTATACCCAGTTACTTCCGGACGATCGTATATTTACAACAGTTCTCATTTGAAATTGAAGGGATCAATGTCATATGTTTACATTTTGCAACATCGTTTACGTGAATTGTCACAATATCCAGCACTGTATTCTCTCAGTGAATCACAACTTGACGAACACCAACATTCACGCAATGATCGTGCAATCTTCATGAGTGTTGGACGTCTGCCTGAAACATATCTAAAAGTTTTCAGGGAGAATTGTCTTGGGTTTTGCATTTTTTTACATTTCGTCAGGTGCACATATAATATGCTTTTGTAAATTCACTTTATTTTAAGGCACTAAGACAAGAGTGGTGCGTGAATAAAAGCACCATCTAAGCTAGACAGCACCATATTAAGATTTTATCACAATACAATATCGAATCACAATTTATTGAAAAGAAACACACGCAACAATAAACATATGCCCTGTACATGTTGTGCTGGTGGTGTGCAGCGACAATTTCAAGAACATCAAAATGAAAGATCAAAACAATCAGCGCAACTTCTTAACCAGGGAATAACATACGTTTGGTCATTGGTTCCACGTTATTTGCTAGTACTGGGCCAGTACCGGCGTGCTGATTGGGAGGTTATCATGTTAGGTTGTTAACGAAAGCGAATTAAATAATATACCTTCAGTTATTTTCGGTAAGATGAGCAATGAAGCAAAACATATCACACACAGTGTTCTCATCACAGCTGTATTCATCATTCGGCCGAGTTAATATTTGTACAATACAATGTCAAATAAAACTATTCTCCCTACTACTTTAATAACAATTCCAAACACAAAATACTTAGGTGATACTAAAAGAAGAATGACTTATTCCGACTTCACTTAAATTATATTGCATATAAATGATGGTGTTTATCTCCTAGAGTATGGTGTATTTATATGTTTATGTTGTTGTTAAATCACCTTCTAATAAGTGTTAGAATCAGTGTAAACTAATGAACATGTCACGTACATATTCATAAACAATGACAATAGTACATGCATAGTACCATGCTCGACTCAATTAACTGTAGTGTAAGTCAACAATGTTGTAAAAAAAAAATTCATTGTTATTCTGAAGAAGGCCTCGGCCGAAACGTAAATATAATAATAATTCTACAAAATACGTGTTGTTGTTGAACAAATTCCCAATTATCAACAATGTTGTGAAATATAAACAACCACCACTGCATGAAATCACGGATAACGGTTTTACATAGATAGATAGCTTTATTCAGAAAAAGGCTATTAGCCTATCATTCCACAAACATATATACAAATATAAACATAACATGTCAATGGTGGTTGTATGTACACAAATAATATATATATATATATAAACTTTTTCAACGGAGACAAATAATTGCATCGTGTAATTACGAAATTTAACACATAATTAGTATAAAATATACTAGATATAAACATTGGTAGATTCTATTTAAAAATGAAAAAAGAAAGAACAGAAAATCTAACAGTGTTAAGGGGGGAAATCAGTATTATAAGAAGTACATTTGAGACCTTATTTCGAAACTTTTGTAGACGAACAATGATAAGTTTTTCATGGTTTTTTTATTTTCACTGTTTAGAAGTTCTGCAAATTTCAAAACATTAGGATTTTTCCAATAGTATTTTTTAATGTACATGTTTCTTAGATCTTTGTATACTGGGCACTCTAGAACAAAATGGAATTCATCTTATAGAGTGCCACAGCATCTGCATTTACGTTCTTGAAAAGGTATTTTGGCAGGCTTTTGCCATCTCCCAGATTCGATTTCTAATTTATGTGCCGAAACCCGTAACCGTGTAAGACAAGTTCTAAATTTATAAGTAGTAATACTATCTAAATATGGTTGAAAACGAAAATCTGCTAGTAAATTATATGTTTTTGCTCTTGTTGAATTTTGAAGTTCACTGTTCCAATTTTGAATAAAGACATCTCTAACCCTAGTTTTAAATATTCCCAAAAATAAATTAACGTTTTCTACGCCTTGAAATTGCCACACGTAATTAAAACCCAAAGATTCCAACAATTGTTTCACGGAATTTGCCCACGATTTCTTGTGGGGCCATATTTCCAAATCATTTAACATCATATTATATAAATATTTTACATATTTACAATCATTGCATTTTAGTATCTTAAACCAGTATTTAATTACATTTACTAATCTTCTTTTAATCAATGGTGCTCTTCCTAACTCCCCGTATATAAAATTATTTTGTGTTTGCGTTCAGACGCCTAATATTTTTTACAGAATTGTAAATGTATTCGTTCAATTGTGTCGCTGTTATTAAAACCCCATATTTCACTTCCGTAACTTAGTATAGGCGAAATGAGTTTATCAAACAAGTCTAAATAATGACTTATTGAAATCTTAGGAAATTTTACTAAGTATTTATTTAGTTAAAAAATGGCCTTAAGGGCTTGCCCACTTAATGCTTCATACGTTGCTGCATATGACCCACCCGTAGTAAAAACAATGCCTAGATATGTGAACTTTTTAACAATTTCTAATTTTGACCCCATGTATAAAAATTCCATGTTTTGTCTTAATGTTCCTCCCTTTTTAAAAATCATAACTTTAGTTTTTTGTACGTTTACCGATAATTTCCATTTTTCGCAATATGTTTCTAACAAATCCAGACCATGTTGTAACCCTGTCTCTGATTCCGACATTATGACTATGTCATCAGCATATAAAAGTAAAAATATCTTAAAAAGTCCTATATCTACCCCATCAAAACCGTTAAGTGCGAAGTGCTCTTCTATGTCGTTTAGGTACATTGAAAACAAAAATGGTAACAGACATTCTCCTTGTCTGACACCCAGAAAACAGGTAAAATCTTCACTTAACGTATTATCATATTTTACACGTGACTTGACTTTAGCATACATTGACTGTATAATGTTTAAAATGCTTCCTCTAATGCCCAATTTAATCAACTTGTACCCCAAAATATCTCTTACAATAAAATCAAAAGCCTTCGTAAAATCAACATAGGCTACAAACAGTTTTCTATTTGAAATTAAAAAATGGTTGATAATTCCATTTAAAACAAAAATATTGTCTACAGTTCCCATGTGTTTCCTAAACCCAGCTTGTACCTCTATATATACATTGTATTTTTCAGCCCAATTATTTAATCTATTGTTTATGACCCGAGTGAACAATTTTCCAAGTGTACTTAATAATATTATCCCCCGATAGTTGCCTGCTTCATTTTTGTCCCCCTTCTAAAATATCGGCACTATAAAACCTTCAGTCCATGCTTCGGGAAAATATCCTGTTTTGAAAAGCTTGTTAAACAATGAAACAATACATTCTAAAAAGTTACAATTTTCTGATCCATAAATGAAAAATTCATTTATTACGTAATCTGGACCAGCTGATTTCCCTAGATTTAGCTCTTTACATGCTTTCATAACCTCATTGGTAGAAAAATCAACATTTAATTCTAAAAACATACAATCTAATTCATTTTTCATGTAACGTTCATTAAAGTATAGTATATCCTCGTCAGGTTGAAAATATACAGAGTCCGGGTCGTTAATGGACTTAAAATACTGTACAAATTTATCAGCTGACAATTTGCTTGAATTACTATTATTATTCGAAGCTAAGCCTTTTAATAATTTCCAATACTCTTTCGCGTTTGCATATCTAATTTTTTCCAATTTTTTGGTCTGGTCTGCATCGTATATAAATTTCTTTTTTCTTATAGTTTTCTTATATTCACTTCTACTTTGAACCATATTCTTTCTATTTTGTTCACATTTATCATGTCGAAAAAGATTTAAACATCTATAAAAATATGTACGTAATTGTAAACATTCATTATCGTACCAAGTATTCGTTTTGGTATGACTCGTTGCATCTATTTCATTAGTATTACTATTAGACATTTTCTTCTTAAATAAAGGGGAACATACATCGTCAATAGTATCATAAACATACGTCACGGAGTTGCAATTATGAAACAAATTTGAAAACAACTTTTTATCTCTCTGTAGTATTAATCATTTATTGTTAATTGGGTATAACTTGCACGTATGTTTGCCTATTTTATTTTAGCAAGCATATGCGTGTATGCATGGAGTTAGATAGTCAGTATATACGGTCCATGGTATATGTCGACTTTTGGTTGTTGTTTTTTTTAAAGAAACTATATCGATCATTGTCTATAGATTCGATTATTTATATTGTGATTTGTCACTTGATTGAATTCACTTTAATCTTACCGACTTGGGCCTATGCAAAGGAAACAAAATATACATTTTTTCTACACTGTTTCTTTTATCTTTATATGCCTACATATTCGTTCATAATTATTTTTTATCCCGTATACTGCCTGTCGAAAGTCCATTGGAGAGGTTCGTTCTAAGACTTGTAGAATTAAATCAACTCTAACACTAGAAATACATGGCACCACTTTAATTTATTATAATTATTTTTGCTATTGATTCTATGGGCCACTTTAAAGTTATTTCCTAAAATGTCAGGTTAAAGCTACAATTGCAGGGTCTTATTTGTAAAACGGTAAAGGGACGTAACTGCTTATAGTCCGGTACAATACGGGTTTTAACTAAACCATTTTCTAATATCACGATGTGTAAATATCACGGTCACCGTTTTGTTTACAAATTACGTCACGAATCCGTGGATACGCAGATTTTACAAAATGGGTGACGAAGTGGATGAATACGAACTCGAGAAACTCCGAGCTGAGATTCAGCAGGAGAAACAAATGAAGTAATTATTTTTATTTAATCATAATTATTTGCTGTATAACATGTTTGATTAGTGTTATAGAGTCGCTAATTGGTTTCAATTAAGCGCGCACCTGTTTGTCATGTTGCCAATTTTGAGTCAATAAAATTAAATGTCCCAGGCATTTGCTGACAGTATTGTTGCATTTAGTGAATGAATTATGCCATGAAATATTGTAGAATTGTTAAATAATATCTCACAAATCACACCATAGATTGTTTGCATAAAAAAAGCTCACAACCACACTTGCTGATTGATTTGAGGCTGACACTAGACGAGGGGCTGTCTGCTAGATAATACCTTCCACCGTCCCCCAGAGAACCAATACCCCGGAACAATATATAGTTGCCTCGGGGCCAGAGATCTTACCATCAGTTGTCCCCGGTAGGGTCGTGGAAGGGCGGGGTTACGTTAGCCTAAAAGTAAAAGGCAGTGGCTAGGATTGCGGTACCTTAATCCTAGACCCACAGGCTAAATAAAACAGCACAAAAAAATCCAGGAATTACTATATGATATGTGTACTGTCCCCTGGGTTTCAATCATTCAGACAAGATGGGGATTTAGAATACGAAAAATATGTTTAATTCCCCCGCTTCGAGTGTGGGAGGTCCCAGTTCGAGATACCAGGCCGTGTCATATCCAAGATGAAATAGAAATTGTACCAGAAATTCACTTGATAGATGCTTAGCATGTTTCAAGGGAAACTGGCTTCTACTCTCTCATTCCCTTGTGGTGATGAATAGCATCATGAACGAAGC
Organism: Spisula subtruncata; assembly: GCA_963678985.1. NCBI lineage: Eukaryota > Metazoa > Mollusca > Bivalvia > Venerida > Mactridae > Spisula > Spisula subtruncata. The sequence goes on along the minus strand of OY787665.1, from coordinate 5,061,235 downwards.
GTTGAGAGTGATACATATAAGTTGGAAAACTTGTTTCACAATCAAGCTAAAATAAAGTAGTATAAACTATGGGTTTTATTCATTTGTCAGGCAACTGAGACCACTTTGGCACCCTATGTGTTTTACAGATAAAGATGGATATTTGACAAATAAGATGTGGGTTTTTTTTTAAATTTTACTAAGATGTCAATAAGATAATCAAGGGATTTAAGTTCCATACAGTGTTACCAAATACAAAAATAAATTGTTCACCACCCCAAATGTCTAACACTGCAGTCATGCATAATCTGATAATATTCTATGAATGGTAAATATACTAGGATAGTTCATGTGGTATGGCACCAATAAAAACCTATAAATGTAGTGTCTATGACAATCCTTATTACACATTAAAGATTAAATTTGTCCCTTATACTGGCATGTTACAAAGGCGATTCTTTCAATGTCATAGCTAGATATAAGAAACAGATATACCATGTATCATGATTATATAAATCAATTTTAGAATTTAATTATAATCAAATTTCTTAAGTTAATGTTTGCATGCCACACTTATTTGAAGATCAAAAGTTACCATTTACCAACAGATTGAATTGATTGTTATACATCCAATCTGTGTATTACATGTATTAATATAAATAATGCTACATAAATTATGTAAGATTTGTAGGTAAAACCAGGGAAGTAAAATACAATACTTATCGAGAAGGTCCTGGAATACCATTATAATATACAACAAAACTTCGTTATGAGGAGCATCGATTTCACGAGCACTCGGTCTATCTCGAGCAAATTTTAAAGTAGTATCTGTTTGTATTATCATTGCTTGCCCTTTGTTTATTTTGAGGACCCTGTTTATCTCAAGCATTTTACTAGTCCCGATTACTCCTCAAGATAACAGAGTTTTACTGTATTACAAATGTTGCAGGTCAATATATATTTTGCTTTGTTGGTTGACCCCTTCCCTTATAACGGCAGTTACTTTGCATGGAGGTTAGTATGATCTAGACCTATTTACGTGTTCAATACTCCGTATGTAGTCATAACACTCCATAGCTTATAAAATGTTTACCTTCATCTTCAGGGATATGTTAGATCAGTCAGCAAGAGAACTACGCATTACAGTTGAAGAACTTGAGAAACGATACGAAGCCATAGAAAATGAAGGTATACAGCCACACCCATAGTACAATATTGACCCTGCTTTATCATTTTGTGAAATATATTTAACCAGGATATCCATTATCTTATTTTATCTATTAGTGTAATTTCTTCCTTTGTGTGTCCTGCATGCTATTGATATTCACAAGTAATAGTTGTGATTTTGCAGTAGTAATAATTATATAAACCAGGCAATAAAAGAAATGCTTTATATTTAATTTACCATATGTTAAATGAAGACATTTCTTTTTTACCTGGTTTATCATAAATGTGTGAAATACATATAAATGTTTTGTATTATTAAAGGGACTAAATTCCATTTCGATGATTAAAACATGTTTTTGTAGACATTTTAATCAGAAAACTATGTTTAACAAATTATATATAAAGTATTTTTACAATTTACATTATGGTCAAAGGCGCTATTGATGAAAACTACCAAACATGTTTTACGTCCATAACGGTTTTTCTCGGCATTTAAACACCACACTACGCTACACAAAATTGAATATCATATTTTGATGCGTTAGTCACACAATAGATGTTTTGTGATTCAATAAACCAACTTTATGCAATTAATTTTCTTTTAGATGAATAAGTCCAGATTTGTAAATCAATGTATTAGGAAGGTCAAGCCAAAAACTGTGATTTTAAGAAAGCTTTTTGATAGTTTTTGCAATTTACCAACTGGAGTTGAGTCCCTTTAATAGCTTTATTTTTGTTCACAATAATCATAGAATGTTGTTTTTTCCTTGTATGAAGTGTGTGTGTTATAAATTTTAATAGTAACAGTTGTGTTTATTCTAAAGCTTTCTCAATCAATGCGTTAGGTATGAATGTATTCAGGGTTTGATGGCTTCTTTCTTTTTTTTACTTTAGTATAGTGTATAGGCTGGTGGCCTAAAATGCAAATAAAGAATATCAATAATCGTACACATAACGTTAAATGGGGAATTTTAAATGTATATATATACATACTTTCCTATGTTGTTTTATGTGTTAAATAAAAGTACAAAACAATAAAGGAATTGTATTCCAAACACCATATCAAAACAAGTACCCTGGCATATATTTCTATTATTGTTATAATACTACTTTAACTGTTAATTGAATAAATATCAATTGTTATATATCTGTTCCAAAGATTCAGAAATGTCCAGTGGAGGTAGCTTCTATTATTTTATTTACCTATTTCAAATATAATTTAACTATTAATACAATAATAACTTAATATCTGTTTTATAATTGCATGTAACACTTTTAACTGCATTCAATATAATTATTATAATTTCATTTTCTGAATTAACAGCTTACATATGCACTTATTCTCATTAACTAAACTAAATCAGAACTTTATAAGTCATATTGTTCAGATTATAAATTAACGCACATGCATTATTTTCAAGAATGTTAGTATTATTATTATTACTAATATTTTTATTTACCAATATTCATAATATTTATGTTAATGTTACAGTTTGCTTTGATATATAGTACTTGTATAAATGTGTTGCTTTTAAATGTATATATTTTAACATCCTCATACATCAGTGGCTTGTCAAGTTTCTAGTATGATACACTGGTATAAAAGAATGATAATTAGCAGTGAATTATATTCTGCTTTGGTTTTAAACTTACAAAAAAAAAATATTTTTCAAAATATTTCTTGGGGTCCATTCTGTCAAACAGTATCTTAAGTTTTTTAAGAAAAAATTAAAGCATTCCTGAGGCCTTATTCACCAACATGGTAAAACTGAAACTCTCAGAAGATGACTTAAAATTGACAACATTTATTTAAGTAGATTAAACCATGTGAAATTTTATCTGATTATTTGTTGTTACCCATGAACATGTATTCCCATTTTAATGATGTATATGAAATCAGTACATTTATAACAATATGGGAGCCAATAGAACATTTGACAATATTAAGTCTGAGTTTAAGACTTACAATGCCTGTGAATAAGGCCCCTTAATAAGGCCTTGGTATACCTTTCATGGATAAAAAATGAATGATAATGAATAAAGTAATTGTATAATCCTAAGTTTGCATGAATATTTCTTTAAGCGTAGCTTATTATTATGAGATGGACAAGTAAAATTAATTTTGATTGGTGCAGAATGTTGGATGATTGCCAGAACTTCAAAGACCAAGTGCCGATCAGTGCATCAGCTAATTCATTATTTCACTTATTCAAAATGTTAGATATAATAAGATCTTTTTAGATGGTCAGTATTTCTGGCCCATAAGGTTAACTTCTTTTTAGATGGTGTATGTTGGCTTTTATTTGTAGCTTGACCAAAAGGACTACCAAATTCAACTTGTATGAGTATACTTCTGTTTGATCACTTTGTCAATATGGAAACGGTTGTGTACTGTGAGTGTACTCTAGTACCTGGGGATAAAATTAAATCTGGTACCTGGATCAAAAGTTTCTACCTGTCCATGTCATATACTTAGGAGGAAGTTTTTAGTTGACATTGAATGCATGTTATCTAACCTAACCTAACCCATGTATTGTTTGCTTTGTGTATATTACAGGTAACACTCACTTTATACATTGCTGCCTGTGTGTATCCACCAACTGTATACTCGTTCCCTAACACCTCGTGACATCCTACATATAACCTAACACCTTGTCGACCTTTCATTACCTTCCATTTGCATTGCCTTTTAACTTCAAAGTATCATGCTTATATATATTATTGTAATATGCAATTGTGGAATGAAGCAAGACATTTCTCACCGGAACTGTTTTTAAACTATAGTTGGAAAGTTTACGAATTGTCCTGTGGTTAAGTTGTTTCTTATTAAGGAACTAGGAACTGCATTGCTTTCACTCCACAACTTGTAATCTTAGCTTTATGGCTTTTACAACTTCTTGTAGACATTTAGAAACTATTTCAGTTATTGAAGATGATGATTTCGATGCATTTGTAGTTGATTGTCGACTTGGATAGTCATTTATTTGAAAAACTGTTTGAGTAATAGTTGCATGATTTATGATACTGAATCAATTAATTATACAAAGTATTGGTTGAACTATCAATATATTCATTTGAAGCTTATCACCTGATGCTGTCTAACTTGCTCTCGCTTAATTATGAATATAAATAATAGTACAGCCAATTCAATCAATAATTCTATGCAACAACCTGGCAGTTAAATGTGGGTGTTCATTATATGAGTGTTGTATACCTATAAAATATTCAGTTTATTTTAATTGGAGTATTCAAACAGTTATGGTGTCATATACTAACATAAATTGTATTAACATACTGGTTGTAAACCAGAGTAGTTCTACGTGTAATAATTGAGATTACTCCAGTTGTCAAGCAATACACTTTAAATCACATGTTCCAATGGATTCAATTCGAAACCTCCGCCTATCAACCTTTAAAAGCAAACTTTGCTTTGGCGTAATGTTGATTGTGCCATTTGACAGAACTCTGCTCTGGCGTGATTTCAATAACCTTCATTACAATGGGAATTATGGGAATGCATACGGAATGTTGCAAAGCCTTTCATTGCTTCGTACTGATGCCATGTTTTATTATTTTTCTGACTTATACACTACGGTGGCCTTCAACAGTATTCAGCAAAATTCTGCTTTTATTATTCAATTATAAAAATGCATTTAATGACATAAGTTCAGATCAGGATTTATTGTCATTATTTACAATAATTAATAACTAATTTTAAATATGAAATAATACACGGTGACAAGGCGATTACCACAACTTTTCCGTTCACCGTCGAATTTTCATACTTCTGACAAATGCACCGCATCCTTCTGCCAAAATAATGGATGCACATTTTTGGCAAGAAACGAAATCACCCCAAAAAACGAAAAAAGCAGGTATGTTGGTAATGTAATGATATTCCATCGAATGAAGTATACATTTAAGATCTATTTGCCGTTTACCGTATCGAAATTGAGTAGCTATTAACTTCAAAATAGTGAAAACAGTTTGAGCAAGTCGTGAAAGAAGTGACTTTCATGACGCGAAAATCGCATTTTTGCAGAGTTTAAACCCTTTCAATGAAATATTCCGTTTGCGAAATAGTATGTTATGGTAGAATAAACAAATTACAACACATTTTAACATGCTTTATTGTATATAACTGCTATTTTTACATAAAAACGTGTTCGCAGTTATGTACCGCTCAACACTGACATTGTAGAAATATAAGCACCGCTCAACACTGTCCGTAAAAGCACCGCATCTTTATGAATTTTGGCACCGTGAATTTTGATCATTTGTCTTTCAGAAAAAAGAGAAGTTTAAACCTTTGAAAAGGACAAAAGGCAAGAAAATGCGACTTTTTCATACTGGTGCTGAAGATGATTTCAGTGCGTCTACAGTCAACGTAAATCAGCGTCGACCAGTTCATCTTCTGTAATAGAGACACCTAACGCCCAGTACCTCAAAGCAATAAAGATCTATCCATGGACTTTAAAAATATTTCTCTTATTACGCTCCAGTCAGTAGCATGCACTCCCCCACCCCGGGGTCCACTGGGGATAGTCGTGAAAACGTCATGTTTTGCGTCCCAGCTTCCCGGGGAAATGTTGAGACCCCCCAAACCAATACCCCGGGGGCAATATTTAGTTGTCAAGGGCCGGGGAATATCTGTACTTTTACGATTAGCTGTTCCGACATGCGGTGGTTGTGACAACCAAAAAGAAAAAATCCCGACCTATCCTCGGGGGTAGGGGGTATGGATGAAACTATGGAAACGTATCACTGTAACGTGAATAGTCCTCAAATAAACACCAAAAAACAGAGAAAAAGCTTCATCTGACTAGTTTAAGGTACTAGTCTTCACAAGAGATATGCGTTGACAACAAAACGCTTAGTTCATTCAATAATACAAAAATAGATAAACTAATACACGAGACTTAATATGCCTTCCATGTATCCCTACCGGAAAACAAGACAAAATACCCCATTGCGATCACAAGTAACTGTACAGTATCATTGAAAATGAAAAAAAAACGAAAATTATATTTTTCTTTCAAGGTCCATTTGTAGAGAAATCCACGAGCCGATTCAAGAGGTGCACTTTGTTTTTAATAAAATAAACTGCTTTATGCATACCAATTATCTAAATAAGGCTGTGTGTATACACAAACAATGTTATGGGATGAATGTAAGCCTAAAATTAACTTTCGTTTCTTTTTTCGTTTTCAACGATACAGTTACCTGTGATTGCGATTACGTGATCAGGAACCCTTTTGATGCCATTATTTTCAAGATAAAATCTTGGACATGTAACTAAGTTAAATGGAGGATTATCGTAAGTAAATGCAGCCAACGGTAGCTTATCTAGAGCGTGTTGAGCACATCGTTTAAAACAAAAAGCAGAAATAAGCGGTGCCACCGATTTCAGTGAAACGGAATCGAGATGCGGTGTTTATTATCAGTGTTGTGCGGTGCTCCCATATTTTTGTTTACTTTTATGTATTCATAAAAAACAAGACTTTCAATGAGAAATAGAAACAAGCAGGTTCATGTGACACGCACTCTTATATATACAATGATTTAAGACGGTCACATCAGGTATGACACATCGATAATCATCAGAATATTACATTTTCTTTACGAGTGCGAGTTGTGTCGAGCGCTACACTACTTTTTGTAAACACTATTTCTAAGTCATGTTACATATTATACGACTAATAAACTCTCAAAGGGATGGCATAATGTCTCAAAAATTCGATGGAGTCCTTCATAAGTGGCAATCATTTTGCAATGTCTTATAATACAATATTTTGTCACCCGTTTACTTGCTTTTAGGCCCCTGCGCCATTTGTGATTTCGTCATAAGGATGCGGTGCATTTGTCAGAAGTATGAAATTTCGACGGTGAGCGGAAAAGTTGTGGTAATCGCCTTGTCACCGTGTAATATATATTTTGGATAAAAAAGCAACTATAAGCTTAATGTTGACTTATGGACGCATTATAATGCTTAAATCACAATGTACACCGTATGATATAAACTGGTGTAAATTAAATAAAAGACTTTAATACACTTGTTACTATATATAGTAACAAAAATGAGCCTATTTCAGGCTGATTATGACCATCACGTGATTGATTATCGCCTATCGGCCCGGTCCGCAATCTCATAATCGTAATCGGCCCTTTGAACGGACGCACGTTACGTTATCCAGGTTAACATGACGTCACGTCGGAGTCATAATGACGTCACATTGGAGCTAAAATGACGTTACGTTGAAATTGCTTTGACAATTTTATGAATGTACAAGATTTTCATCATAAATGACTGTAGATCTCCATGAAATTTACTGAACGTGAGTTGTTGTTACTCCTATTGAGTTTTTGAATTGAACAATTGTATTAAAGACTTTAATACACTTCAGAGCCTGGCCGGAAGTTGATAATCGGCCCGGCATGAATAATCACCCTCGGGCTAAAGCCCTCGCGGTGATTATTAATTTTCCGGGCCGATTATCGCCTTCCGGCCTGGCTATGTCGTGTATTAACCTCTTATTAAAGAGCATCTGAGATACTCAAGAAAACTTAGATTTTTGAAAATCAACCGAACAAACTCCACCGAACAAGCTATGAAATTCAATATTAATATATTGTTATCATAGACATTACGTTAGTCATGTGCTATCTTCAGTGGTGTCTATTAAATCGGCAGATATATTGAACATTCTTTCATTTGTTATCTGATAAATTTGATAAAGTTAAGTGCCTGCGTTTATGCTATATGAACACTGTTTATTTATTTAACACAGATATGGGAAAAACAAAACTAGATATATACATGGAGAGTAAGTTACGGGATGCATGAATACTTACATAATCATTAAATATCTCTAATACTTGTACTAGAATGCATTTGATTGATTAATGTATGTATTTTGACGAATGAACTTAAACCATGCATGATTATGAATTTTTATTTCTTAAGAACAAATACTTAACAGTATAGTATGTTATGTAATTACTGTCGTGCACAGACAGTACAAAGCGACATAAGAGTAGTTTCGGTGACATCGCTTAGTGTAAAGTCAAATTTTGTATAGCTATTACCATTGATTTGACTTAACTGGTCTGTGTAGTCTAATTATACAGTGTACTGGTGCTGATTGGATTCCTGAAGTCCTGTAACTAGTATATTACACATTATGGGTTACTTTGATGTTTGTTGATCGCTATTATAAAGACTGGATGACTGAACTCTCTACATGTAGGTTTAGAAAAATATTTATTAAAAAAGGTCTAAAACTTATTACCTGGTGGAAAATGTACCTTACAGTATGACATAATCACATAACAATAATTGAATTGTGTACTTGAAAAATAAACAAGCTTATGTTAATGCAGCACAACTGTTTATTTTCTCTTACCTAAAACCTACATTGATTTAGTGATTAATTGTATTCATCTATCATTTAATACTTAAACCCATTTTAAGACTGTATTTTAAGTTAATTTTACTGATCTTAATTTTCTTTCTTTGGCTTGTGAATCAACAAATCTTTATCACTGCACATATGCCAACTTTAATATGTCAGAATGTCAGTGTTACTATTGACCTTTATCAGTTTACCACTATTTTATCTCTAAATTATTTTATTAACTATATGCCAAAAGGAAGTCAAGATATAAATTTTGACCTTACAAATAAGCTGCATATTGGACAAGCTAATATTACTTTGTTTTAGCATGATACTTTGAATTTAATTGTGATGCAGGTGGCTACGTGTACCTATAATGCTCTGATCGTGTTCTTATATATAAACTTGGTAATGACAATATGTGTTGATATGATCCTATTTGTAGTTTATTACTCAGTGGAGAGAGTTTTTAATAGTTTAATCATATAACACAAAATACATCTATGTCACATATTTCCATGCTGTCCTTAATAATTTTCGACTTTGTATTCATTTGAAGACATGTCAGGAAATATTTGTTACTGTTCCTTAGCTTATTTCCTATTCTGATGAATATCTCTTTAAGTTTGTATCTATATGACTTTAAATCGATGTTTGCAATGGAACATGCATTATATAAACCGCATATATTTTATCCTTCACACGTCTGTAAGGATTTGGTTGGAAACCCAAAATGACATATTCTCGTAGTGTTTACCAATATGATTTAGGTTACAATTTAAGACTTTATAGCTTTCTTTACTCCCAATGCGTCCATCATGGTAGTATCTATCACTAAAAAGCTGAATGTGAGCAATATGTATGACCCTTCGTAAACACTGTGTCATATATTGATGCTGGGAGCATTTATTGTACATATTAGGCAATGAATGGAAGACAAGGTTTGAGACGCAGGAGGAGATGAACCAGCAATTAGAGAGACAGATTATCATGTTACAAGATAAAATAGAAGAGGCGAAAAGAAACCTCAAAGATGGTAAGTTCACTTTTCTCTCTTTTGTAGATTTTGTCACATTTTCAATATTTTCTTATCAATATATCACAAATATAGTAAATACATAAGCAGAAAGGGCGTTTGTTAAAATATGACTTCACTGTAAACTTGTTTATATTCTATACATAATATGCAAATTTATTGGTCTATTTATTGAACACTTTAGATATTTGTTTATTGGAATAAGATTTGAATATGAATGCATACTATTCAAAGTTGCTATTGATTTAATTGTCCAATGTTATCTTGGATCTATTTCCATATTTTGAATGTTTTAATAGTGCGTTTAATATACGAAAGTGAATATAAACAATTTTACAGTTTAGTCATATTCGATGAAAATCTAATTTTCAAATATTTCAGGACATAAAACTTTATTAAAGGTTTGTGTTGAGATTAAGATATTAGTGAATTTATAGATATAGGTTTCACAAAATGTCACGCAAGTCACATGATATAAAATGTACATGCATCAGCTTAAGTCTCCATATTTAGCATGTATTTCTTTACCTTTTTTAACTGTTTTTCAACTGCATGTACTATTTACATTAGACGTTATATCACACCAGACTTATCTGGACAAAGCATTGCACCGCCACATGCAGCATTTTCTATACACCGAGAACTGAATACCAAACTGTTCTATCTCTTTAAATGCACACAGAAGAGCAGTTTTGTTTCCTTCCGAAATGAATGGTCATTTTTGCTCTTTTATTTATGGTCTGAAACAAATATGTTTGTTAACGTTGTCTGTCTAAATGGAACTACATATATGCTGAAATATAAAATTCTTAATATGTTAATACAGTACATGGAAAAAGACTTGAGTGGATTTTTATCAAATCATACTAACCTAGTTATTATAAGGGAAGTAACGTTTCCCAATCCTTTGATCATTTTGATAATATGCGTTCTAAACCACAGAAAGAACAGCTTCAGACATAAGTGAAAGCCAATAAAATTATTTACATTTACACCTTGCCAATGACTCGATTGTATTGTTATGTAAAGGAATCAATCATGTGCTAAGGGTTATGAATGTTTGCGCATTGTCAACATTTTGCGATCTCCCTAAATTGCTTCGTTTCCTTTTCTAAATTAAGGGAGACTATCTTGAAATCTCACAATTTGTATCAATTATATTTTCTATGATGAAGATATCAACAAAATGAGAGAATTCATAATACACTCTGGTGTACTTTAAAACTGTGATTTTTATTAGCTGTAAAATAATGGTCGATTATTATGATCACACGATACAGGTTCCTACTACGCCGAAAATTTGAAGACAATGTTATTCTTGTGTAAGATATCTAGTGTGATAATGCACTCATACTGTGTTCATGTGGCGTCCCAAGTTCATTGTTCGTCAAGTTATGTGGAAAGTTTGTCGTTCATAACTAAATGTTTGAAAGTTTTTTTGTTTAACGCCTTGTTTTTTGCTTCTAGTTAGTGACTCAATAAAACCTTGAATCTCCTATGCATATGGTATTTATCTCATAAAGCGTAAAGTACTCATACTTCATGGAGAAAATCGGTCATAACGCAAGGTCAATAATGAGGAATTTAGGACTTCATACCAAGTGTCAAGTTATCATCAGGTCTACCTACAAGGAACTTCTAACAATACATATACCCCCTGGCTGTTTTCTTGTAGCTCTAATCATAAAAATATTTCAAATTTTCAGCCGATTTGGTACAACTGTATCAGTCCAAGAAAATTGAAGGTTATTTTTCTGATATTTGCACGTCAGTCTTTGCCTGTTGTAACCTATGTAACTCTCACCTTTAATTGTACATTTGTGATTTTATTATTTCATCTTATTTGTCTGTTTTTACCACTTTGGATGGATTTCTAATCAGACTTTTAATTTCATTTTTAATATTTTTCATATGTCATCAGCATAACTATTTTTTAATCAAATCACGCGTCATATTTTAGAAAATGTGTTAGCAGTCAGATATCACTGTCTATTATTGGTGTCATTCACTAGTTACACACCAAAAGTCAGTATTGAAATATTGCTGACCTGCTTGTCATTTGACCAGGAAAGTGTTGATAAACATGTTATATAGACCTCCATGGAGTACATGGTTAAATTTCAATGTTGAATGATCTATAGATAATCATGTTACATAGTGTTTCATGGACTTCCATTGCTAATGAAGTCATTCTTACCAGTCTCTTAGCAGCTTGTCATAAAATTAATATGCTGCATGACTTTGTCGTTACGGGTTACCTCTGACATTGTCTGGCTGCACATTATTTTGTTTTAGTACTGATTAATCGTCGCATTCATTTTTTTCATTCATACATTCAATAATGTATTTGGATTTTCTATTTGCTTACAACAGAGCACACACATTGATTGTTTCCATTTGTTTGTGTGTTGATTACCCCCTAGTATGATTCAGCTTGATTCGGTTGCCTGGTTGCTAGGCAACCAATATAATTATGCTGCATTTGGTTTATGGTTTATGTACTTAAATTAGGTATATGATTTTAATGTTAACTCGTCGATTCATAAAGAATTGTCTGAACAGAACATATGTTGTTAAAATAACAATAAGTCTGCAAACATCAAGAGTTTAGGAAGCGGTAACCATGTAGCATGTTCTATAATAAAAATGGAATGTTGTACAACACAATATATAGGTACGAGAAACTTTTTCTACTTCTTATGCAAAGGTCATTATCAGTTGAATAATACAGAATGTTTCAATGCTGCAATAGATAATCACCGTAATTAGTAGCCAATGAATAAATGCCTTTTGATGCGTACGTTTAGGTTAATATAAACTATGTTTTCTATCTTAATATAATATAAGATTAGGTTATTTTCTAACCATTTATTCAGAACACCACTAAGCCTGCTTTGCTTTTTTATCCCTGGTTGTAATATGCATCCATTTACAAAATTATGGTGCGTACTTGATATTTGAAAACTACTTCCACCGCGTTTTAAGCGATTACCCAATTATTGTCTGGCCTTCCTATTCCTATCTGTAGTCAATATATTTTATACATAGCCGATTATCATAAACATAGTACCTTTAATTCCATTATCTACATTATCAGCTTGTTTGTCTTTAATAACACTAATCATTTATGGCAGCATTAATAAATATGAACTTGATGCAGAATATACGTGTGGGTGTTGTATATGGTTTTGGAATTTAATAAAAATAATTTCATTGAGTTTTTAACTGTCAATGTACGTGTTACTCGTCTACGGTTTTGTACGAGGCATTTAATATGAAAAATAAAAGCCAAAGTTGTACGACATGTTGAATGGTTGTTTAATATGTGTTTACTTATTGCATACATCTACCCATCTTTAGCAAGTGCAAGGAACTTTTGCTTCCATTATAATAATATTCATATTTGAACAGAAAGTGAACACAAATGGGCCAAACGTAGGGCTGCATTAAAGGGTAATGTTAACTTGCGTTATAACCTTCTCTGTATATATGTGTGTACATATATATTCGGAGAATGCCTTCGTGTGTTTACCCCGACAATTGTGAGCTGTCATATCCTATCCGCTATCATATCTGCTGTCCGGACATTTCACTGCTTTTCTTACTACTGTATAAACTGTTCCCTTATGTCGATATATTTCCTAATTGTTGAATACAACATTGCGTGCTGATCAAGCCTTTCCATTAAATGTCGTAGTTTTTTTTATATTCCCCTACATTCTCACAAAGCAGTGATCTATCCGTTATGTTTGGCAAGATCAGGACCTGGCTAGACAAGCAGTTAGGTGTGATCTCTGCTTGATGAGAATCCTCTTCTACCAAAATGTACTATGGTCCCTTTGGTTTCTGACTTCTCTTTACCCTTGCATACGCTCTTACAAAGCATGCATATGGAGCTTGCATGACTTAATAGTACTGCTGCTTGCTTGTCTACGTCTCCCATGTTTGCCTATGTTGAGTATGTTTGTGTCTAAGCATTGTGACATTATCGTTTGTATTTAATCATATTTTCAGTGTTAAATGAAGATAAAGGTATACAGCGTTACATTTTCCCTTTGTTGCATACAATATTCCTGCATTAAATCTCTAACTCTGTATTCACAACTAAAGGGTTTGAAGCTGCTATAACTATGTTATATGATAAGGACAAACCCTCATTATTTAACTGTATAACTTTTGTAATTATGAAAAACAGATTTGTTTGGCATGGTATAGCCTAAATATAAAAAGTGGCAAATTTTGAAAAACATACTTAACTAAACTGTGGTCATTTTGATTTTGGAACCAGTAAATTTGGAAATGTGCTCGGTATTAAAGTTTCTCCGTTAAAGATCACAAGATAAATAATTTCATTCTATTTTGTGTTCACAATGCATTGAATATAATACATTACCAGACCCATAAAATACATGATATGTGCTGAATTCCTATGCTGACATCTAGACACTTTTTGTGTGAATAGTACTTTTTTTATTTTCGGATGTTTAAATATTATGTTTTCTTCAATGACATTTGTCTTAAAGTATTATTTCATTGAAACTCGGAACATATTATTTAATGTATTATATATTTAATGCATTATATAATAATGCATACTTTTGAAACGCAGGTGAAGTAATGTCACTTTCTGTGGATAGAAATGATAAATGCTCTAACACGTTTATTCACATTTTATGTATTAGTCATAGTACGTAAATGCCTTTGCAATTGGTTAAAGTCTTAATGTTTTAATAGTAAAATACTACACAAGGTTGTTGATGTTGCCTGATATGAAAGTTTATGAGACGAAAGTGAAAACAATGCATCTTCTTTTCCGTAGTATTGCATTTAGCCGTCTATTATTTGATACCTATAAATTATGTACTTTAAAAGGATAATCACCTTTTCTTATTGTTTCAAACTTTTGTGTTAATTGATGACTATTTAATTTGGTAATTAAACGTACTTACGTGTGTTCATGTTATTAGCATTTAAAGTAACTGCTGTCGGTTCAAATTAGTGTCAGTCATTATTTTCACAAGCTCAATTGATCAACCGGTTTAAAAAAAATTAAATAGGCGGGCGCTATCAGTGTTCGATAGAACTCTAACATTCTAGCACAATATCAGAATGTAATGTTTAGTTATATATATGAATGATTGAGAGTTGGACAGTTTTAATCCTTTTAAATTATACCAATTTACTTGTTTTGTAGCTTTGGATGACCTTAAATAATTATGTATGCAATTGTTGTCTAATAATGCTACGGTGTATTCATTTTTTCAAGCACACGTTTTAAGTTACTAAATTCACTTTTCCTTTTTTTCAGTTACATATGCATTTAATATTTTATATGCCATAATATTTGTATTGATTATGAATATGTTTCTAACATACATGTAACTGTATATCGTTTATTATGGAGCTTTTGTTATCAAATAACTTGTACTTGATTGTTTTGGTTGAATCTGGTTTACAGCTAAGGCGTATGTTGAAGGTAGGGCTCCTAGTCCAGACACTCGGGCAGGGACTCCAAAGTCTAAATCTACTGGAATTACTATAAATATATCAGTCTCCCCTCAAGGTAGGCGCGAACACTGTAAACATTGCCAGAGTGAGGAGTTATCACCATTGTTAAGTCTCATAATATTGTGTTCTTTATCCATCGTGTAACGCCATAATTGGTTGATTAATGAATATTTTGAGTAACTTGTACGTGTATAAAAACGACACGACATTTTGGAAATTTTGGTCCTTAATTAGCAGTAAATGTACTTTCCGTAGTACTTTAAGACCTCTTTATGACTACCAGAAACATCCCGTTAACACAAAGAGTACAATATACACTTGTAAGACCATGTATAGTTTTTGTCGTGCTTGTGATAATGGGGTGTTTTATATTTATCCTTCTCCACTCTGGTACCGTTTGGTGCTTCCTTGGACCTCATGGGCTGGTCGCTATGTTGGTAGTATCACGTCCAGCCCATCCTTGCACTATGATAAAGTGTAGTCAATATAATTAATAACAGTTTTAACTTTACTATACAATTTAACAAAATAGTTCTTTTTTCAAAAGGTACAACATTAGTATTATAATGAACTTGCTATCTTTGTATGTAACAGAATAATTTTTAATGAAGACAATATTTGCCATTCTATTTCGCTTTTAAGTTAATTTGATATTAGTATTTGGGGGAAATGTTGCACATATCTCTTTATATACTAGTATTATTTTATCTACAAATTAACTTACATTTTATCAAAGCTTTTGTTAATAAAACAGTCACGTTTTTTAATTATTTCTGCTTTCAAAATATTTAAGCTTTATCTACACTTTGTCATATGTTTTGCCTGCATAGCTAGAATCTAGAATATTCGAGGTTTTTGTTTTTGTGTTTCTTTTTGGAATCGTTATATCAAAGTCATATGTACCAAAACTCCGTGTTTACGTTTAGTTGTCTTTTTTATGTTATTTGTCTTCTACGTATATATCCGTATATAATCTTTGCTGTCTATAATTGCTCGTTTCTTAAGATCAGCCATTATTCTATGCTAGATAGCTATGCAGTCAAGACATTATTACAGTGAAGCTTCTTGTACAACTTTGGAATTAAGTCCTTCAGCAAGTATGTAAATTGTACAGGACAACCTGTAAAGAACAACATTTGATAGGAAACACTCATTTTGTCTCGCTCGTGCTGAGGTGTAAACAATGTCGTTCTTTTCTAAACAGAATATTGCTTTATCAAGTTGTTTTGACATTGTTAGCCTTTGGATTAACACGATACACTGTAACAAAGTAGTTATATTGCACTCCAAGTTCAAAGTTCACAAGAAGCCTGACTGTGAAACTTCTAACATTCTGATCCATTTACAAATTTCTGTTTCAGTTTGATCCTGTGTTGTTGGTGTTCTTGTTATTTCTTTATTTGAATTTGTGTATCATGTTTTCTCAGGGTTCATTATGCCATTTATCAGGGTATAGTTACACATTATGTTGCATAAACTTATCTTCAATGTTTGAGCTGTATACTTTGTATGATGGTATCAATGTGATATAATATTATTGGAAATAACAATTCCAATTAAAATTTGATAAAATGCTAGTATAGTATGGGAACGTTTTAATTTTGTTATTGTGGATGATGAGTTGTACACATGCGGGAGCTACTGGTATGTTGGTTTGCATATGTCAGTTGATCCATCTATCGTTGAAACTAACCAACCAGGTTCATTTGCTGACTTGAAAATGGTTGCTTATATCGGCCTTTAATATTTTAGGTGTTTGAGAAAAGTATTATTGTGTTCGACAAATGTCGAGTGACATAAACCCCTATTGTGTTGCCTGTTGAGGTATAAAAAGATCTCCTGCTCTTGCAACATCTACAGTGAAGCTATTTTAACCAGGTTAATGGTATTCCCCTGAGATCTATATGCTGCATTTATTCTAATATGTCATTATTTACCTATATCTATAGCTAGTGATTCGTCTTTCCAGAATCGTATAATTATAATACTGTTCAGTTTGTAAACCTTTATACAGTGGTGTTGGAAAGTGTTAACTGTGAAAATATTGAAACCCATACTAGTACCATGATTAATATGTTATATCCATTATGCAATTTCTGATGCAATGGAGGTGCTAAGAGATCAATTCTTATAGTTAACTTGCTTAGTTGATATTTATCTAATAACATGCAATGTATGCTGCAGTAATGTCCTTGGATTAATTGCTAGACTATCATCCTTTTCTTCTCTAAAAGTAGAGAGGGGGTGAAAATCATAAGTTTTTAGCTCCACTATTCAATGTAAAGGAGGAGCTATTGCAGTCACCCGAGCGTCGGCTTTACCCTATCAAGCATTTTGACAATAGTATGCCCCTTTTTGACTAAGAAACAATGTTAAAGTTTACATACCACATAACACTATCAAATGGTGTGCCTGAGAATAGTGGAGCGCGCTGTCCACTGACAGCTTTTGTTATGTTGACGTCTTTCTGGATACAAATATATCAACTTTGTTTTTGGTAGTCTTGAAACATTGCTTTGGTTTGTTTTGACAAAAAATGTATGTCATTGTCAAATAGTTGTTGGATGAGGTCGGTAATATATGAATCAATTTCTTTTGGCTTACTTAGTAATTGTTTCCTGCTTCAAATACATTGTATATTTAAAATTAGAAGTTTGATAATATCATAATATAATTGTATTTTATTCTGTCATATTTTTATATTTTCTATAAGTGAATGTTGTATAGAAGATACAATTTTGTTTGTATATTTGTTGTAAATAAGTAAGTTTATCCAAATGTCACTTACATAAATGAATTAGCTCAGTAAATTCACATTGTTCCTATATTGTAATCAGAGAATACGTAAGAAATTGATCTTCATCAAAGTATTTGTTATTTCAGCTGGAAAAACTCCGAGAGACATGAAATCGTTCGATGACTTGTCGGATGTAAGTGTATTATACTTTTCAACGTAGGTCTCAAGATTAATCTAGTGACAAAATGCTCTTTGTTTGATCTAGAAACACAAAAAAGTGCTATTCTATGCCCATCTCTATTCACAATTATCTTTTATGTTCTCACTGAAGGAAATACGTGCCAAGCCTGAGAGTTAACGCTCTGTTTATGTTACTAGTATATATATTTCTAGCGTACTTCGCTACCACACATTCTTTTGTTTCACTGACTTAATAATCTACAGTATTCACTTACCTTCGGTTGATCTGCAATCACGTTTATCTAGTCTCAGCTAATGATATGTCATGTATGGTGAGTGCTGTTGTCTTTTGTTATTTCGAAACAATAAAAACGATTGCTGTTTGCATGTGTGTTGGTATCTGAAAAGATGTCGTGTATGTTATGTATCACAAACGTTGTCGCCCGATAGTATGCAACTTGCAGACATCATATGACACTGTTGTTTGAAATATTACTAGTAAATCAAAATTGCATGTACATTTTTTTATATTCCACTTACAGTATATTCACCATCTTAAAAGAATTCTGGACATAGAAGCCAAGGTTTATTGCTGTTGTGATTTTTTATTAAATGCATTAATGTGGAGATAATGTACATTGTGTACTAATGCTATGATTGGCTAACCATTTGTTTTGGGGCATTTTTGTGCTGTTTCCATTTTGTTGTTTTAATGTTCCTATTGTCTGGTACCTTTGGAGAATCTCCATTTATCTCTATCATTTATTCATACATTTACATTAAAGATCATAGTGTCCAATGATGGTGGTCTTCCACTTATTGTCTTCACTCCTTTGTCCGGCGTCATTAGAGAAACGGTCATTTCATGCCTAGTTTCCAAATACTAAGTTGAGTGACTTAATTAAACCTGAGAATTCAAGGATGCTTTTTATGTTAACTTAATGTGTGGTTTGAAACGATTTCTGATAAAATGTTATACGTTATCTAACAAACAATTTCATAAGGTTTAAGTATATTACTAGTATCCGTTAGTATTTTCTCTCTGGGTTTTTATCATGTAAAGGCTTTAAATACCAACGGGATAATTGATTTTAAGAACACTGCGTATAGGCATTTATTTACGAAATTGAATAATAGATCTACATGTACATATAGTGATCCCCATTTACTTTGAAATCCAGTGTTACATTGTGTAGTTACAATATGTTGTATTTATGTAATGTTTTGCTCAGTGTGTCTACTCGGGATTTCGGGTAAAATAATTTATAATAATATTCAAAACACGATAATGACATCTCATATTATATTCAGGCTAATCCATCAATGGTAAAAACAATGGAAAGAGAAAAACAAGCTCTGTATAATCAGCTAAGAGATCTTGAATGGCGTTTGGATCAAGAATCAAAGGTATGATCACATTTAAAGTAACATAATAGACATCATATCAATATTTAGAACTGGTAAGACATTAACGTTCTTCAAAGAATAGATATGTGCATGGTCTCCTATTATGGATAATTTGTCACTGCTTCATGAAGTTAGTAATGGTAAAATACGTACCCTTGAAAAACTGAGAATGCAGGTAAGTGATGGGTGGTACATGACTCTTCGTACTTTTGAGATCAATTGGTTATTTGTCAATGTCTTCATGACCTTAGCTATAAAATATGTTTTGACTCACATGAGTGCAATTCTCGTTGTACCAGTATATTTTTCATCTGAAATATAGAATTTAAACTTGACTACCCACTAATTTTGGAAGATGGCAAGTGCAAACATCTCTTTTATATTTTAGGCATATCATAAAGCCAATGATGAACGTAAACAATATGTGGTAGAAATTAATTCAACTAAAGGTAACATTGATGGAAATAAGGCTAGACAACGAGCAGCAGTCAACCTTCAGCAGAGAGAAGTACAGGATATGTCAAGGTCACCGCGATTACTTGGGTAGGGCATGGCATGTTGATATTCCATAACTTACGTTGAATGTGAGGAAGTATTAGTATTATATACGACAGGAAAAGTTATGTTAAGTTAAAAAGATAAATAGATAATATAAATCTTACAATGGCATCTTTGCTTCGTATAGTAGGGGTTTCTTGTACTGTTACAGTTTTCTGTGATCGGCTGGTTAAGTTTAGTGCTGCCTTCACTGTCTGATTTCCTCATATCTTGTTAGTATAAGTTTGAAATATTTTGAGAAAATGTGAAGATTCTATTAAAGTAATCAGGTGCAAACTACTCATGACAATCATTTCTTTATATTTTGAAGGTTCGTATGATTAGAAAGCCTACAGTTTTGTAAAAAAGTTGAATAGTGCCACAACAATTTCTCTTGCATGTTTTTTTTATAAAGTTCGATATTGTAGATAAGTGCTGTATGATTCCACTACATTTTTAGTGTAGTTTGTCATAAATGATACAATGTACTAGTAATAAGTGATTTGTGTAAGATGTTTTGAAACATTTTTGCAACATTTCGCTTTAGATATAAGGATAAATTTAAAATGACAAAACCTCTGAACAGCGGCAGGGAGTCGAAGGAAACGAAGACATCTTCCCGGGTATCATTATCAAGCAGAATGTCTCCTAGCTCACGAGTTTCTACTAATGATGTTAGGTATCGATGACTAATCTGACGTGTGATTAAAACACTTGATGCTTTGTTAAAGTTGATTGTGCGTGTGTCTAAGCAGACCTGTAATTACTCTGAAGTGAAATGAAGAATATTGGCTCATGTCATGTTTGACTCCAAACTATGCAAAGATACAATGCATCTAATTCCACAAGTATATGAAGATTATGTCTCTAGTATACTACTCTCCAGTAGTGGATCAACTATGGTTTTAAGTGTTGTGCGATTTGTACTTAAGTTTATAAGATCTATCAATACTTTACATCCAAGGAAGAAACATTTTCATCACCGACTTCACTCCAGACAAACACCATCATGCAACTTGTTGCCAAAAACCATGATGTGTCAGTTAGGCATTCAGATGTTTCTAAGACATTCAGTCATTTATTTTCAGATTAAAGAAAGAATTAAGGGTTAGACTATGTATGTGTTACATGTAAACTTATATGGTGATCTTATTTTTCTACATACGAGGGTTTTAGAACATTTATATGTTAGGTTAAGGTTTATTTAGCTTTATAAAAGTGAAGGGTTGCTTAGTAAAATCATACCGTTTAAATTTGAATGTTGAGTGTTTGCTTATATGTTGTAAAAATTTGTATTAACTTGTCATTGTGCCAAGTGATTGGTTGGTGGTTAAATCATGGAGTTAGCAGTTAAGTGTGTTCTAAATTATCATAGGGATGTCAAATAGGTAAAATGTAGGATTAAAAGGCTGTCCGGAGAATATGTACATAAATACTATAGAAGTTTTGTTTAGGATCATATTCAAAGACAAACAGTAACCTGAAATTATTAATGCTTTAACTGATGCAAGGTATTTATTTAGAAACTTCTGAGTTGAAATTTATTGTTATTTTTTTTAATTCACGAAAAGTGTCTTATATACGAGGGGTGATCAATATATTCGAGGACTTTCCTTCTCAATTTTTCAATATCAGAACTAGAGTAATGAAATTACACGCTTATGTAGATCAATCAATTATCTCGCGATTCGTCTAATTTACTTTATGATAACGTCATTATTTACTTGATGACGTCACTTTTTGTAACCACGGTGAAGCACGCACCGTCGAGCATCTCGGGCGTAACGTTATTTCTGAGAAACGACATGCTATGCTATTAACGCGAAACTTGTAAAATCCTCGCAATATCTCCGAAATGACTTGACACAATTGTGCATAGATTATGTGCGCTCCCAATCGACCATTTTCATATGATTCCGTTGTTTATGTGATTGTAGGGTCTCTGTCAAACGGCTGAGTAGATAAAATAAGGATAAACAGCAAAACAAACACAGCGTTAGGGACACTTTCCGTTAAATTCTGCGAAATAAGACGCACAGATCTCAACTAAAAGTAACTGGCGAAAACGAAGACTAGTATAGGCTACAAAACATTAAATCGTTGACTCCAAATCAAAAGGGTTATTAAGTTATTACGCCCTAAACCTGATAGGTCGTGCTTCATTCTTAATTGGAATAATCTAAATTTGTAAACCCTATCGCCCTTTTCCGAGTTTTGTTGGCAATAACGTATCGATACTCTTTTTATTTCACCCCACGTTCTAGATTTGGCTATTAACTACTTATTTCAGTAGTAAAAGAAAACCAGTCTCATACATGGGACCGGGTATCAGTCCAGAGAGGAGCCATGTGCTTCTCCGACGGTGACGCTTGGAATGACGTCGCGTGACGTCCAACGTCACGCGCTATTTGTATGAATCAAATAATTTTATTTGTGCATTCGGTCGGAGACATCTTACTCCGAATGATGCTAAATGGCGTTGAGTCTTGCTGCCAATATGAAATTGCTAGATGAAAAGTCCTCGAATATATTGATCACCCCTCGTAGCTATTGAAATTAGTGGATGATTCTTTATTGTACAAAACTGTTTGACACAGCTTTGCTTAAATGTTCATTCGTTGTATTATGCTAGTTTCATAGGAAGCTTTACACTATGAATAAGAAGGTAAAGTTTGTTTATTATAGTGTCACCCCTATTGAAAGGGCCAGTCAATTGTGACTTATGAGACACTTACGTATATTATAAGAATGTATACTTTTGAATCAGATTATATCGTAAAAAGGGAGTTTATCAAAGTTCCAGTTCAAGCAGCGTGGGCAGAGTCAGCTTGCATAGTAATAAGAGAAGTTCAAGGTCATCTAGACTAACAGGCCTTAGGTATAATATTAGAATCACGAATCATGGGTGACGCATTGCATATCTGGGAACGAGGCTTAGTATATATGACGTATTGTGAATCTGGGTATCCTGCTTATATGATGCATCGCAAATTTATGGTGTACACTATGAAGCTTTGAACCTTGCTTACATGATGCATTGTAAAACTGGGAACCGCACATTTTATGAATATGCAACACTGTAAACAGCCCTGTTACAAAGTAACAATGCCATGTTCAATACAAATCTGATACAATTAAAAAAAAATGTTAATTTTTCAGCTGAGTAAAAATCGAAAATGACTGTGAATAAGCAATATCTTAAACAAATGTTAAACTAGTTTCCTTTAATTGCTTTGTCAATTGAATATGTGTGTGATGCATAAAAAAGTCGAAAACACCATCTTTGTGTGCTATGTTACTTTGTGACTAACTGTTGACAATGTTAACTACAACCGCGACTTTCATAAATATTAGAAGTTGAAAGCGTTCATAATCATGTTCAATTTCAGAAATGATGAATTTCTGGCTAAGGTTTTCGGTAAAAAGGATGAAACACAATTGACCCGGAAGTCTGGCCCAAGCGTTAAGCATGCGTACACAAATCGTTAATGCACTTTGTTGTAATAAACTATCTTTGGGGTTTTGATTGTACGTGAGGATACTTTGTAACATTGCTGTTTACAGTGTATAGTGATTGATTGGGTCTCCTGGTGTTAGGTTATTTCTCATACTTTATCCTCATAAAATATTTTTCTTAAGGCGTTTTGTCTGGTGTTTTGTAAGGAGGTATATTGTAGCAACCTAACATGTGTAAGGTGATTTAATAACGATTTGCATGTGTTGTTAAGTGCTTACTTCTTTAATCTTAAAGTAGTTACTTCAATCAGCATCAGTTTTATACTAATGCTGCAATAACATCACTTTATTTATAGCATATACAAACCAAAGGTTACAATATTATTGAAAAAGAAATTGCAAAAAAATGAAATTGAAAATCAAAATTGGGAAAATTTGTTTTTCTCGAAATTTAGGTTCTCATAAGAAGGTACATTTGTCCTAAAACACGTGTTAACAAAGTATTAAACCCATGATTAGCTTTCAATATATTCGATCGACTTGTCAATTTCCCTTATGAGAACCTAAATTTCGAGAAAAACTAATTTTCCTTTTAAAATCGATTTCATTTTTTAAATT